>OU342833.1:13171656-13771656 GCA_910591585.2 Nysson spinosus | reverse complement strand
TACTGCAGAATCAGTAATTACATATACATATGGTACCTTGTTCAATACTACGACAAACCGAAGATTGTTAGTGAAACCTAGAACGTGTTACGAAATAATGGTTAAATAATCTGACATTGATTTTAATTAATCACGCAAATTAGTTTTCGGTAACAATGTACATGTACGAGTGCTAACCTGCCGTTGCTAGCTTCGGGCTCGGGTCAGAGAGGTGTTCGTACTGGATAGCGTGGAGAGGGTGATCTCGCTTCAAAGTACCAAGATGCTATCACAATACTTTATTCAAAAACTATATACACACCACTGATTATTTACATTGACGTTGTTTGTACTTTACGAGAACTTGATATCTGTTCTCGGAGTCAACTTCTGCTAACACTGACTATACAGTATAGCTGTTATTTGGTTACAGGTTTCGAATCGCGTCGGTAATTGTTGGTATCGAACTTAGGTGGTTCGAGTAAATTGGTTTCTAGTTAATTCCGAGGATGAACCTTTTTCTTTAAACTGTCAAAGATGACTGATGTTCGTTTCTTCGCTCACGATCCAGCTCGTGATGTCCAAAGTCCCTACTCCTGTAGAGGCGTGGAAAGTCTTGGAATCTGTCGCTGGTCTAATTGGTCAAACCGATTTGGGACCTTCCTATTGGTCGCAATTGTTTTGCGACAAATTCCAAGAATCCGCGACTTTCGAAGGGCCGCTGCCAGGTAGCTCCGCGAAGATTGGGACTGAGTCGCGCGTTCGAGTTCAGGTACAGTTAATTGCAGGGCGCAAGGATCCATACGTGTCGAGCAATAATGAAAAAAGGTGACAATAGATCCCTACGCCGCTGCAGCTGCGACCAGTCCCGGGGCTCAAGCGACCGTTCGGACCTTAAACTATATATTGTTTCTGGAGGAATTGTCAACGGTACTAATAAAGAAACCGTCAGAACGATGCGCTTGCCCGATCGTGAGCGAAGTGTTGGTTGCAATAAAATTTAGTAAAAAGGTGAAGGCCTTGGGATGGAACAGTACATGTGAACATAAATTTAAATAACAAATTCTTTTTTATGGTGCATGCTGTGTTTAATGCACAGATTGTGGGTTGAAATATAAGCGGCAAACATATTTTTGCAAACAAATGAGACTTAAGTTAAACTGGCAGGAATATGCATAGTGATTGATATTTCCGAGAAATATTTAGAATAACTTTCGCCTTTATGATACTTTTTGGATAATGTACTCTTGATTCCTATCGATAGACGCTGTGAAGGCATTTCTCGGCCAGTAGAACCGTTTTTCTCCACTTTGTTAGAGTCTCTAGGCGACCTTCAAGCCGTTCTCTTGAAAGGACGATGTGCTTGGCAGTGGCGCGATAAAAAATTCACTGGTCCCAGAAGCTAGAAAACGAGCTGTCAGCTTCCTTGGGATACAGCTTTTTGCTGTTCAAGAAGAAGTCTTCTGATCTCATAAGTATTAAATTGTCGACAGCGGTGTTCGATATGCCATTATCTTCAAATTTAAACAGCTACCGTATTCTTCGCGGCGATTATATTAAAATGTTATCGCCGTGAATTATGTCGTGTTAATTATCACTATATAAATATTGGGGAGAATAAGAAGACTTCTGGCATTTCTTTTAGTTCATTTCTCTAAAAATCTTTTAGCGACCACAGAGTTTCTCCTTCCTTGCACAAGGCAATTATAATTTCTTTAGAGCGATCTCATACCTTCAAGTCTTCATAGAAGACCTATCACTTTCGATAAATCTGGAAATCCTAGTTTAATCTTTATAATTCGACGTCTTGGCGTTCCTGGGATCCTCGATTTCGAATCGCATCGCTCTTACAGCAACTACGAGATAGAGAACTGCAATTAAAAGAGTACCCTCCAACCATTTTAACTGGATTAGAACTTCCGAGACAGTAATTTAAGCATCTACCGGAAGAAAACCCAGACTAAGGTTTCTCCAGTAAATTTATCGAGAGACGGAGAGACGGAGACAGATAGAGAGAGAAGCTGCCTCTCTGTTTTTAGGATATTAAGTTAGAACACGGTATAAATGTTATTACCGCTACCAGCATTCTTAATGAAGATTCCACAAAGTGTCTATACGTTTAATTTACATGTAAATATAGCAGTAATTGTTTCGTCCTAACACGTTTGGTGAAACTGTTAACAAGTGCCGTGTAAAACGGCGGTAAAATACTAAATAAAAATTGGGATACAAGAGAGAGTCGGAATTGAAACTAGTTCAATTACTAAGTTATAGAGCTGATACATTTATCGCTCGAAATTCTATGAATAGAGAATTCTGACGAGCGTTTATTGCTGTGGGTTCCACTTGAAACAAGTTCACTTTGAGAGTCGATAGGCAGAAATGTAACTCACTGTCCATTCTCTGTCTCTGTGTGCCATTCATTCGCAACGATCGATTTATGCAACAGGTGCGCGTTGGTCCATTCTTGCAGTAATAAAGTCAGCAAGACACTTTGGATGCACTTTTCAGATTGCTTTTAATACGTTATAAATATCGAGCAGACGGATCAACACTGCGGTTATTCCATGTTTCTGAATCCCAGATTTGTAGGAATAGTATTTCCATGAAATTCTGCGGGATTATAACGTTCGTTTTCTGTAAGATGATTATCTCGGCCATTCCCGATATTAAATTATTTTACAGTAAACTTCAATATAATGCGAGTTCCTACAACGCACTAAAAATGTGACGAGTTCTTTTATATAATTGAATTCTCGTACAACGCACTATATAATAAGATACTGGGATTCCCCGTTTACTTTAGTCGAGCAAACAAATTGATTAATTTAAAATTTAATTTTAGCGAAGTTTATATTAAATGCCAAAGTTGTATTTGAGAATCCATTTAATTTGCTTTGGTGATATAAATAACATTTTAATTCGGAACGTTCCATCTTTTTATCATCATCGTCATTGAATTGTATAACAGGTGGGGATGATGGTACCATACAAATCTTTCGGTGTAAGGGATTATACGAAAGCAGTGACTACAGCCATCCACTCGCTTCAAAGGAGTACAAGGGGGCCAAAATTGGGACTTTTTGAACGGTACGACATTCACGTCAAGATAGCAATGAAAGAACTCACGCCAAGTCCAACCGGTAAGTTCAAATCTCTTTTTATGATTACTTTTTCCCAATGGGCGTGAAAGATCGAGCAAAATCAACAGATAAGAAAACGGCGCAAAAAGAAAAATTCATTATGCCACCAAGTAGGAGTGAAATTGATTATTAACACTTTCGCTACCACGCCGCGGTATAGAAATTTCCACCAGAGGCCATGCTTTATTTTTCGAATTTCGCCAAAATATACTGCAGATTTCTTTTTATATGTGATTTACGTCTGACAAATGTGAATTAAAATGTAGACCTCCAATGTGTCATAAATATGTATGTGATGCTGGTCTATGCGATAAGCAGAATTATTATTTATTTAACAATAAGTTCAATTTGGATACCGTCACACATATGTACAGTGACGCTGGGTCTCAATCCTACATCTGCAGGACTTACGGAAAATAAAAGTTGCCGTACTTCTGTAATATTTTATTAAGAGAAATGTTTAGTGATCTATTTCTGTGCTACCAATTAATAAACTGTTAACTACCAATAAATGAGGACTTTGGTTTCAAAGGAATTTTTGCCATAAGCTGATTTGGGAATTTGGCAATTTAGCGAGGCTTATACGTGACACGATACTCACGGTGATCATTAGTCGGAATTCACGTGTACCAATTCTTCCCTGATACCCTCGTAGCTTGTTCTTTATGCGGGATCTTATTATTCCCTCAATAGTCCATTTAAGGACCTTGAAGCCAAACTCTAGTTGGATAAGAATCCTCGGAGGGATCGGTTAATTTCGCCCGTTGCATTGAATTAGGAAGAACGAGTTCCTGTTACAACGACCAAATTTACTTCTGACAGGAGCTACATTGTTCTGCGAGCCCTTTCATGTCAAACGGTATTCTCCCTTTATTACTTTCTTCGTGCGATAAGTAAATAGATATGGCAGTCCGAGAATTTCGACACCGATTCTTCATTCGATTAGGATCTGCCCTTAATTATGATATGTTTTGCGATAAGATAAACATAAGCACAATATGAATCGCATTAATTCTACCCGATAGTAGAATCGATGATAATCATTCCTGTATGATAAATATCAGATTGTACGGGGAAGAACTTTATGGTGCTTCCTTGAATAAAAACACATTTATTACAAGAAGATAAATAAGTTATAAGGTTTGTCATGATAGGATTGGCCAAGAAGGGGAAAGTTGATAGGTTATCCATAGGGAGATAAATATGACTTGTTTACGAGGCAATCGTGCCGGTCACCGTAACCGCATTTTAAAAGAAAAATCCCCAAACACCTGTGAATCAGTTCGTTCTGGTCAAAAGCTTCTCTAGGGGAAAATAAAAAAGAAGGGGAATAAAAAATAAAGTTTCACTCCCGTTCGGTTACGGGTTCGGCGTGGCAACAAAGCTCTCTTCGAAGAAGTAATTAGGGTTGAAAAGAGGCAGGGTGTACGAAGCAGAAAAATAGGAAGAGAAACGATGAATTGGGGTGTGCTCACTGAGCGAGTAATTCCTACTTCTTCCTTTCTACTGTTACTTTTTAGAAAGGGTTTTCGTCGTATATCAGCCGGTTCCAACATTTTTATGTTAATTTCGAAAGCAGTCTGAAAAGTTTTCTAAAATATTCCACTTTTAGTTCCGGTCCTTTTCTTTTGCACCTACAACACTCCGTACCTTGACTCGTGATTGATAGCGTTACTTTCTATATAATTTCATTTACGAATCTACTTTAATGTTTTCTGAATACATTGATATTTAATTGAATCAAGTTGGTAAATTTGACAGCTTGCCAAGATGGTGGAACAATGAATGGTATTTAGACATTCGTGAGCGCCATTGTAACATTTACTGAGTAAGGGATTCTTTTATTTTCCTTCTACTTAAAATACAAGGGAGTAGTTGGCTAAATCGAAAAATTATAAGGAACACAGAATCCGTTTAAAGTTTAATTAGTTACGGTTTACGATAACAGTAAATGCAATTCTAATGATAATTACGTTCGTGAGATATGCAAAGAAAGTTGAGCAATAAAAAATCTTTCTTTGAATAGATACTTAACAATGTAGTACAAACCTCATAAATCTTGCAAAGATTTTTAGTAACCATGCGAATGTCAGGTTAAAGAGAGGGAAAATCTTATAGAGATCCATTCGAGCCCATTTCGCAGGACATTGCTGCCTTTTATGGAGCCAGGTTTGACCTTTATCGGAAAAAATCTTAACGTCGGATTATTGGACCCCCAGAAACCGTTGGGAAGATTTTTTTGTGGAATCCGTACCTTTATCCATCAAAACAAATCAAGATTTTCTTGGATCGATGGGAATTCAAGAAGCTTACTCTTCTTCGACTAGCTAATAAACTTCAATATAACTTTCGAATTTTTATTAATGATTTATTTTAGTGCTTATTTGAATTATTTTGCATGGTATCAAAATTATGTAATATCTTTTGCAAAGCACAAAGCTATTGATTATTTGAGAACTTCAACGAGTACAATAACAATATTTTCTTAAGTAATATTCATTGTAATACCTTTCGCGAAAAATATTTGTTCAACTGGATTTTCAAATAACTTGCTACCATTTTCAGATATACATATATGATTAAGAAGTTAATGTCCAAATATAATTTGTTCTTTTGACTTTAATATTATAAATAGTAGAAGGAATATAAATATAAATATAAATCCGTGACGAAATATTATATTTAATATAATTTTCTTAAAAATCGACTTGTACCAATATCAACAGTAATGGTTCTTATATTGAAACTTTCTTTTCAATCTCAGGATGGATTAAGTAATTAACAAGTTAATGTTCAAACATAATTTTTTCTTTTGAGTTTTATATTGTAAATAATAGAAGGAATATATAAATCTGTAACGAAGTCTTATATTTAACATAATTTCCTTAAAAATTGGGTTTACATCATTATCAACAGTGATGGTTTTTATATTGAAACTTTCTTTTCCATCTCATGACGAATTGAATAATTAACAAGTTAATGTCCAAATATAATAAAATATTCAATATGAATCAAGTACACGTGCCTTAATCCCACAAATGTCCTTCCGTTTGACTCGACCTTTACCCCTAAACTTTCTGCACCCAACCCTCCGTATTCGATTTTCTTCTCCCCAAAATTTCACCATACTCGCACTGTTACTTCCACGACAAGATCGAAGGATATATTTGATCGCTGGCGGCATCACAGCGGTGGAGTATTTATCTCATGGCTTCATATATACAAAAGAAATGCAAAGAAAGAGATTTCCGAGTTTATCGTGGTTAGAAAGTAAAGAAAATCCCGGAAAAGTTCCCAGTCTTATATGTATTTTTATAACCCGGTTGTAACTTGTATTACGTGTCAACTGATTCACGAGCAATCTTAGTGGAAAGAACTGGGGATAAGCTTCGTGCACGAGCCAATGTGAAATATATAGGATGAAGGAGGATAATCGGAATAAAGAAGTCACCATACGATTCTCGGACTAGCGCTACGTTAAGACTTCTTCGTGCTATGAGTTACATGATACGAAGAATGTTGAGCCCATATGTGAAGAAGAAAATTATTCTGGTTACACTGGTAAAATTATGCCAGATAATTATACAAAAATTAAAAAAAGCTTCATTAAGCAATATGTCACTTTAATTGTTTCTTCTTATTCGATTAGAGCTCTGTTTCTGTTCTAATACTTTAGTCATCTTAAAGTGAAAATGCGAGAATAAATATAGGTATAAAGCAAATAACGGCAAAGAAGCTTCAATTATATGTAATATTCAATTATCCGATATAAAGAATTTTCTACCCACGTGCTGAGAAAATAACTGATGTAATATCTCTTTTTTACAAAAGCCAACCTGAGTTTCATTAAACTAGATATATTATTTTGATTGCTTCATCTTATTTTTACGTATATTTTACTTGGTTTACCTTCGTGTGAAAAAACAAGAGCCAATATATAAAGTTAATTGAAAATAAGCTTTGGATAGACTCTTGTATACCGACAAAAATAAGCCTATGTTCAAAGAAGAGAGTATACACTACGATCAAATAAAGTTAAGGCAATAAATCGAACTGATCATCATCCCTGACTCTACGACTCGAAGTGGTTCTCGGCATGCTCAGCACACATAACACGGTCGAATTGTAGCCCTACTTCCAACCCCTTTTAGTCGCCTTTTACGACAACCCGGGGATGCTATGGGCCTATTTTATCCTCAGCCCACAAGGGAAATAAATCAAGATATCCTTTGTCGAATTTTTATACAAAACCTAATACGACAATTATATCTTTTGTATGCGAATTGCAAGTATATCTGTTTATTAACACTCGAATTACCATAGGAATCAAAATGACTCGTCTACTATTTTTAGTTAAATTATTTGAATATACCACGATGCATTATTTGGAATTTTATGTACATAACGCCAATAATTGAATTCACCAATTAACTTAAATCCTCCAGCTATAATTTACATATAAATAAATATGTAAGCATACCTCAGTATATGTTCGGTAGTTCCAGCGTTAAATTCGCTTTACATAAAAGAACTTTGCTACTTTTTAATTCTTTCCACAGTTTCATTGTTTAAGCTACAAAGCGTGCATATCGCAGCATCGATTACGATGTATCAGATAAGATTTTAATAAGATTTCGGAAGACCTCATACAAAGACATTATAGATATTTGATGTGTCTTTTATAGAGATTACAGTTTCCCATCAAGAGAAGACAGTGGGCGGAGCTATTATCGGAGGCATCAAGCATATCGTGTAATTTAATAAACCTTAATGAAGGTTCCTTGGAGCAGTCATTCAAGCATAGCGTGTACGGTGTTAGATAATTCACCGGCCTTGTAAGATCATGGTCCTGATATATACATTCTGGTAGCGTCCAATAGTTATAGGATGATAATACGTTATCAGGACCTGCAGGCTATTAGGTTGCCTGTTTAAGCTTTTACAGATTCTGGTAGCTCCATTCTTACCATACGATATTCTCGTTGGACGCTTCCTTAAATTTTGCAGTCACTTTCCGAAATTAAAACGGATACTTTATTCGTACGTCACGGAGTTTCCCGAATACCTAATGGAATATATGGTAATTGATTTCATGGAATATAGGATGACGAGAAAGCAGATAAGTGTGGCTTAAACTTATTTCAGGGTCGACCTCAGTTTTATAAAGTCAGCAAGTTCCAGTTAACGCGGGATCGTGTTGTAATATTATGTAACATATAACAAATAATTATCAACGATATTATATTAAGTATTCAGAATAATTTATGAAATTGAGGTATTTGATGCTTATGCGAAAAATGATATTAAGTCCCTTAATTTAACCCTTTATAGCCACATGTAACTTTGAAATGACATACTCTATTTGTATCTGTATGACGTATCGTATCATTCGTTTCATTTGATTTTTTCGTTGTAATAAAAATTAAAAAAGTACGCGCAGCGATTGCCACCTTTTTCGGTGTATTTAAGTAATAATTTTCTTGCTGTTTTCACGTAATGTACCTTTGTGAAAATCGCGTTTAATTAGATTTGGGTTATACGATTTCCTTTTAAACACAATTGTTAAATAAAAAATGGACAGTAGAGTACTAATTTTCCGAAACTTGTCATTGAATTTCGTTAATATTTCGTATTCTATATAGCGTGTAAGTGATGCGGTTTCACCTTATCAGAAGTTAATCTTTTATTCATTCCAGCCTTTTATGGTCCCCATAACGTTATACCTTGCCTTACTGTCTCGTTTACTTTATTCCAGACCATATTCATGATATTATATTTTTCTTTAAGGCGATACATCCTACTGATTTCCATGGTATTAAATGTAGAATTCCTTCCCTCGGCGTTATATTATACAATCGATTAGGAAGAATACATTAAAGACGGTTGGTTAATGTAGTCAAGTTAATAAGCCATATGATATATTAAAGTTATACGATTCCATGTCTAATCAAAACCAAATAATATGCAGTTTTATTATATTATATATTACACCATTAACGATCAGAGTCATTTGAATTCAGATCCTTTATTAACACATTGAGTGCTGGGTGGAAATCCGTGTTATACAACACCTGGTAATACGCATTCGTAATGTGATCATAATTTCTAAAAATAAAACTGTTTAAGCGCTGTACGATTGAAATAAACATTAAAATGATTTAAACGTAACGTTAGAACTATGTAAAATGTTGTGAATATTAGCGATGTATCTGATTCGCGTTTTAAAGTAACGTGTTAAAGTAGATCCTGAACTCATCATCTAACTGAAAATAACTGGAGAAATATCATATGGAGTAATTTAAAGTCATAGTCGGGGCACGAACTCTGCTCGCCTCGAGGGGAATAAAATTGCATTTATTCTAAACTCATGCTACGGAATTAAACCGAACTTCGTCGTTATTGTATGCCTAGAGTCGCCTAAAAATGGGATTTCTGATGTAAGCCATTTCGAAGTAAATCGCATTAGAAACCTGGACGACAAGCAGGCGCCGTACATGCATCGTCACGCATATTCACTTTGCATGTACTTTACTCCCGGAGTGCCGATCCTGATACTCGGCACTCTTAAGTGACACGATGCATATTGCAACGGCGTTCCGCCGGCTTTCAGCCCATTAAGTTTCCGGATCTAATAAAAGTCGTAGGCGTTCGTTCCGCTCGTAACCTGACGAACGAAGAGAAATTTCTCAAAGCGAAATCGCATTAACCCTTTCATATGTTAATCCAACACTTAGAGCTTACGACTGCTTTTAAGTAAGAAGAGCCATTGTAAAAGCGACACTACTTATGCAACATTGTGGACTAGGCGACATCACAATCAATGGGGACACAGGTTCTGCACTCCAAATTAACTCTTTCGCAGATCATATTCAATTTTTTGTACTCCAAATTAACCATTTTACAGATCATATTCACCTTTTCGTAAATCAAATTCACCGGATTTAAATAAATATCTTATCTTCATTTGATGTCATTGCACTTTTTATTTCGGAACAACAACTTTACATTGGATTTTATTTTTAATACAGTAACTTAAGAAAACAGATTTGTAGAAAAGTTCGATTTGCAAACGGGTGAATTTGATCTGCGAAAGGGTCAATTTGGAGTGAAAAGGAGTGAATATGATCTGCGAAAGGGTTAATTTGAAGTGCAAAAATGTACAAAGGGGTCCTATACAATTACAGTTCCAATTTGTAATAAACGATTTACACTTTTACTTCAGACAGAACTTTTTAATCAGACAGATTGTATTCTTCGCCTATTCACTATTAACGTAAAGTTTGTTATAATCAAATGTCTGGTGTTCAATAACAAGATTCTTTTGAGACACTTCGATGACTTAATACCGAAAAGAATAATAATGACACTGATAAAATTACACTAGAGAGCATTAAGAACGATAAACAAGTAACCGCGTAATCTGATAAGTTATTTAAAGTTGCACAGAGAGGAGTAATTACAGAGGTACATTCAAGACACGATAAACAACCGCGATGATTTCTTGTCTTCTTAGTAGAAACAAATAAATGAATAACGTAATGTCGTTGGTCGTCGCATTGCCCAAAAACAGGAAATGGTCGAACCGCAAAGCAAATTGAACATCGTGGTTAAACACGAACTCTGCGGCAGCTGACATGTGCAAAGTAAATTGTGTGGTTTCCGTAGTCGTGGATATCGGCGTCGTGCTTTTGATATCAAGGGATCAATTTTTCAATGGATGTTCATTCGGCAGAGGATAGGGCGAAGGTCACAGAACGATTAGCGTCTTGGTTAGGAATACATCTCCAAAGAATTCCACCCCCATTGTTCCTGACAAGGGTTTTACCGAGGACATTTACTAGGACCTGGCCGTTCCAACTGTCGAGAATGTAATTTCCCCGTATACCGTAAAAATAGTCCAGCCATTCTGCCACAGAGATGTTATCGGAGAATAATGGGGTCTCTCCGATTTCCACTTTGGCATTTCGGGATAATGCGCTGCTACCAGGAACCTGCACAATTAATCCCATCCGCCTTTTTTTCTTCCTTTCCCATCTTTCTGAGCCCCGTGTTACTTAGAGCCACAAATGTTTTATCTGATGTGTCAAAAATTGAGTTGGTGGCACGTGCGACATGAATCCAAAGTAGTTTTAACCAAATTATGAAAATACCCTCTATTTCAATTTCACAGTTTCTTCATGAACATATACTTTGTCGCTAATATAATTTTTGCATTTATTCTATTTCTTCTAATAATATTCGAATTAGATATAAACCAATTATGTACAGAAGGAATGGTATCATCTGGTTATTCTTTTACTAAATGTAATAAAGGCATTTTTAGGTATTTTGCTTTTTTAAGGTACCTAGAAATAAAGTAAATCAAATTCATTTAATATCATGATTGCATTTAACAGAATTCAATTAAGCAAGCGGCGAAGTTATGGAAAAATATGTCCGTACGCGGTTAATTAGTTTTAGTACAGTATATTGACGTAACGAGTGGCGCTTTTTCATTAGAGGATCAAAAGGGAATTCAATAAAGAGGGCTGTAATTATAAGAAGGGATGGAATTATCGCGTTATACCGCGGAATCTGAGCAAATAACGGGGAAGTGTGTAATTGATCGTGTAAATAGTTTGCACCCTCCCAGTGCTTTTACCGGAAGAGGTCAAGAAGTTCGGCCTAAGTAAACGACGAATTCCCAAGAAACTAAAGTGATCCAGTTAATTTCTTGTGGCAAGTTGATAAGAGCATTGAAGGTATTTGTCACATCGTCGAAAGCTCATTGATTATTTAAAATCCGGTTAATGATTGGGGAAAACTCGGGGGTAAGGACAGTTTCTCTAAACCACCCCTATCCTTGCAAGCTGTCGCCACCTAGCGAAAAGCTTTCGAACATTTTTACGCCCTCCAAAACAACCCCGAGACTTTAAATAGTTCAACGTGGATGTCTTCCTTTCAACGGCCGTTTCTACTTAAAGGACTCCTTAAATTTAACTTATCTCTCATCACTGGTACATTTCAATATTCATCGACTACTTTAAATATATATCAACGTAATATTAAACAGAAATATTTGAAAGTTAATAATAATGCCTCGAAATTTTTTAATTTATGTATGTGCCGGTAATTATGAAAGTGGCGGACTTAACTTTTCCGGATGGGCCGATTAAAAGCATTTATGTTATAAATAGAAACAATCTTCAAATCTAGAATCTATTTGTTATAAACACTTTTCAACATCAGTATCAGAGGATTAATAGAAGTCATACATATTAACCGGAATTGTAAATATATTTATTGTAACACTAGACCTACCGAACAATGGCGGTCAGCTACTTAAGACCGATTGATAGTTCAGTATATAAACACTCATATTTTTCATAATTTGAGGGTTTCATAAATGACATTCATACACAATTTACTCTGCCGTATATTGTACCATAATATTGCAAAAATTTTATATTTAACGATACAAATTACAAACATATTTAATATTATTTGAGATCATGTCGAGAAAACAGCGGGCAACTACTTAAGACCGAGTCAAATATAATTACACTGTTCAACGTATACTTAAATTCTGTAAAAACAAATAGACTATTATTATAGATGTTGATGTGCTGAAGACAAATCCGCCAACTGTTTTCCTCCATCATCTTCCGTTTTTGATGAAATCAACTTCGATGAAAAAGTGTCTTTTTTGTTATTTGAAATAGATTTATGACGTAAGTATGATAGTTAGATTGTTTCTGTATATGACAAAAAATTCGGTGAACTTTTTCTAATAAGGAGACATGCACCAGCTTTGTACTTCCATATTCCAAATATGTTGAAACATTTGTTAAATTTGGCGAGACACTCTACGTTCGCTCATTTTTCGAGATGCTTTTCAAGATTGCATAAAAATTGTGACGTAAATGTAAAAGTGGGACATTCCTTCTTCGTTGCAAAAAATTCTGTGGTCATTTATCAACGAAATAATATAAATGAGATATGCAATATGAATTTTCAAATATGTTTATACATTAGATATATTTGGCAAGATACGCTCTGCACACTCATTTTTCGCGTCTCTTTTTAAATTCATATAAAAAGCTTGATGTAACTATAAGAGATCGTCTTTGTTTGTCGCAAAACATTCTGCGCACCTTTAACAATGGACTGACAGAAATTAGATTTACAGTATGTATTTGCAAATATGTTTAAACATTAGTTAAATTTGGCTAGACACACTCCTCACTTTTCGAGGTTTCGTACAATTTCTATAAAAATTGGGCATCCGAAGAGGATCCCAATTACACTATGCGGTAGAGCAGACATTTGTCTTTGGAAAACATTTCTAATATATGTGAAACGGACATCGGTGTTGTAAGTAAAGACCAAAAAGTCGTGGAAGTCACGGTTTGTGTTCAATATTTAAACGTATTAATTTAATCACTTAATTTATGGAAGTATTAATAGGCAAGCCTGCACCCTTAAAAACAAACAATTTTTGTTTAAACATTTTCTTTCTATCTGCTCTAATAAACAAGATATTTAAACAAAACTGTTTGCGTTTTTAATTCTGAGACACCCTATATAAGTGTGACATTCATTGGCAGAAAAAATGCCTTCCATCTAGCGGCGAAAACGTGCAAATAAATTTTCTACTTCTCTCCTATGAGTACACCCCTTCCTGTAAGGGCGATATTCATGGGCAGAAAAAATGTCGTCCATCTAGCGGTCAAAAAGTGGTACTAAAGCATGCCCTTTTATTGGAGGGGAGCTGCGAATTTATTTCCAACTTCTCACCGCTAGATGGACGGCATTTTTTCTGTCCATGAATTTAGTCTTTATAGAGGTGGGGTGGGGTACTCAGAGGAGAGGAGGAGCAAGTTTAGTTCTACGTTTTCACCGCTAGATGGACGACATTTTTTCTGCCCACGAATTGCATCCTTATTAGGGTGTCTCACAAATAGAAACGCAAACAGTTTTCTTTAAATACCTCGTCTATTCAAGCGGACAGAAAGAAAATGTTAAACGTGTTTGTTTAAACATGTTTCTTTTTTAACTGAGAGGGCTCTGTTGCTAGTAAATTTGAAGAAAATTCTCGAAAAATGAGCGCGCGGTAAATATTTCGCCAAATCTAACTAACATTTAAACATGTGTGCAAACACCTATTGCAAATATAATTTATATCATTATCAAGGACTGTGTGGTTTTTATACTTACATCACGATTTTCATGGAAACTTGAAAAGAGGCTCGAAGAATGAGCGCGCGGAGCGTGTCTTACCAAATTTAACAAATGTTTAAACATAGTTGCAATTATTTGCGTTATGTGTATACAATAAATGTCTATAAAATCTCAAACAATGCGCCGTGGTATATTCAAATAATTTAACTACAAATGGCAGAGGAGTCATTTTGACCCCTTTCGTAATTCTAATGTTAAGAAGCGAAGACAAAAAGTGACTTAGAATTATTCCATTATCATAATCAGTAACATATACGTACACTATTGAACACGTATGTATCAGATCTTTTTCTTCGTAATAGTCATAAAGTATCACAGGAATTACATTCGATATTATGTTATAATTCGGAGATCCTTTTTTTCTGTTAAAAGTGCCGACTTTAGTGGAAAGATCTGCACCATAATATATTCAGAAACGCCGTGCAGACAAGGGATAACTTTTCGCGTAGCTTAAAAGCCCCTGGAATCCTAGACGATATTCCATCGAGCTTCTGCTTTGACAAGTTAGCCTTACGTTTTTCGAAAAAGTTTCATCCTTACATCACACACGTGAAAGCTAAGCAAGAATATATAGCGAGAGATACAGGTAATTCTCATATTTTCAAGTTTATCGAGGACTGCTTCTTGCCAGAAAGCTGGAAAGTTTCATTGATGGCAAGAGTGTGTCAGCCTAGAACTTACTACTTAAGGTTTGTCGCCGGTCTTTTTCAACGTGAACTACTGCCGCGCATATGTTTTATCTAGTTTCCGGACACACATTAGAATTTATACTTTCACGGATGAATAATATTGCACAATTTATTTTTGTGGCCAAGCTCATCATTCCCCTTTCATTTAATTCGGCTTAGTTTAATTTCTATTAATATCTATTTTAGATGGAACTAATTTTCGATTCAATTAATTTAATTAAGATTATGGTATAAGAGTATTAAACTCTGGTATTAAGTGATTATGAAATAAGGAATTCAGACTGATTATTCTACGCCCCTTAATCTGCTACGTTAAATTTCAAAAAGTATGCAAATTAAGAAATGGATTCTTTCTTCCGAAGGGATAAATTATTGAAGGACATTTTCAATTACAGGCATATTATTATACCGAAAGTTTTGATAACTTCTCCCTCCGTATTACGCCACGCCAACTTCTCCACAATTTTATTGTATTCCGCGAGCATTTTAAAGTTTACTTGCTCATTAAAAACACCAAAGTCTCGAGGAAGCAAAAACAGAGCGACGGTGGGAAAGAAACAGAGATATTCAGCTGCGAGACGAAATAATTTAAGGGGAAGAAAGTTTCAGCTATCCGTTACTCGTAAATTCAAACACACGAAATTCCTGGAAGGGGGAATATAATCTGTAAAGGAAAACACAAAAGGAGCAGTGGTAACGAGCCAACGAACCAACGGCATTCGTGGTTAGAAGCGTATACATGCCGCATAACTTCCCGCGAAACTTTTTGCGAAAGTCGAGCTATAGCCCGCTGCAGAAAATCAAGATACATCAGAGAAAGTTGGTTCTCCTTAAGGAAAGTGTAAGTGGACTATATTGTGGATTTCCTTCTACCTGTATTACTCTTCGTCCTCATCTCCTTTTTTTTCGGTTAGTCGCCTGGCTATTCTACCAGTTGGTGACAACACTCTGATTTATATGTCTCTCGCGGCCCCTTTGTCTCGGCCAACAGTAATTCTGATTTAGAAACCGTCTTGTCCTTAGACAACCAACAATTTGATTTTCTCTTACGAACTTGTCCTCCATGGAATACTCTACACGCTACTTTTATGTCTCCCCGAGTATATTATCCTTTCTTTCGTTACATTCTATTGTTTTAATATGAGACGCCGTAATGCCATCGTGAAACATATTACGAATCTCTCAGTTCACATCCACGAGAGTATTACATTTTTTCTTTCTACTACATTCGTGATATTGGTAGAAGAATGGCAATTAATATACAGTCGATTCGCTTTTCATGCGGTGAAACAAAAATCAAGAAAAATTAGGTAATCCAAGGAATCTCGAAAGTTTTAACAACGTAATGCGCTTATACATTTATTTTATTTTTTTAACGTTTTTCTCTAGGTAATTAAGAGAGAAGAGAATAATTCCCACTAATCAAGATTTTCTCGTTCGAATTTAAAATGTTTTTATCCATAAACGAAACAAATTCTTTGGTTTTTTAAGATTTCTGTGGAACGTATCCACCGTATAAAAAGAAACTCGACTGTATATTCATTGAAACATTTGATAAAGTCAGTCTCGGTCAAACATTGCACTTATCGGTCTTATTTTCTCATTTTAAATTTACCACTTTACGTGCGATAGGATGTAATTTGTAAATTTTTGGATGTTTTCATATTTTCCCTGTATCGCAGATCAGTATTGTAGAATTTCTGACCATGTTTTACATTTCAACCCCGGATACCTTTTGCATTATAGCAGAATTTAAAAATTGACCGTTGAAGACGAAAAACTTTTACGGAAACGAATCATTTTTAAATCTATGGTGTTATCTTTATCTTCAGATCTTAATTGGCAGTTTTTCTCCTCAAATGGTAAAATATTAGATTCGATCGTTTTATCTAAACTTATTAGTACAAATTCATTGAATTCAAAGAACCCTAATTACAAGTCCTGGTCTTCTTAGAAGAATTTAAGTTAACTTTTGATAAGAATTTCAGTCTTTGGATGTGTAATATTGAAAATGTGGTATTAGTAATACAGTAATAGGAGATCGAATTGGAGCATTTTGAAAGTAATATTTCCAATAAATATATTCGAACATATGCGTATACTTATACTATTTTAATTAGTCGATGCGCGAACGTATAGAGAGTCACTCGAAATTCCATCTGCTGAAATGGCAGCTTAATTAAAACTTAAATCAGCTTAGAGACGTAAGCTTATGCATATATTTAACGGAGGCGTGCTCGGCACATGATAATTGGAACATATTCTCTGCGGTGGTACCGCAAGCGGTCACGGTCACATTTGATCCGTACGGTTAGTAATCAATTCAATCTCAATCTAATTTTCTTCGCGTGCCCAATATATTTCTGGGTCTCCTTCGAACGTTGATCCACTCACACTTCGTACAACCGAAAATCCATCCTGTTCTAAGAGAAAATGACAAGTGAGAAAAATAAAAGACGCTTGATTCCCGTATGTTTGTGACAAGCCCGGTCAAGGTCTGAATCGGTGATTGAGTTTTCACAGTGATTAATCGACACCCTGTTTAACCTTCGACGTTATTGATTAGTCACTAAAAAGAATTACATTCCGACGCGGCAACCGAAATTCCCTCCGAAAAAGGCCAATATGAACATTTTAACTTCATATAATATATATTGTACTTACACTACCGGTCAAAGTTTGGGAATACTTGCTTTGTCTTCATCCTCACGTTTAAAGTAAACGTTAGAATGAACATTGAAAGTAAATAGAATATAAAACCTTATCCACTTTATAATTTTACCATTAATATTAAAGAATATTCTTGTCATGCAGACACATATTGTATTGGCACCCGGGTTAAATAAGATTTTGTTAGCTTTAAAATCGGTCGAGTCCGTTTATTGCTATCGGTCGGTTTTTAGTTTCCCCACAACAAATTACTTTACTACAAGAAGGTTGGCGAACTATGCAGCAAGAGACATTACACAAACTTGTTGGGGTATGTCAAAAATATGTAAAATAGTAGTAATGAAGAAAGGTGGATACTTCGATGAATCGCGTATTAAGCGAAATATGTAATTAATATAAAATAAAATATACGAAATTTATACAACTCTTCTATGTTGTAATATCAACATACATAAACCTACAGATATACCCAAAGAAAAGTATCCCATTCCATTTTATAGACAAGATATTTAATAATTTGTTTAACTATAGTAAGTGATCCCAAACTTATGGCCGGTAGTGTACATGTATTAACCACACGAAGGCATTCAAGCTGCTTTTGACACGAAACGCTAGTGAATATTTAATACTAGTTTAATATTGCATTTTGCGGCCTCAGAATTATGTCTTTTATGCAATTTATTTGATGAGGTATTATATCTTATTACTCTGCTGACTTATAAGGAATACATATGTATAACACTTTAAACTCCATAGGCGCCTCCTTGGTGACATGCGTTTGCAACAATTAAATAAAATTTCAAGTATTACTTACTGTCGCACAAGCAGGATTAACAAAATAAATGTTTATATTGTATGATTTATTCGTCAATTTCTACCCAAAAGGACGTTTTGTAATTTGATAATCGGTATCACAAATCGTCTTAGAATAAATCCACGTTTAAAACAAAAATATTCTTGGAGTATATCAGCACTTCAAACACTTCAGCAGTACATGTTGTAGTTAATTCGAAATAGCAAATCAAATTATGTTGTAATTACTTTAAGGGTTCACCTTCCGGAGATGCAGTTAATGAACAAGTTTTTAACACTATTATTTAATATAGCAAATATAAATTAAAACATTAGCGACCGCATCATAAAATCTCAGCATGGCGTCTTACACCGAACAATTAAAACCCATCGTAAATACAATAATTTGCAACCTTGAACACAGAATAAAAATGATAATTTAATTTTCTTTTGTGTCTAGGCTTTTCTCTCATTTTAATTTGACTACTTTGGATTTATTACTCTTGTTCATATTTTAATTTTGTACACTTCTTATATTATAGAATTTTTAAAATCGGCCGAAAAGGCAGAAAACTTTCACGAAAACGTATCATTTTTAATAACTATATATAATGTAATTTTAATCCTACAATAATAGTAATATATTACTATATAGTAATTACATAATTACATAATTAGTCGTTTTTCTCTCATCAAATCCTATAATATTATATTCGATCGTTCTGTCTGAAGTTATTGACATTTTTATTTCACGTAACAAGTAATAATATATTTTAAATGTTTCCCAAATTTCAAACTAACTGGTAATGGAAAGATCTTTCAAAATTTTATGATACATCTCCAGATTCTCATCTCCGTATTTCCCTTCACTTTACATGATTACATCGGTCGCTTTTATGATCCAGGGTTGGAAAAGAAATTTGTAAACCCTTTACGAGAGCGGTATCTTACCCCCTGATCGCTTATCTAAACCTATCCAAGGTATTATGCTCGTCTTCCAGCCAAGTGGAACAGCGTCAACGTGAAAAGGTTGATCGGAGGAAGCTGTTTCAACCTGCTCCGATCGTGCTTTCAACGAGCTTGCACCTTCGTGAATTCTTCGCGATCGATAAATTTTTCTCAAAGCCGTGGGTTGTCCGGCAAAATGCCTTATAAGTTCTAAATAACTTCTGCCATTGAATGGGTTTCCTTGACAGACACAATTCTAAGAGATGCTGTAATACAGTTTTGGAGTGTATTGAAATGTCAGTAGGTAGATATATTAAGTGTAGGTGGATTGTATTCTTTGTTATTACGAAGTAAAAAGTAATGAGGGAAATTGATCTCCTTGTATTGTGTAGAACAATGTACCCTTAGCCCTCGATTTACGCGACATTCGAATTTGCACGATCTCGGTTTAACGAAATGCAGAGGAAAATATGTACTTTTGAATTATGTTATGTATATCTTGCTTGAATTACTGAATTTTTATTTCAAAATGTGGTTTAAAAAATACGTAATACTGTTTTATATGGATTTGTTAAATTGATTACATATTTCTTTTTGTTTTTAGTAATAGTATATATTATCAGCATATAGTATTATTATTAATACTAACAATAGTATATAATAATAGCTTGCATTGTAATATAACAATAAAAAAAGAGCACAAAAAAATGTGTTGCAGTATTAATTTTATTAGCGATATTAAAACTGTACGATAATTAGGAAAAGAAGATGAATTTTTTTAACTGATGGAGACGTTCGATATAATGGTGATCGTTATGGTACATTTCTCTTTGATATTCTTTAATATCAATGAAGCATCGCTGTGTATCTTTTTTGATGCTTCGTATTCGATTGAAGTGAAAGATCAAACGTTTCATCCAGTTACCAAGGACTCAAGCTATTCAAGAGTTCTCATTACTGGAGATTACTTAGGAAGTTGAGCATTTCGAGTAAACTGAACCTGGGAATATTCTTCGTTTCGTAAATTCCATTTTTATGATAGAAATTATTCCCATTAACAGAAATGCCGACCTTGGAATGTTGGATCCAACAGGTCAAGTCCGTCGTATTTAACCCACGGCATTGAACGTTTGACATGAAATCCGTGAACTAATTCAGCCAAAAGAGAGCTTTAAGCTTTTTTGAAAGCGCCACGCTGTTTAATATGTATTACCACTACGATGATTTAAAACAGACTGACAAATATGCTTCATAAATAATTTATACGTTGAAACCATGTCTAATTTAATGGCAGGTTAATGAACTTTGAATTTGATACTTCATGATTTTATTACGATATGAATAATGTAATATCAGTTATTGAATTCAGTATTTTATAATCGTATATTCAACCGTAGAACATAAATTCTACTCTTGTAAAGCATTTAACCATTCATTGAGAAAGAAATTGGTCTAATATAATTGTTCTGACAAAATTCTTCCAACAAAGGGAGAATAATTGAATAATTTAATTTAACCAATGTTTGTTGGAATTTTCATATATAATAATAGCAAGTAATGGTGGCAAGAAATTTTAATCAAAATCGGAATAAACTGCAGCGAACTATCAAAGGTTATTGGTTTGCTTATTAAAAATCTAGTGCTAAAATGATTCTGTTTAACGAAAAATCGTATTTTAAGGGTTCTCAAATGTTATACATAAAGGAACGCAATTGTTCAATTTAAGGAAACAGAAACTTGATGAGAAAAATGGCTGATTACTATTTTCAGACAAAAATAACAATATAAATTTGTTAAAAATTGCATGCTTCGGCGATAATTTTACGCCTTCTTTCATCGATTTCTTTGATTCTAAAACATAAGTATACAAAATTACAATATGAACCGAGATAATAATTTGTACAATTATAATCCGCGACATAACAGAATTATTAAAAAGTTGAACACTTTCATGGGTAATACATTTCAGTAGTCAAATTATCATAAAAAGATACACACAACAGCGTTTCCAGTGTTTGAGCAGGCCTAAACGTTAAAAATTTTAAAAACTCCTAAACGATTAAAAACACTCATTATTAATAGTAAGTGCTTCGTATCCAATTTTCCTCTATTTAATGAATTAATAAAGTTTACTAGATAGTCGATCCTACTTATCAATATTTTCAAATAGTACTTAACACTAAATTAATTTCCTGTTATAAAGTTCAGCCACGGCGGAAAGCATGACTAATCCGAGACTCAATCACGAGCTCAGTAATTCGTTTACAGTTCCGTGGATGGAAGTAATTAATCATCTTCAAGTGCATACATATTTTGTGTATATACAAATTGTGTATGTTACTTTAATAATAACGATTCGCACGACAATTCAACATTCGATTATTCCAACCACTTCCATAAATACGATACACATCTAAATCGAAAGATATATTCAGTCGGACGATGTTATTCCTCACATTTTTTGGTTGAAAGTTTATACAATGAGTATAAAAAGTATTCGCACAGCAGCGAATTTTAACAAAAACCTCGTAGAACTTTGCTTCCGAATGAAACAAGTTGTGAATATTTCCATACAAAATATGAATAAATAATATTTGTTTAATGAAATTCATTGCGAAGATCTCTAGCAGTATGTACATACCACTTGTTTATTAAAATGTTTTAAATAAACAAAGTTCTTTGAGGCTTTTGTTAAAATTCAATAATAACTATGGTTACTTTAATAATAGCGATACCCAGGATAATCCTAAATCTGATTATTCCACCCATTTCCATAAAACCCTCTCACCCTCTCATACTTACACGAAAGATATATGCGTACATGTGGTGTTATTTGTCACGATTTGATGTCCGATGAAGATGTATATCCAGACATATTTTACTAATAACGATTGACAGGAAAATTCTAGGTTCGATTATTCCTACCATTTCCATAAATACGATCTACCTCTTCCACGAACGATATATTCGTATACGTGGTGTTATTCATCGCGATTTGATGTTGGACGAAAGTACAGAATCACGATCCCGATAATTCAGGTCCGGGTAGAAATTTCAATCGTGTTCACCCGGAGGAAGTCGTCAATCTCGCGCAAAGTGGAAATTGATCAGAGTAGCAGGGTTCAACTTCAAATCTGCATGAATCGATGTTTCACCGCTTATAGTATAAGCCTTATACAAGAAGGTAGGAAATATGCCCGAACGACTGCTGTCGATCAATCTTGTCATTCGAATGTAGCATTGTGGCGTCAGGAATTTGGAGCAACGCGATGAAAGTAGAGGGGGGGAGTATGGTTACTTACGAACCACCCATATGTGAACTTCCCTAGTGGCATCCGCGATCTACTGTCACACGGTAAAAGGGTGGAAAATCTAACCGTGACGTTAATGGCGCTTTTCATCGGGATGTCACCCACCTCGTTAACTATCTCCTTTTATCCCGGTAGTCGATATCTAATAATCGATCCTCACCTAGCTCGAAGGGCAACTGGCAATGGTTTGCAATCAGCGAATATTACATATAGATATGTACTGAAATATATAAGCCATAGTCAGTTATACTTTATTGTATATTTGATTCAATCATAAATAAGTTCGATTTTTTAAAACAAAGTTTATTCGGCAATAAAATGAATTACAATGGACTTTAATCTAACATATTCTTCGGCATTATTAATAAATTCTTGCCATTTTTAAAACTCTGGTGGTTTTGAATAAAAAAAACTCCTGGACGAACGGAACTTATTTGTGTCTGAACCCAATATTTAAGCTATCGAGTAACATATTTTTGTGATTAAACGTGCAAATCGCTTAGCTTTCAAAACAGGCGTCTTTACTATCGAGTACATTGTAAGACAAGTATAAATCTTTCAATATAATAGAAAAGCACTTATACATATTTCATGGGAAGTATTTTAAAAAGTATTGGCTCAGTGAATTTATGAAATTCTCAGATGATAAATTCCTTCAACATACTGTACCATAATGCAATAATACAGCGCATCAACGTTTAATAGAGGCAATAAATCAAATCATATACTCAGTTGTTAGACGAAACGCGACATTAGCTTTTTCAATGTGATTTTAAAACAACGTATAAATTTCCATCCGCGTTCTTGTAGAGTATATATTGTTATTATAGGTAAAAAGTTCACTCACATTTTTTTGTAAGCCAGTTACATAAGTTTTTTTTTATAATTTAGTCAAATTGCAAAGACTGAATTGAACAAATCTTTTTCATTGATATTAATAAACTAAGCAAATCACGGAAAAAGAGTTTTTGAAAGGAATGTATTATAGTTAATGAATTTCACATGTGTATATTTACGTTAAATTTAAATCGAAGGATGAAAGAGTAAAACTTCCTCTAAAGTAAAAGGATGAATTATGATCGTATATTTCAATATTAAACTTCATTTCTTCGGAACATTCCTGGCGAAGTTTATTATTGGAGCCGGAAATTCGAGAAGCTTATAGGAACCAACATTTAATGAAAAGTATGATATATCGAGAACGTGGGCGTCTTAGTAAATATGGAAAGAATCTTCCAAGTAATAGTAAAAAAGGAAATACGCGGGGAAGACAGGTAGCTTTAGAAAATTGAATCGATTTTTCCCGACGTTCTCTCATGGGTGCAACATTCGAAAGGCTATCACACAAGGGACGTAAAGAAATATATTTTTACTTCTTTCTCGGTAGATTCCCAAAGCTAGAAAGTGAAATGTTTAAGTTTTGTCCTAAACATTTCAAGTATATACGACTTTTACGACTAATAAGTATTATAGATATGACTAATAAAAATAGAGAATAAAAATATGCGTCACGTGTATGTTATTTTTCGCAACTTTCACGAATGAAAGCTTTTTATGAGCGGACAATAAGCACCCAACTATAAAGTAATTCCGCTGCGCAATCAAAATAAAAATTGTGTAACGGCACGTGTTTAATCGAATAGCTTTCTGTGATAACGAATGAACGTTTCTCCTAATTAAACACGGAGATTTTTTAAATCTATAAATCACTGAGAAGAAATAAATTATTCAATATGTTATAATATGGAAAATATAATAGAAACAAATGTGTAATATATATATACTTATATATAACAAATGTATAATTATATTAATATATTCCACAAAACATTTCAGTTTTGAAAACACTTTGAATTAAATAATTATAACTGCTTGCTTGACATGCTTACTTCCTTTGTATCAGATAATAAAAAATTAAGTAATCACATAACAATGCCTAATAATTCTGCATTCAAGAATCACATATTATGAGCCGAGGTTTGTTTACATAAGCTGCTTAGTTTATGGAAATTGCAAACCAGTCGATGTTTTAAATTAGTCGGTTAATCGGTAGAATGCTGTATACTTCAGCGTTGTTTGTATTTTGCAAATAAATGCAACAGATTTTGTATAAGTGTCCGCAAATTATATATTATATAAAATCCCGTATATAGTATTGAAATGGATTAAATGTTTCCTGAGAAATCTATTCTAATTGTTTTTCGTACAGGTCATTCCCTTTCAGTGTAGTATCTCCTATCGTTCTTTGTAATATCAAATTACGGTGGAACAAAGGCTAGAAGAATACATCGAGTAAAAGCATGCGTGTTATTGATTTCCGACGTGAAAGCGGACAGAGAAGTGTTAGGAAATCCGTATTACCGAATTCCTCGATCGAAAATAACAAAGGCGTGGTGCAAGGAGCCTATTCCTTTGTCAATGAGCCATCTTCTATAAGAAATTTGCAAGACAGAGGGATCAAAGGTAGCATAATAAATCGTGACCATACCTTGACAAGGGAGTCCCAGACAACTGTAAAAAACATAAAAGCAAGATGGTTGGTAACAACAAAGGCCGCACGCTAAAGTGGATTTACATATTATCCCGTAAGCTTATATCTCAGTACGTTGTGTGTCCCGAGTATCACTGGTTTTCATGAGTATACCGCTTTTTCCCGCGTTCTTACGAATATTCCATGAATGTAATGGATCCTACCTTATACACCCCCTTTGGATAAAAATGAGTATAACCATTCATTCGCCCAAAAAGCCGACTAAATCTCCGGAAGCAATATTTTTGGCAATATAAAAATAACGTTGAAAGAGAGCTCTTTCAGGCTCAAGTTAGCGATATGATACGCTATAAAGCATCATTTCTTTTTCATACTACTTCTTCCATTATTCGCTGAGTAAATTAAAATGTTTCGCAGATACAAAGAATAATGAACGATAATGAATGCGAAAGTAATAAGACTCTTTCGAAAATATTAATGAAGCACAGTAGGATGTCGTTGTTACGTGAACAAATATTGTGTCATGATTGTTGTTGGATAGTCTTTGGAATAAATAAGTTTATGTAAGTACGGTATTTTTGAATTGACAGAATGTTATTATGAAAGTTCGTGAAACGTGACTTGTCTGCGTAATGTTCGAAAGTAATTAATACACACATTAAAGAGGAACGTGTATACGAGATACGTGGCGCGGAAACTAGTAATTATCGTGGCAATATTGCATACCCAAAGAGCTCCCGCCATGCTTCGTAAATGACCAGCTTTTAATCACAGCAGTCCAATACACTATTCCCCAGATTCCTTTTGCTACGAGAATTATATTCTAGAAATACTTGTGAAAAATGCGGAAACATTCTTTGCGTGAAACCGATTCAAAAGAAGCGAAATGAAAGGTTTTTTTTTCAATTTAAATACACTTAGTTTGGAAAGGTTTTCACAAGCACCTTTTGTGCATTCCCTTTAAAATATTAACTTTTGGGGTTCGTACTAATCGTTCCACTTACAGGATCGTGTAATCGTTTGAGGTTCGGTTTCGAGAGTGCACTGTTTAAACTTGCATGGCTACTCCTCGAACACATCTGCTTTACCCTAATAATTATTTAAAGCCAACTAAACATACACCGCTTTTACAACATTGTTTCGCGGAGCATCTTCTCAGAATGTTTTTATATGAAAAGCATATTTACCTTGATGCATAGATTTATATTTATATACAGTATATTGTTATGAAGGAAACATGGAAACTAAAGCTTTTGCTATTTTGCCTCCTAGCAAAATTCTGTATTCAAACGTAAATCTATGCATTGAGGCAAATTTACTTACGATGTTAATGAACATATTTATATAATCTTCTAAATAGAATTCTCGAAAGGAAGAATAAAAACTGAATGGAGTATTTCGATTAATACCATCATGTAAGAGAAGTATGTAATTTGCGGTCTGTTTATGATATCATATATTTTAGAGTTTCGGAATTTAAAATAACCAAATTATTTATGACATTACCCGCGAAAAGCAGTATTTCACATATAAATAAAATTCAAAAGACAACATAGGGTAAGCAGTCTGGCTACAATTTCTTCCCAAGTGCAGGTAATATGTCCAACCTCCCGTTTTAGTTCCAAGACTTTCCATAGAGATACATAGCCCTAAAACCCTTTTCGTATGTATAGTAGAGTCACACTTACAATGAGTTACGTGCGTCCTCAAAAGCCACAGAATAATGGCTTTCGTTCTAGCTTTGCTTCTATAATAAAGTGCCGATATATTTCACGCACTAGACTATTCCCTGATAATCATTAATTCTAGTGAAACGTCGTTCGGGAAAATTCTATAAATTTATTTATACAAGTTTTGAACTCTAAATTAACCCTTTTGCAGATCACATTCACCTTTCTGCACTCCAAATTAACCATTTTGCAAATCAAGCTTGTCTACAAATTTTGTCCGTATGTAACATTGTAATAAAAATAAAATCCAATGCAAAGTGAAAGGGTTATTTAATTTGCAATAAGGTGAATTTGATATGCAAAAAGGTGAAAATGATCGACAAAATAGCTAATTTAGAGTGCAAAAAGGTGAATATAATTTGCAAAAGGATTCATTTGGAATGCTAAACCAATACAAACTATATATATATATTTGTTAGTATTGGGTTGGTCCATCAGTTCGTGCGGTTTTAATTCCATATCTAACATATCTCGTAATAATTGCGTACCAGCTATGTAATGTACGTTATTCCATACCTTTTCTTTTATTCTTTTATGTAATTGTTAAATAATAGTGGAAAATATATTCTAGATTAATTCGTATTAAATATTTTAAAAAAGAAAAAACAGTATTAATATATAAACGTTTCTTATGGCATTTGCAAAGTTTGCTTAATAAAATAAGGTTTAACACTTTGCGGTCTGCGATCTTTTCCCTATTTCATTCAAGCCGGTCAGCGCTATATTTACAATTTCTGTTATCTCTTCTTATTTCTGTCATGCAGTCTCTATTCACTTCAAATTAAATAAATATTATATATTCAATTAAAAGTATATAGAATTATAATACTACAATAGCGAAAAATTCTTATATCGAGTTCGACATAGAACCCGTTGAAACGAAATGTGATGTCGAGTCACATTCGCCATTATAGGACTTGCTGGAACGAAATGTAATGCCGAGTCGTACTCGACATAGGATCGGAAAGGGTTAAGAGAAAACCAGAGACTTGAAGGTATTCCGAAAGTCACAAAGTTCGGGACTTTATTTTGACGAACAGAATCAGGGAGGGATAAAGGTTAGACTACGGGTCAATGTTAGGTAGAAGGCACAAAGTATAAAGCCACCACCCTGTCACTAGCATTCAAGGGGATCGTAGTTAGGAGAACGATACGGTAGGTTCAAACGGGATTACTTCGGATTGTCTTCTCCTTTTCCCAGCCCCGAAGCATCCCGGATCACGTTTTATCTGACTTGATTACAATCCCGGACAATACCGCTTTTAAACAGTGTTCCCCATCAGAGATAGATTCCCACTCGTTTCACAGCGGAAGGATCTACTCTTCTCTTTTCCTTGGTTTAATAAGGACCCTGGAAATCCTCCCTTATTAAAAACCACCGAAACTCAAAACCTAAACTATTTTATATTTAATTATTATTACTACGTACTCTTAATGCGCTGAAGTAACTGCATCTTTTGGAATTTTCTGCAAAGAATTTCAACAAGTTTTACGTTGAAAGTATTGGATTGCCCGGAAAGTTCATGCCGATTGTTAAGGAAAATTCAAAGGCAATGTTTTTATATAACGATATGTTTGTAGTTAATTATGTATGAACCGTTTTGTTCCATAATCTTTCTTCATTTTTACGCAACTTGGAGATTCCATCAACCCAGAACTTCTCAGGTTTTTTGTAGAAAGGTAATTTCGGTATCAAACTTTCTTTTTATTCCTTTCGGTATCGAAAAATTGTTGAATATTTTCGAATATCTTATTGCAGGATGCCAAAGCGTTTACGGGTGTATTATAGTATCACTTTGGATGTTAGTTGAAAGTGGTGTTTGTACAGAAAATATTTCTTTCTTATTATGAGGCGATAAGTGTCATGGACGATAAATGAATTCATTTCATTTATTCGACGACAGGTCCGATATTAAAAGTTCACTTCGTGCGCAAACTTTTACTATATTCCGCAGGGATCTTCTTAGACGCGTGCTTTATTCTTCCATGGAAGTTCGCGATTCGTCCATCCTTCCACAAATACCACTCGCACAACTTTCTATTTCAACTTTCCTCGAGCTACCGACAAAGGAATTTTCGAAGTAGGGTTGATTTGTCCATCTACCTTTTCTTAGTTTTATTGGTTTTTCATTGATATTCTATCTATATCTTTTTACACGGAGATGGAAACGGACTAAATGTTTTTGCGAAATGTTTCGATCGTTTTCAGATATCTTGCACGAATGAAATAATTTCTTTAAACAAATATCCGTCAACAAATATTATTCCAAGGGAATAAAATACAGTTGAAAGAAAATATGAATATAAATTACTGAAAAACAAAATTCATATTGCGATATGTAAAACATATGGACTTCATTCAACAGAAAATCTTTTTACGATCCCAACGTGATTTCTGAATACGGCTACCGAACTGGAAGTTTATATTCACCGTTTAGCCTTCCGAAACCTTGCTTTCCTTTACCTCAGATTTATACGACTCCGACTAAATTCAGTGTGAAACGATACGAAAAGGGCACGAAGAAGGAGAAAGAGAAAGGGAAAGGGAACGAAAGAAGTAAATTCTCGGACAAAGGTTGATCGAGGGCAGTGCAAATTTTTTACATTATCAGGCTAAAATTGGTTTGCTGGAAGAAATCGCCGGATAAAACAGGAAATGAGTTTACGAGATCAATCGTCCCCCGATCCTAAAAACGAGAGATTGGGTTTTACATAAGGCAAAAAAACCTCGGTTAAATTGACATCTTCCCCTTCCCTGTCTCTTTCTAAAAGCATCGATACTGCTTGAAAGTATGCCCCTATTTTCTTACTCTTCTACGAAACTCCCTCGCGGGCTGTTTCAGGCTTTCGCAGCCCCCCAAGCAAGATTCGAAACGTGAGACTACAATCGACTCTCGGGAGAAATCCCGGCATACTTACAAGATAAATTTTCCTGTAAGAGGAAATTCCTTGCGGCCTTGCTGTTTGTCGATTCGGAATATTGCCTAGTCGAAAAGGGTCTCCCGATTTTTACAAATCAGGGACGAACAGTCCTAGGACACGCTGTTGAATTTTTATGTACGTCAAATATCTTTTACTTATGCATTCCGCATTCATATAATGCCATGTAAATATATGGATTTTACATAAGTTTTAACATTATTTAATAGAATTTGCATAATACTATCTATTCCTATTGAAAATGTATACCCTCGTATGAGCCGTTTATTTTGAAAGTAGTGCAACTCCATTTAAAATCTGGATCGTAAATTGTTTATACATTAAAAGATCACGCAATATTCTAACCAAATTAAGATTGAGCTCAATGTTTTCAAAAAATGTTCATAATAAACGGCTTATATTCGTATTAACGCTCTATAACGCCGTGTCACTTTGAAGTCATATACTCAACTACCTTTACATCTGTATCTTTTGTATCGTTTCATTCTTTCGTTGGAATAATAATTATAAAAGCATGTGCAACATTTATCGCCGTTTACAATAAGTATAAATAATCATGTTTTAACTATTTTCACATAATGTAGCTTCGTTAGATTCGCGGTTAACTAGTTTCACGTTTTACAATTTTCTTTTAGACATGACAAAATTGGGTTATAGGTGGTTAACTTCGAGTTAAAGGTAAGTAAATAGTTGAGAACAGATGTATTTAGACAAATTAAGTAATCTTTGAAAGACGTAAGAATAATTGAGGACAATTCATTAAAATCGTTTAAAGGGAATCAGAAGAGGATATTTAGTAAGATCGGCAAAAGAAGCCGCCCTCAGGATCTTGGAGGGAATTTGTTCGGGCTACGCCTCTGCCCCGACGTGACTACGTATTACATTAACATAAGAATGGTTTCGCTCTCACGGAAGAATGCGATAGCCTGGGGGGAGGAGGCGGTGAGTTTCATCTTTCAGGCTTGCCGACGCCCACTCGTCCAAGCCACCCTCGCGTTAACGATTCTGTCTATGTTTGTAAAAATAGTATCGGACCCACCCTTAAAACCCCATCAACATTCACCACGCTTCTGCCGAATATTGCGTGCCCGCATTGGATCCATCAATTAATATTGAATCCCTTTTTATTTTATTCATAAGTAAGCGAAACAGGGATAACACTTCGCATTATTATTATTGTAAATCGTATTTTATATAGAATCAAGAAACAAACATGTGGAATATTATGTTCTATATTAATTAACCCATTCTTTATTACAAACAACTCTAATGTGCGAGTTTCGCCCAAATCTATGATTTAAATAACGGCTGCATCTCGCAGAACGAATAAAACTTTGATCATTCGATTACACGAATTGCCGTTATAATTGATATTGCTTGAAATTATTGAAATTACGAGGTATATCTGTAGACAAGCAAATATAATAGTTTCATCGGCATGGCTGCAAAATTTTATTTTCCACGGATTTAATTTCCACGGATTTCCACTGCAAGTGAAATACCATATTTCGTGTCAGTATTTACCGTGTGCGTCCATAATTAAACGTACCCATAAAAAGTTAATGCTATATGAATTTTAAATGGTGCAACGAAATACCTCTGCTGTGTGTTTGCCAATAAATAATAACGCGTTTGACCCGAAAACCATTTCATGATGTTAAACAGTGAGAGAAATAAATATTTCAAACAGAATTTAATATTTGTCCTGGTAAAGTTGAAATATGACAAAAAAGATATTTTATACACATTGCACTTGCCCAACAATAAAACCTTGAATCGTGGATAAATATTTCAAAAAGAGCAATTGCGTGTCACATTTAATGAGAAGAGAAAACATGCAGTAGGAAGTAAGTTAATTCAAGTAAAGGTAATAGTGAGCATGTCTCACCACATTTACTTAAAGTTATGACACAGGAAATCACTCCGAACCCCGTATAACAAATACCAAAGCGAAGCTTTTGATCCCCAAAAAGGCCATAGACCGACCACATTCTGCATCAATATCAAACTGTTTCTGCACTTACGCCAGGAAGTGGGGTGATCCGCAACTGTGGGGTTTCTGTCACCCGTATGAAACACCACCCTTACACCCAGAGATAACACAAGCCTAAAGCGAACTCATAACTCTTCTATAGAGTCGATACTCCCTTATTCGTTCCAAGAAATTAAACAGACGATGGAAAGCTGGGTATTAGTCTATTACTGTCTTTTATTCCTTGCACTTTAATAAATGTTTACTCTGCGGAACCTCTTGCAGGGCTAACTATCAAAACACACATGATAGAATCAAAAACAATGCTATTATTCAAGGATATCTTTGATAACAGAAGGTACATTCAGTTTCAAATAGGATTCTTTCCACTCTCGCAATTCTTTGAAGGAAAGCCAATTTATTAGGAAAACGATTTACGGTCGTAACTTTATCTACTTTTATATCGCATTAACGCGTCTTCATTGTATGAAGAGCGTTGTTGTGATATCGGATTTCTATAACTTCGGATGCATTAATGGAATCGTCGGATGGGTTATTTACGAGTACCAAATGATGCCTTTTGAGTAAAATGGGAATATACTTCTTTAGTAGTTAGCCATTCTAACTAATTTTGACTCATTCTGAAGATACAGCACAGCCATAAGTCATTAATTAATTAAGTCAATATTAAGCCTTATAAATCTTGATGTTTGGTAGTTTCGGTGGATTTGGGAGAAATACATTAAAGAAGGCGTATATCGTTATATTTGGAGGCGTTAGTAGCCTGTAAATAGGTTGCTTAAACTTCTCCCCTAGTTATTGACATCACGTAGGAGGATATTGGTCCCATCGCTAGTCAGCCTGATATACCTCTCCAGTGGATATTCTAAGCTTTTAGGAGGGTGTTAGTATCACGAGATACCACCAGGGCTACAGCTGGAGCAGTTGAGAGCGGTAACCAAGGTTACCGTGCGCATGGGCATCGACATGATTCGGGGCATCCGCCGTGGAGCACACCACGGGGGTGGTTTTTCGCGTTGGCACACCCGGGCGGCTGGCTGGGCGGTGTCTGCAGCCTTCACTTTCCTCCCGAAAATCGAAGACTACGGGGGTGGTGGCTATCTTTTTTTCTCTATCACTATTTCTTCTTCTTTTCCTTCTGTCCCTTTTTATATCGGTCTATCCTTTGAAACGTGTCTATCATTTCAACCCTCTCAAGGATCCTTGATCTTGTCATTCGTCAACATCCACCTCTTCCGTCCCCTCTTACACGTTTCTTTCGTTACACAGTAGTAAGCGCGGTGACACGTGTTGGAGCGAACGTTACCGCTCGTACGGAAGCGGAATCTCATCCGCTGGAGAGCCGCGGTTGGTGTCGCGTGTTGTGCACGTATCCAAACAACAAAAAAGTGAAAGTGCTACTTTAAAGTTACGCGCGTTTACGGGCCAAGTAGTTTAACAGGGTTCTTGGCACGGAGTGTTATGGATTTTCGAGTATGTTGTGAACGAACATTTTATTGGATATCCTGGCAACGGAAATAATAAGAAGAGAAATGTATCCCCGAAGTTATAATAAACCGGATGCTTGACGGATTGGTATAGGAAGTAAATTGGTTCCGCTGCGCCAGTGAAACTTTCCGGTCACGTGATCGTGAACTGTTAGGGGTTGCGGAAGGAAGGGGAGAGGAGTGGTGTGTGCCGTAGTCAGCGGTATTCCGAGTCGACGAGGGGATCTTCCGTAAATAACTAAATGGTATAGAACTCCACTTTTTTTCCGTCTGACAGGAGTTTCATCCCACAAGTATTCGGAAGTATAAATCGCGCAGGGCAGAGTGTATCCCAATAGCCGCGTGCGTTCCTTGTAGGATACATGGTACTTGTTTATCGTGTATATGGGGATAAGAAGCGTTTGTTTTGTGCTGATGGAAGAGAATAAGAGGATGACAACTTCACCCTTAGTCACTCTGACGCCGAGAGGTTTATGCCAAGATGAACGTCGGAATCGATGACGAAGTAAGATCGTCCGTTGTCAGAAGGAAGCGACTATCACTAACGCTTGAAAGTACGATACAACCTCTCCGATGATTACTTTGGGTAATAGTGCGAACGGTACCTCGATACATGTGACGCGACTCGTAATAACGGTATTGGAATAGAAAAACTGGTCTGTGTTTATATGAGCCTATATGATGATCTACGAACGTGAATTGGCGCGTTTCGATCGCGAATCGTGTGACCTGTTTTCATTCTTGGGTCGATCTTGAGGCAATTCGTTTCTCAAGGGTATGAAGAAGAAATTCGCAGAGGAATAGCAAGAGGATCTTTGGTGAAACACCCAGAACCACTTTGTGGTTGGACAGCACTGCCAAATTAGCTTCTACGGTCACGCTATTCTCGATGTACGGCACGTAAAAGGTATTTCTTAACATTTGACTCCAGAAGCCCAGGGAAGAGAAGCGTTTATCCATTCGCAACAAGTTTTGCAGCGATTATACGTAGCAGGTACGGTACGTTTAGCCTCATGTTGATTATACATCGATCGATAATAGGAGCCTCGAGACTTCATTCTTATCTCACTAAAATATTTATCCCCTACGTCCTGAATTTCCTACTCCGCCAGCGACAACCTTTCGGAAATTACATCCTTGAAGAATATTTTTTTAATAACAAAATAATTTCAAATACTTGAAAATTATAAATATATTATCTGTGAGCAATGTATTCCATGGAATCAATATATTTAATTATTTGAAACCTAATAGTTATAAACAGTATTTAACAAGCTGGCAGAATTGTGGGGAGTAAAGTTCCTCGGAACATTTCTGATCAATTATTCTTGTCTTCTGAACTTGTACTTGAAGTATGAATGTGCAATTTCAAGAATGATTAAACGTAGAAGGATCGCGCCTTGAAAATGTGAAGTCACGACAGATACAGGACAGGCATTGTCTACCGCATAATTACTTCAAAATAGTTGGGGTATTCGTTGCGTAATTACAGGTCGTCTGATTAAAACGAGAACTCATTAAATCCTGAGAAATCGTACTCCATCATCTGCAAATCTTGTACCCGAATAATCAGAAGGAGATACACTCTCAGTGGAAAACATTTGACCCTGAAATGTGCCAGGTATATACGTGATTATAATTCACCTTGGAGTCTTTAAGCTTCTCGGCTACGCTCCAGAAAACGTTACCAAATCTAAGTTAAAAAGAACGGCCTGATTTGCAATTATAATTAAGGATCAACTAAAGTCTAAAGGCTGAAGATGAATACATTGAATTCGTATAAAAGAAACGATTCTTTAAGAACATCCACATATATGTCTGTACAATGCAATACAAAGTTCCTTAAGAACTATGATATATATATATATATATATATATATATATATATATATATACATATGTACATAGCGTCAAATACAAGTTTGATTACGCCTTGACATACTACCGGCAACAATATAACGTCCAATTATACAGGGTATCCGTATGAAAGAAGTCACCTAATTATCTCCTTTAATCGCGATAATATTGAAAATATTTTATGCCTTATATGAATGCTCCAAACATCCAATATACTGAAAGAGAACTTTTTCCGTTGTCGTGTCTTTACACAATTTTCCAGCTCGCTTATATTTGTTTAAACCGAAACAAATATTGCCACATAATTAGGTGCCCATTTTAAGTGGGATTCCCTTATTTTACAATCAGACACTCGACCTAAGTCACCATTTTGCAAGAATCTCATTTTAAATTATAATAATTCTCGTTTTAGCGCGTTAGGTGTTTCAGTTGAAATAAGTCCACGTATTGGGAAACCATTACTATAATGACATCTTAATACCCCACGGTGCCGTTATATCCAATGTAGTTAATCAGCAAGTAATGTATCCCGAATTATGGTGCATTTAACGCGCCAAATTCTCTGGCTGCCATTAATAGCATAATACCGTAATGAGGTTCATCCTCGCTTCGACTATTCGATATTCTAATCATGTCGAAAGCAGATCTGATTTATCCTTCTTTCTTGTGATAAACAATCATCGACGTTAGATTTAAGAGCACTCTCGATCTTTCGTATCTAGAGATAGCACAATGCTCGCGATATGCACTCCTGAAGTAAACTTTTCAAAAGCCTTTAAACTGACGTGTACTCCGGAGTAGGTCATGAGTTAGCAAGAGACTAATTACAGGGTGAATTGATTAAGACCGTTTCCAGTGTAGGAGCTCGAAAACATCCTTAATAGATCATGTCTCACTCATTCTTCTCTTTCAATTTCATCCATTTTCCCTCGCATCGTTACTGCCCTTATTACCTACCAATGAGTACTGTTTACGCCTCGATAGGAAGTAGGTTATACAGCCCTATAGGTGAAAATTACTTTTTAATTTGCTGTTTGGTAGATAAGACAAAAAGTCACTTTTATGATAATTCTAGGTAATTAAACAAAATCACTCAAGGTGTTCTAAGTGTACGAAACTTCGAAATCATAACACTTAGTTACTCGTAGATTATTATCATGCCAATGAATTCAATTAATTCTAGAACCAGTAACGTGTTTAATATATTAAGTTACGGATCAAACTTGTATCTATAAGTTCCAGGTGCTGACGGAGTAAGGAACTCGGTTTGAGTTTACTTTGAGAATACTTAGAGTTTGTATTTGTATTTCAATCAGGAAAATAAGCAATTTCGCAATATTTATAGAAAAACAAGATTACGATTCAACCGTGTGACAGAAATATACGGTTTAATTAAAGATCCACGGGGTTATATACCTCGAAATTGAAACACCGTCTTAACCGGCGTTAGGTTTTCACTGCTCTCTTTCCTTTATTTGCACTACCTCAATAATACCTATCTATTTTCTGCTCTTTATACGAAGGGGTTTTGTGGTTGGTATCAAACAAATCACACTATTCTACTCACTCCTTTCAAAGTGTATCCGGAATCTCTATTCCCTCCTGTGGCAAGTAGGTACAGTAGATATATTTCGGCAACCGGGAATTAACATTTTCTCCAAATAATAGAACAATGGATACAGAAAAAAACGTCGTTGGATTCTATAGAGAAATTCGTACACTGATCAAGACCGATAGGAACACGCAAATAATCCTAGTACCACGTACTACCTCTCTTTTGTTTGACTTTTTTCGACTATTTTCTGCATTTGGTTCGGATTGCCATTGATCGTAATTCACCAACGGCGGAGTCAGCTTTTGTTTGTTAGAAAATGTATATCCGCGGTCGAGATGGCTAAAGCCAATCCCATTCTCTGTCATCCGCCCTTAAGATTTATGAATTAATTTCCACGCTCTTATTTCCCCTCCCACGGAACACACGTACGAAAAGACCCTTCATAAAAAGCTTCCCCGCAAATATGAGAGCAATTTAATCGCGATATAAACCAGTCGGAGTATAATTTCATAACATCCGGTAATTTGTATGACGTATCGCTCATTATTAAAAAAGAACACCCCTAAAAAGTTTTACGATTCAAATTTATGTCAAGTAATGTTTGATGTTAATAAAGACAGAGGAACTTGAACATTTTTAAATAAGACCTGCTGTTTTTTTTGCAATTTTACATGCTCCTTTTACCACAGAAATTATAACGAGTTTCAATGTTGTTCTCGTGCCACACTTGGAGAAATTGCACACTACACTACCTTGTTTAAACGTACAAAGTGGTCGCCGATTAATTACTTAAGAAAAAGCCTGACGTTTATTTTCATTCTCACTTTCCCATGTTAAACTCGTTGACGCCGGTGTCCAAGAAGGGTTTGCTCTCCGAGCAAGGTGGAAAGGAGTTCAAACACTTGCTAACGTACAGACTGTTTGAGAGTTACTCCTACGGATTCAATGGTCCGAGCCCTAATACTTTACTTTTCCGCCGTTCGTTTTATTTACCTTGACTTAAGACATCCATGACAAATGTATTGCCATGTCACGATTTCTTGCCAATCCGCGTTATTAAACTTTCATGAAAGAAACAAGGAGTGATATAATACCTAACGTTCAGGTCTGCTCCTTTCATGCTGTATCTCTCAACGTGATTGATGTACAGGAACCTGGCTTTGGGAATACCCAACGAATTTGTCACTTTTTTCTGTACTGATAAGCCTGACAGCGTAAGCGTCAACGGAAATCATTGCTACGTAACATTGGCATTTATTAAACGTGTACACTTTCTTAGCCAAAAATGAGCGTTTATGACGAGGAACAAAAGACTTCTTTCGACTTTAATGACCTCGTTCACTACTAGAAAATTTAGGATTTTTTAATCGACTTTCTCGGAGTATGAATAATAGTGTTCTTATAAGACAGTATTTTTCTGTGATATCCAAGAAGATTGCAGAAATTAATTAACACGTTATCAACTATGATATTAATAAATGAACACTATCAAGTATATTCGAAAAATTGGAATGTACAGTCGAAATATCGCACAGCAGTGCAATGAACAGAAAAGTAACAAAGCGCTTCGTTAGGAAAATTAATAGGAAACAACGGAGTGTTATTCGGCGCCACGTGTTTGTTTACAATTGCGAAATTGAGAAGGTGGGAAAAATAGGGGAACGGAGTGAGTGAAGAAGTGGCTCGATTGGTGAGCAATTGTGTGCGAGCTCGGTCGAAAGCACGCCGAAATTGCATATCGAATTGTCGGCGGGGTGATGCCAGTATGCGCGGCAAATCTTTCAACGAACAATTTCAACGCTTCTGCCGTTAATGGCTCACTGATTATTAACGTCCAATTCGATATGCACTGTTTGCTACTCGGCCACGTGTACCACAATGCGGATTCAATTTCGTTTCACCGAACACACACGCGATTCCTCTCCCGGATATAAGAGAATGGAGAATTAATGCGAAGAACGGACGCGACGAAGATCTAAATGACCTACGGGGATCAAATTAATCCCGGTACGTTAAAGAGACGCTGGGAAACCTGCTGGATCTTTTATGTCCCACCGCTGGGGATAATATTGAGCTGTGGATTCCAGTTATATACGATTATACAGGGTATTTGTCTTCCGTTTGCTTCTTGACAATAACCTACGTAAAGGGGCCTTCTAAAGTGGTGTACCTAAAGGGGTCCTCCTGAGGGGGGCTATTTAAAGGGGGTCTCAATCTAAAATCCAGTATATCTAAAATCATATTTGGATGCGAAAAATCACTCAGAACTTGAATCTGCAATAAAAAGTGGGGAATCTTAGTTAAAAACTTTTGCTTTGACCTCATGGAACCCAAATAGGAGCAGGCCCCAAAATCAATGATAACCCGATTGAAATCAGAAAATTTTGCCATGTAATGTTTTCAACGAAAATGCTTCCTCTGTGTAATATTTGATAGTATTCAAACTTTTCAAACACCCTGTATATCGATTTAATCCGTATAAGTACAACTTATCGAAAGTTGAATCATCTAAGTTATTATTTCAATAATCCTACTTCCCGCAAATTATTTCAAAGATCGCTGATATCTTTTTATCATCATTTCTCATTTATGAGAAATTTCATCGCGATGGCAACGGTTAACTTATTTGATTATATATTTGATTGTATCGACAATACAAGATAAGTAAAATTAACACTGGAACTATAAAAGCAGACAAAATGATCCGTCCGCAATTTCTATTAAAATTATCTGAACAGCGAGTTGTAATAAAACAGCGAATTGTTTGAGATTTTATATACCTCTATTTTATGGATACAATGCACATAAAAGAATCTACTAATTAACCTACATCCTCTGGCCATATTTTATGTATAAATAAATGTATAAGTATAACCTTATTATATGTACGGTACATTTGGTGTTAAATATTCTATATACGTATATAGACAAAATGCACTTTTAATACAAGTGATAATAAAATTGAGGAGCTTATTAATGATTGTTTTCATACCAATAAGTTTTCATAAAACGATGAAATATAATATTTTCGGATTTGTTGAACTGTCGCAAAAACGTATCGTTTTCAAAAACATATGTATATTATGCGATTTCGTCTTAAGGTCTTAATTCGCCCATGGTTTTGAAAACGGTAACGTGTTAAGGAATATATTATAGTATGAATAATAATAACAACAACTAACTTTCCGCTATAAATATTACTTGGAATTCTATATTGTAGAATTTGTCGAATTATTAAAAATTCCTGTTCTTCCTTACAAGCTATTGGAATATTAAACATTCATTGTTGCTAAATAATAAATGGAGCTCTATCGATGACACAAATATAAACTGATTGCAGCACATAAAATTAACATCTATTGCTTGCGGTGAGATATAAATTTTACGATGCGTTCTAAAACCAGTAAATTAATTTTACGTTCCGCTTTTATTTCTCTTTACCCGAACATAATCCTTTCGACTATATTTGTATCAATAATTCCATTGACGCGACAAAATACAAAATCAGACAACCCTTATCAAGGTTCGACTTCACTCGAACCCGCTACGATGTGCCTTTCATGGATTCTCTGCATGTAATAATCTTATTATGAATTCTCATTGATCGATATTGCGAAGCAACAAACTGCTACGTGATTTATGGGCGACATATTTGTGTCAAGTTTCATTAAAACCAGAAAACGCCCTGCTGTTAAACGGAGAACGAAAAATTAATAGGAAAAGTGGCCACCACGAGGATCCAAATAACCGAGAGGAAGATGAAATTGCAGGATGACGGGAAACATTAAAAAGTATGACGCGCGATGAAATTAATCTTTGATATCACGAAGTTGACACTTAAACGTGAACGTTTTACACGGTTTTTACTCACGGTACGAGTAAATTTTTAATTGCGTTTGACCTTGTTGCAATTTAATGTATATATATATTTCTTCGTTATATTATGGTGTCATTACTGTTTGCTTTTAATACATTCCACGGGAATGACGCACTAGGCACGTCTTGGAGAAGCATTTATTAAGCTATGGAAAGAAGTCATTCGTAATATTCAGGTTGCTCGTGCAATTTTGATCTTCCATTTGTTATATACAGTTTATACTATGTAGGTTATATATTATATTATATTATATAAGGACTCTTCCATGAGTTATACATTGGCTTCCACTCTCCCCTTCTGAAGCCACTGTGTTTCTTTATCTGCCTTCTTTCCAGAACCCTGCAGTACTATTACGTTCTATAAAAGTAAAGCTAAAATTCCTTGCACTTACATCGAATTTTATTAATGAAGGGATCGTATTGTTTTGTAGAAACTCACAATAAATGTTTGAATGAGGTGGAGTTTAACATTAGGTTTACGGACATTTCTTATATGCTTATTTCTACACAGAACATTTTCTTTAAAAAAACGACTTATTTTATTTCAAAACAAGATATTATACACTATTAACTTATCCTTAAATGGATAAAAGTCAGCATAAGTGGTAGTAAAGAAATGTAAACGGTTTCTGTAATTTTCCTTGTGAAATCCGAAATGCGTCAGAATAATGCGTGCCGTAAACCTGGCGTTAAAAAAACAGTTTTACATTATCGGGGAATTTCGTCAGATACAATTTGCTTGCGGTGTAAAATGGAAAGTTCTAAAATCAATTTAAAATATAAGAGAGTTTGGTACGTTGCATACGCAAATTAGACGGTGAAATAATAATAAAGTTTCCTGATACGGAGTTGATATTTGGATCTAAATACGACGGCTGATTTAAACGTGATTTAATCTTGTGCGGAATTCAATCAGATTAGTAAAGTTAGAGCTACAACTCCACCTGCACAGTTCGTTGCTGCTAGAAATTGATGAGATACGATATCAAGTTCTATTCGTCAACATTCTACATTTATTACAATCATAGAAAATCGAATAGTATATTTAAGGTTTCAAAACAAGTTTAAATACGTTATATCTCTTTTATATTAGCAAAAAGTATTGGGTTGAGTCATAAATAAGTTTCGTTCGTTTAGGAGCTTTTTTTATTCAAAACCGCGAGAGTTTTATGCAAGGGGATTCGACAAGTTGCCTAAAAAATGGCAAGAAGTTATTGATAATGGCGGCGACTATATCGGATTAAAGACCATTGTTGTTCGTTTTATTGACGAATAAACTTCATTTGAAAAAACCGAACTTATTTCTGATTCAATCCAATAGATAAATTTAGCAGCTCGTAGCAAGAAGAATATCACTGATGTAATACAATCATAAATGAAGCTTATCAGTAGTGATAACTTCAGATTTATTACGAAGAGAATAATGCGAGGAACGGGAATTTGACTTCTTTAGAAACGCAGCAGGATGTATTCTTCCTTTGAGCTCGAAATTTCATCACATCTCGGTCGCGCAGTGAAAACGTAGTGAAAAGGGAAAATGGCAACTTAAATTGAAGGGGTGAACCACTGACTGTACTTTACACGCAGATGAAATTAAAACTTTTCAAAATGGACTCCTACCATTCCTGGAAAACGTTAAAGCTCAGCGCGAGTGCAAAATTGAATCAAAGTCCTTTGGAGTTGGTCATTCGGTTCATTCGTTTTATGTCCCTACATATATTACTCACTGATTAAGTAAAAAAACGTCAACTTACAACACAACATCTTGCGCATATCAAATGCGAACGATGATAATCATTTCTTGCGCATAAATGCCACTTAAAATATTCCAGAAGTGTTCTTAACACTAGAATTATTAATTACTAAAAAACTGACGTGAACTATGGCTGGAGGATATAAGTTAATACACGGATTAAATAATGTGCGTTGTTTGTATACAATAAAGGTATATAATAAAATATATTCTATTTTATTTTATATAAAACAATTGTTCTGACTGCTTTGTTAGTTATAGTATTAAAAACTACAGTTCAATTGAACCTTAGTCAGCTTGAACAGAGTTGCCAGGTAATTAACAAAGTATTTAAACGCAGAAATGTCTACGTCAACATGAAACGTCCAAAATCAACATCATAATTTATGAACCACTAATTCCAACTCTTAAACGCGTAGAAAATATGTGGCTGAACTCGTGGAATATTAATTAAATGTTACGTTAAACGAACGATGTTTGATATAACAATTGATTTCTGGTTTTCCCGCGGACGATCCATTTCAGTGATAATATAATTAAACCAGGATTGATCAAAATTCCGGTGAGAAACGAGGGAAGGGAGAAGACTGATGGGATGATATTAAAAACTACACGAGCGATAAAATAAAGAGGTGGAACACTTAGACGAGACGTGGTCAGATTTAATGAAGGTGAAAGAGAAAAGGGTACCTCGGTGAAATTATTTTAAATGGGATAGAGAGATAACCAATAAGAGTTACTGCTTTCTTAATGCCACGGAAAGTAAAACCTCCCGCTGCTTATATTATTAATGTGATATTTTTCATTTTTATGCTCGCCTTCAATAATTATAGCAATGATTAATTAAAAAGTCTATTTACTTCTAAATTGCTTGGAAATCTAACCCATTCATACACTAATAGGATTAGTCTTAAAATTGAATTTTAATTTTGTACCACCAATCTTCCTTTTTGATATAAGTTAAGCAAAATTAGACTACAAAATTGTAGCGATATAAAAATTATGAAAAATGATAATCTACTGACTATGTTAAAAAGTTATTTTAATATTCATAGTAATAATTCTTAAAAAAATATCTAATTTGTGTTTGCAATAATAAAATTAGACTTAAAATTGTAGAGTGTAGTAAACCATGTAACAAGTAGTGTAAGACTTATAAAATTGTGACAACATAAGGATTATGAAAGATGATAGTCTAATGTCTTTATACTGATTGTGAGCAATTAGTTCGAAGCGAAGACACGTTGCATGTTAATTGCATTGAATTATTTCCCGGTACTGAATTATTTTCACGCTTCACGTTATTTTGGTGTACGATGTCATTCCACGGTATCTTTGTAATCCACGTGAAACTTTAACTGACTGGATGCTCAAACAACTTAAAGCGGAAGTGTTCTTATCGAAACATCAGCAGTGTGCCCTCCGCGAAATCGATTCAACTAGTTAAATAGTATCACGGTTGCCTCGTCACTCTGTTAAGCAAATCAGTATTCCGGAATTGCTTCGAATCGTTTGCTTTCACCGAATTTCCAATAACTCTTACGAGAGTTGACGCAGTACACGCACATTTCGAGAATGGTTCTCTCCGCAGCTTACGTTTCATTCCACATTAGTTTAATTATAATAATGAAGTTAATAAAGTTTCGATAAAATCCAAAAACAGAATACTGTTTGTTTAGTAAACAGCAAGATGCATTAACCCTTTGACCACGACGTTTCTTATCAAACAACTATTACTATTATTACTTATCACTGCAATTTCGCTCACTTTCTCTTTGGAAGTTTTCAACATATTTCATGATCGCTACTGTTAATTTCCATATTCATTTTTGCACAGCTTTTTATATGAAATATTATATTTCAAGAATCTGAATATTTCAAGGGAAAATAAAATTTGACGAATTACTTGAAAATGACTTCAATACTGTCGATTGGAATAGAACGCTGGCTTGCATTTGGCAGCGTTACTGTCGGTTGGAGTGATGTGGATTAATATTGTTTGGTGCGATATTTGCATGAGAGTAGCTGAGACTGAATTGCGTTGTCAAAAATAATAAAACGCGAGGAACTGTAGAGATTCAGTTATTTAATCAGTTGCTATGTGACATGTAATAGTATGTTTAGTACTTAATATATCAATTTAGTAAAAACTAATGCCTTGTACAGACACAAATTTATTACAGTATATATTCGCCTTGCGTATATATTCAACTCTCTCATATACTCAATTCAGGTTATAGAGGAACCAAAATTTGTTGGTTAATATTTAATATTATCTCTTCATTGTTCCGCATACATTAAGTAAAAAGATAATTAACGTGTCCGCATTTTATCGCGAGATAAACGTCGACGTAAATACCTCCTTGTTATCAATAAACCGTGCGATAAATCTCTCGAGTAAATTCAGGTTAAATCCCGGTGGTGAAGGATTACACAGTGCTTTCACCGCAACATTTTAAGGCAAAATCGATGCTTGATCACGCGGCTAAATCAATCCTAAAAACCTGAGTCACGTCGGATTTGACATAACCCTCGAAAAATGTCCGACGGTTTATCTTTCTCAGCCAGACTCCTTCGTCAGGATATCGATGTGTAGAAGCCGTCGTGACACAATCAAAATGGTTCCTACGTACCACCAAAGAAAAGGTGGGATAATGCGAAGGACGAATCGAGAAAAACGGAAGGAATCGAAAGATGCAGAGCGCCGAAGGGCGGGATCGTGTATTTTCCCACTTTTCTGTGACTTTCCCATTTTCAGTGAAATTCGAATGGGGGGAAAGAAAGGTTCATCGATAATTGAACCCTTCGACTTGACCCACGATCATTATCCCTTGGCAACAATATCCTGGCACGGTGACGACTAAGATAACGACTAGGAATCACCCTCTTTTTTTAGTGCGAGCCAAGAGCGAGGGTCAAACTACGCGCCCAGACAAACCGAAGTAAAACAGCTCACAATGAAGGGAACTGAAAGTTCACTGTGTGCGAAGGGTTTATGGCAAACTAGGCTCAGACATCTTTGGTAAAATAATATCTTGGGAGACGACAATTTTCGTTAATACCATAAGACTTTTCCCCCAATATGGCATATTAAATTTTATCAGATTAAATATCAGACAACATATGATTAAAATGTGAACTTCTTAATATTTAAAAAAATCTTCTTATTAAATAAGGATAATATTAATACATTCCGAAGATTTCAAAGTTTTATTGTTTTTCGTATGATCTTGCTAAAGAAGGTTTTCGATGGACACGAAGTTTTCAATTATTTGATTTCATTTATTAATACAGTAGATCGCGAATTACAAAAACAGGTGTCCAAATATTAAATATAAGTACACGGAATCTAAACTCATATCTTGAATTAGTATGAACTGATATACACCTGCAGGCACAGTAATCAATTTTAATTAACATTTTAATTAACAATTTACTTTTATACCAAACTATTAGATCCGTTAACAAATCTCAACTAACCGAAAACATGTCAGATTACTGTTCCGTCCCGGAATCTTACTGTCACTGCGTACCTGGACGGGGCTATAAATTTAAGGCAATAGAATTGACCGTGCTGCAATCACGCAGCACGACACCATAAACAACATTTGGCCGCCAGTTACTTTCCGGGAACTTATAACAATTAGTTCTCGGAAAGGCATCTGACGGTCTGACGAACACATATATGTACCGAAAAACTTGCGGATACCGACGTTCCAAAAACATCGACGATCCCTGACCCTTTTCTCACCCTCGCGAGGTCCTGCCCACTAAGTTCTCGACCAATTAACACTCAAGGAATTTGGAAGTACTCACAACTTAGTGGGAGGACAAGGCTTCGAGGAGACCAAGGTGTCAGGGAAAAGACAGAATAACTTTCACGCTCACGAAGAGAATAACTTTAACGTTCATCAGAGAATAACTTTCACGCTCACGAAGAGAATAACTTTAACGTTCATCAGAGAATAACTTTCACGCTCAGGAAGAGAATAGCTTAACGCTCCATACAACAACAACACTCTATTACATTATACGTCAGCGGGACGTATCACATACATAACTTGACCACCATCGAACTATATTAAGTTTTTGTTAAGTTTTTCATATTATAATAACGTTGTGTTTTCAATAAACAAGCAAGTTGGCTTACAACCATACATATTGCTCCTGAACCTCCGCTCACCACCAATCTGTGAAGATATCAAGCAGCTAAGAGCTACAACGATTGGTTGCTCGATATCTAGCTTCCAACACGATAGAACAGATTACAAACATTTAACCTTTAGCAGTCGACTTTGATTCCTATAAGAGTCTTAAGGATATTTACATCCTGCTGCTTTAAAGTTTTATTATCCGAACTGAAGAGTGTAACTTAAATAACTGAACACGTCTGAAACTTCCACCCCACTTGTAAACGGATTATGAACAGTTCATAAAAATTTAACAATCTGATAAAGCCGACTTCCAAGAGCATAAAAGTATTTCTTGAAGGATGAAAGAAGTTATCCGACTAGATGTGAGTGGAATTTCGAACTAGCGTGACATGCCGGTGATGCGGATTCCAATTATTGGGATGAAGTATGTACATAGTTGCGTCGAGAGGTCATCCTTGTTAATATCGGAAAATCTTTTTCGAGGGAAATTAATTTCCTGCGGTTTATTCACTCAGAATTCGAATACTTCAGTTCGTGACATGCTCTATAAAAAAAATAATGATCACAAAAACTGCAGCTTCATTGCTCGTCAGTAGAGTAGTCATACAAATAAAATTGTTCTAAAACTACTGGTTTATCAGTTTATGATAATGTGCATCACTATTAGTTCCATATTACAAAGTTAGCGTATCAATTTATTGTATAATATGTAGTGTATAACGAATAACAAACTTTCGCACTCTATATATTATTAAGCATGTAAAAGTGTTATTCACAGTGGTAACTAAACGAGGTAAAAAATAATCAAACTTTCCAAAATAGTTGAGGCTCGCCCTCGTCAATATTGGAAAACTTTTTGTAACATTTTCAACTCGTGGCTTGTTATATAGAAAAATAATAATAGACAGAGTACTTATATAACTCCCAATACGACCCCCCCCCCCCCTTTTAAAAAAGGCATTTTAAATCATTTCTAACTTCTAAGACGTTTGCTGATCTACACTATCATATTAATTTGACCAGTTAAAAGAATTACACATTGTAAGCGTTTAATGTTTTAATATTTTAATAACTTTCCGTCTTGTATTACATTTTGATTTTGTACGCTTTTTATACGATAAATTCAATTTAACCTGACTGATGGAAACGAAAAATTGTCACCGAAATGTATCATGGTTTAATTTTTGAATTGAGATTGTAATTAGCCGGTTTTCGCATGAAATCCTGTAGTTATAAAAATAAAATTGATCTAAATACTTATACATAGCTGATTTCCATTTCACGATTAATCCGTAACATCGCGTAAAACTGTCTGATTGATCTGCATAATATCGCGTTCCCATCGTAGTTCGGACAAACGCGATAAACTCAAATCCAACGATGCATCCTGTTCTATTTTCATCCGCTTCATGCTCCATTTCTATCAATAATCCTGTCGAAATGCTAAACCGCGAAATCGAGGAGGATGACGTTGTCAAGATTCCAATGGATGCTAACATTTTGTTCGAATCCTTAACAACAATATCGTGGTGTTTTATATGTTAATTTTATCACATTGAACTTTACGAATAATGCATTTCGAGGAACAATTTAGAAATATTTGCAAATGCGGAACACACTTGACATATTAATCTTCTCATTTCTGTTATACAACATGAAGCATCAAAATAATGAATGAAACTTTCTAATACTACTTCTTGTTATGTGCGGCATCTAGAATTATTTGAGTACCACACGCGAAGTAATAATCTCTCATATTATTACGTAAAGAGAATAATATGTACAAGTATCTTAGATGATCCTTACTGTTTCGCCGCGCACACACGATGAGTCCTGTGGTCAGGGCCGACAGGACAAACAGAGGTCGTAAGTCTCTGCACAGACTTTTGTCACACCGCGTATGATTGGCCGTTCCCTATGACCTTCTACGGAGATAGGGATAATGAATGATGTAAGTGGATATCAGTAATGGAGCAGTTTAGGTAACAGTTTGTATGTATATATATTGAAAAATGAAAACAAAACACTTAAACAGGATAGACTTTACAAAAAGATAATATACATGAAGTTGATGTTGGTTGAACAGTGAAGTGAATGAAGTGTTAACGAAATATCGGATGTTAGATATTCCGGAGTCTTAATAGGGAGTTGTGCTCCGTTGGAATGGTGTTCTAAGACTAATTTTGGAAGAGTTCTCCAGAACAGAGGAGAACTCTTTCTCGGATGTATTCCTGACAGTCTTGACCAATCAGGAATTTGGATATTTGCACCCGCCTATTCCGTGCGCCCGAAGCGCGATCCGTGCGGACTAGGGGGTGCTACATGGAAAGGGAAAGCCTTACCATGTAAGATTTGGCATCGTGGCGGAACTTCCGCTGGGCCAAGGGTTCGAGATATGACCTGGTCGGTGACCGCTGGGCCCAGTCTCGAGACCCTTTGGAAGTACACGTTTTATGACACATGCAGTTAGGTGTTGAGTTCGCGGAAGTCTTAAAACGTTAATAACGCAAGGGATTAGAAAGTATTGTGACTTTTCTCAAAAACAGCCTGTTGGCCTGCGTGTCATAAATGTGCTAGCCATCTGCACGCCAAATGTGATCTTGTGCAGATTGCTAGCCGCCTTTTCTATTAGATCGGAACAACGAAGTTATCCTCTGCCCATGTTAAGTGCCGCGTGACTAAAGGCGTACTGTCTTAACAAAGGCCGGATTAACTTCGCTGTTTCGTGGAATACGGATAGAACAGAAAATGGTGTGTAAAATATGATTCCGCGGGTACGCCGCGGAACACTTACAATCTGGTAATTAATTAAATTTACATCTTTCCACCCAGTATTAATTTCCCTCTTGTAATTAAATCGGTCTTGATATCTATTTCAACATGGATGATTAAAGAGGTATTCCAATACATTACTGGATCAATACAAATAATTATAGGCTTCCGATATAAGAGATCAATTTTCCGATTATCACATTATAATCAGATGATTCATTGATAATAATGCTAATACTCATTCCAAACTCTTGATGTCTGATCAATATACGTAATTAAAAGCCTTCGACATAAGCGATCCAATTTTTCGAACATCGAACAGTAATAAGAAAATTTGCATATTTTAAGCGATTGCCAAGTTTTATCGGCGTTTTAAAACGGCGATATTTAAGCCCTGAGCGTTTTAACCGTTCCCGTTATCGCCGCTTGCATACTTTATCGAGGGTATTAGAAGTAAAAGAAAAAGCCGCGGAATCGGTAATTCTCATTCGTATATCTACCCGGGGCAAGGACTTCTATTTTATTCGATAATCCTGTCGGGAAGTCGAAACGTCGGAGAGGCACCGACTGGCATCGCGGAGATTCCACCGGGTATCGCATGCAACGGGATATTTCGAGAAATCGTGTTATTGGCACCTTCCCTGCCGTACCGGAGTAGATCCAATCTGATCTATCATAGGGAAATTGCGTTCCGCTGCTCCAATTAAAAGGGTAACGTTTATGGCTGGATAATAGATTTTCTCTTTCAAATAGTGTACTCGTATGTAGAACTGCGTTAAGAATCGAAATTACATGCGAAATCAAAGGACTTATTATAAACGACGTTTCTGTGTTTCTCGGAACTATTAAGCTTTGATAACATCCCTATTTCCTAGAAACTGATAGTGGAATGTTTGGTTCAATTTTAGAATATATAGTACATATTTAGGAAGATTGAGTATAGTATATCGTATCAATTCTAAATTGTTCACAGAAATCTTGTTTTCCAACATATATTATAATCATTCCACAATAAAAATTCTATACAGTAGACACCCGTATAACGCGGTTAATACGTTACGCGTTGTATGAAAACGTGTCATAAAAAATTGGAAATAACAAGCTCTGCCATGCTTAACTAAAATAAACAGGACATTCCCGCGTTGTACGAGAATCGCATTAGATAACAGTCGTCGCAATATTTTTAGCGCGTTTACTTCGTATATTATTTATCAAAATTCAATATTGCTCGAAGCACATCACTTGCGTGCGGTTTGGATAATCCGTAATTGAGAAGTACAAGCATCAAGTTTGTTAAATGGAGGGTTGTTAATAACCACAAAATCACAAGTAACAGAAACACGGACCAAAGGTGGTTCCAGAATCTACTGAAACCTGTAGCTAACTGCTAAGCACTTTCGGAATTAACTGATTTATTCAGCATAGCGAATCGTCCTACATAAACTTTCACTGGGGCTTCCCTTGAAAGTTAAATCCCCTTTGATACCGCCGACCGTCGAATACTGAATTTTATGATACAGTAATTTCACCGGAAAACTCTGTGGATTGGTGTACTTAACAAGTTTCGTGTCCTTATCTTTCTACACTCAACTTCACCCTTATATCCGTGAATATATGAGAGAAAATATGAGCGGAACTTCCGGTGGAAAACCTGTGTATCTCTCGTATTAACCATGATTATTCTATATTACTGGAAACTTCGTGGCGTAGAAAGGAATGTGCTTTGTTTGTACCTCATCCAACGGTAACTGCAACGCGAAACTCATTTAATGTGATAACACGTACGTAATTATATTTGCGCAGATTATTATTTTGAGACGTGAAGATTAAGAGAGCTATAAATAATAGAAATTAATTTGTAGGTATCCCACGTAAAAAGGTCACCTTTATGCAACAATACTTGTTTCCGTGTAAAAAATATGGGTAATCTGGGAAATTCTGAATAAAACGATAACCAATTCAAATAGAAAGGTATTATACCAACAATCTATATTTCAGAATTTATATTTGCTTCGATGAACTGAAAGCAGTGGCGGAACAAATTTAATCTAACGATGAAAGCAATCGGTTTGGAATGCGCTCGTGTAAAAGCACGCACTTTAAAATTCATTGATACAAAATGGCTAATCAAAGCCATTCATTGGGTAGTTACTTGAAGAGCATTGTTAACAGGTGTTACGATTGTAAAACGATGCGATGAAAAATGTTCTTCCAACTACGGCATTGATTCGTGTCTGTTGATGACTCGTGTCAATTTTCCAATCCACTAACATTCTCGATGCATTTCCGCCTTTCGACTAACCGAAGTGAAACAAGCTAATCGATGATAATGACAATATGTAGTGTTAAGAGATCGATGATACAAAAAGCTCTCACGATTATTAAGCTACTTTGACGACTTACTCGGAATCCGCTTACGTCAGGTTTAATTGGGGTATTGGAACAAGGGGTGTATATGTATGTATATGGCGGTACGACGTTCAAGTGTTTTCCAGAGTGTACGATAACGGTTTCCAATAAGAGGAATTTCAACCGCAAACACTTCAACGGCTGCCAATCCGCAAGAAAGACATGAAAAATACTGCCACCGGGCTCACTTAAGTACCGTTACTTGATAGGTTCTCGTAATTACCAATTAACGTAGGATTACAGGCCGCGGACAAGCCTGGCAAGCCTAACGAAACTGTCAATAATTATCTTCGTTGTGATCCTGACGCTCCAGATACTCGTACGAAATTATCGAGTGTCGGCTTAATTGACAACAGCGTCATTACATCCGGCCGATCTTGCCAGTGGTTTACAATACCATTCCAGTCAATTACCTCAATCAAATTCATATCGATGTTTCTTTCTGAAATTCTTCACGAATATTAAATATGAATGCTGAATGTGGATAACTCCTGATGCATGGATGAACATAATCGAATTTTATGCTGTTTATTAATATTCAATTAACAATGTGATTCCCATTAATGATGATAACTTCTTCGTAAAAATGGATCTTCTTCGGAATTATTGCCAAGAATGTTATCACCTATCACGGGATATATTCTAAACCGTGGTTAGACTTTGAGGCTAAAGTCTCCAAACTTAAAGTTTTTTCTTTGTTGACATTCATAAAATTGCCGTAAGTGTACCTTATCGGCAGACATCTTTCCTTCAATATTCCTTGGTAAATACAAATAATAAAACATTTATTTCGATATATGTCGAAGGGTACCAGCGATAAAATATAACGGTGAAAAGAATGAATCATATACTTTTTATTGAAACACTTTCGTACACGTTTAAAGTAATTGTACGCTAAGCGGACAAAACTTTCCGGTAGACCTGATATATTTATGATATTTTCAAAATATTCATAAATTTACGCCACGCAACCTTCAACGGTATCGTTGTATATAAATGGAGTTTACAAATAAATTTAATAAAATGTATACACTCTGATTAACATTAATATAGTTTTTAGTACTCTGGGCTCCGAAATCGATGTATAATCACAGAATTGTAAATAATAATTAATATAAATGCAAAGTAATTTTTTCTTTCAGCATCTTCCGAATGATGAACAACCAAGTGTAATATAAATTAATGAAAGAACTTTGAAGAAAGTCCTGAAATCTACGTGTTACTAATACAAAATAATTCTTCCATGTGAAATCAAATTTTGTCTTCCTTCATTGAAACATAAAATCGTGTTTAAGTCCGGTATAAAATATACATATAAATCTCGTTGTTGTTATTTAAATGTCTGTGAATTCAAATTTTAAATATATACGTAAGTTTCTAGTAAAAGTGTCTTATCTTCCGATACAAGAAGAATGCAGTTTAATCACGAAATCCCTTCCAATCTATCACGACAATCTGAAAGGATCTCGAGAAGAAATCAGACAAGAAACATCAAACGAATCAAATAGAGAAAAATGGGATAATTGAAGAAGAAGGCTAACAAAATCATCTCTAAATGTGTTTAAAATAATAAGCAATCTATATATCTTTAAACATTAAAAATCGTATTCTTTTGTATCAACAATGAGTAGAGTGCGGAAAAAATTTGTGATCTTATGGAGCATTATGGACTCTCGCCCAACTTTCATCGACGATTCTTAACCAAAAATTATCTTCCATTTCCTTCTTATTAATAATATTATCCTACGACGTACTCTTCTAAAACTATAGAATGTTCCCTGAAAATATCTGACAAGATAAGATCTGAAAATATCTCGTAGTTCGTCATCCTTCTCCGGCGAAAAGGATGACGAAAAGAGAGTTGAGATAATCGTGTTCGAAAACATCTGGCGAACATTGAAAGCCGCAATATGTAATAGAAATTACAATGCTATTCTTCCAAGTATATGAATTAAGGAAGAAGAATATTTGCTAGGAACAAGGATCATTAGCAGAGGAAATGATAAAGGATTGAGGGAAACAAGAAGAAAATATGCGGGTCCCAACCGCAAAGGTTCTTCTGGTGCTAAGCGCCTTCGTGATTTCCACCAGTTGCGGGTGGACATCCTCGAAAGGACATGGCGCGGTTCAAGAGTCATCCAGGAACCGCAACAGCACTTTGCCGGAACTGACCGTCGGCTTAATAGTTCCGCACAGGAATTTCGGAGTGCGCGATTACAAGAAGGCATTTAATACAGCAATCGCGAATATTAATAAAGATCGTGCCAGGCCGATAGGACAATCCAGGTTCTCCTTCCTGAATAAATATAAGTTCACCCAACACCAAGTCATTATGAATATGATAACACTGACGCCGAGTCCAACAGGTAACTACAATCATCTCGCCTCTATCATATTTCATACAATTTTACAATGTTCAACATTTATCATTTATCAATGATAAATATATAGTTGTATATAGTTGTTATTCGCAGTGATAACTTGACGACGTAAAAGAAAATGTTACCAGTTTTTTATAGTTGTTAGTCTTAGAATGACCGTTAGTTTCAGCCATTTTGTTTTGCCGAATGGAAACGGAAAAGAAAACCATTAATTTCAAGTGTTCGAGGTACTGCTGTATTAATTTATGACGTTCAGTTTTGATGAGAAAAGAAAAGTATGCGTTAGGAAATATTAACTTTCTTCAGTGCAAATCCATTTCGTTAGTTTACTTGAAGTAGCGTAGAAAATATTTCAGTTATGAAAATAGAGTAATAACTATTGGTAAAACTATTTGTTAAACACGGTTTTAAGCCATATATTAATTAAAATGCTTTAATATTAATTGTGAGTCATTTAGTAGCAAAGAACGATTGATTATAATTTTAATTTAACGATAAAATAGTCAACAATCTTTATGTTGACGTTTTCGACCTTAATATCGTAGTAGCCGTTGCTTCTATTGTTATCCTAATATTATAATGCTGCTGAATTAATTCCAATTGTTAGTTTATTAATTTAATGTAATATGCATTATTATCAGTTCTGACAACATGATAACGAATGAAGAAATGTTATATGTTAAATAATTGTTGGTTTTAAAGTACAGCTGTTTACGTGGCAATCAATATCAATAAAATTAATTCTATTCTGGCAAGATTCGAAGCGGTGAAGTCAGAGCAATGAGTAATAGGCATAAGTTCCGTTGACATTTTTTGACGGCGGATAATATGGATAAAATTAAGCCTTGAGTCTGTTGCTTTTTTACCTTTTTATATGACACATACCCTCTTCAACTTTACGACAGAATTACCAACATTACCCTGCTGCGATTTTTCGCAAAAACATGGCAGCTTTCCAGAAATCTGACATATTAGAACTATAAAAGTATTCTTCCTTCGCTTGATAAATTAAAGCATTTGTAAAAGGAGAAATGTTTGAAAAATATAATGCACATATTAATTCTTCGTGTTCAATTTTTTTGCATTTTTCAAAACATAAAAAATAAAAATATAGTTATAGAATGTTAATACTCGGCTACAATTATTAAAACAAGAATACGAGAATAATAATTGAACTACCGCCAATGTCACACGCAAATAATATTTAACGTTTCCTTCACAAAGCTAACAAATTTTATATTACTTTAATTGTGAACAGTTATTTTTACTTGAAATTATTCCTGTTATACTCGCTTATATTCGTTCTCCATTTCCATGCAAATTTTTTTCTCTAACTATAAATAGGAGAAGATTAAGGGAATTATATGGCAAACGTCAGCCGCAGGAGATAAAAAGGTTTTCTCCAAAATAAAACGTAACATACTCAAATTAGGAAACTAGAAAATGATTTGGAATTTTAAGTAAAATTGAGATTATTTTTCATATGCATACGATTTAATTGAGAATATTTTCCATGGATACGATTTAACTGAGATTATTTTTCATTTGGATAGGTTTTAATTGAGATTATTTTTCATTTGCATAGGTTTTAATTGAGATTATTTTTCATGTGGATAGGTTTTAATTGAGATTATTTTCATATGGATACGATTTAATTTTCTTTCGTATGTCTATGGTGGTCGATAGAAAATGTACGCAAGTTAAATCTGATTAATTAGTACTTCAAATATTAACACAAGTGTAGTTCGTCATTGTATTCTTTGGCATTAAATTACCATGACGAGTCAGACTCATTACTTGAAGCCAAGAGGTTAAAATCCGACGTTACGTATTATGTAATTGATTGTAAACGTAAATTCCGAAACGTTAAATGAAATTGCAAATTATTTCCATACGTAGCGACTTTCAAAGAGCATCTATTCCTCGCAAATGAATCGCCATTAAATGCACTTTAAGTGTTGCGCATTTTGCTTGCATTTTTCCTGCGATCAAGAACAACGTGGAAATTCTACAAATGAACAAGGCACGCGATAAAACGCTGTCGGATGCACAAAATGAAACACCAGTGAACTATTCTGAACATACTTTTAGTTTCTAGAGCACTTAGTGTTGCTGTAGCGTTAAACTTCCGTGACTGCGACTCTAAATCAAAAGGCCGCTTGCCATCGTGGCAAACTCTTTACTTCAAGATATATTCAACATATTAAATAAAAGTGCTACATTTACACTACTTATGACTTTAATAATGATGTAATAATTATTGCCTCATTGTACGATAATACGCATTCCATTAAAACATAAACAATTTTATTCACATCAAATATGTGTCATAATTAACAATTAAATCTTCAAAAAGTGACACGAAAATGATTCACCCTCTAGTTATACGAATGTCGTGAATATTTACAAGAGATTAATTCAATACGAGTAGCCGTTTTCTGTTCGTGCAGTGCAATTTCACGCGTATCTGTATATACGTTCTCTTGTGGTATTATTGTAGCCTCTGCAGATGTTCGGTGGCACGCACGACTATCAACAATAGAGTTATCACTGTTTATACAACGAGATAACATTCCGGATGGTTTCCGTATTTCTGCATTGATGGTACGATATCATTGAAATTATGAAATCGATATACATGTACATCCACAATTGGCGTTTAATTAAACACGAAATTCACTGTAATATATATTAATTCGAATCACTATTTTTAAATGCAAATTTTGGGAATATTCTTTTGTATGGAAGGGATTGTAACTTCGGGCTATTTTGAGGTGCATTGCATAGAATTATTTGCAATGTAACTAAGTTTACTTGATATTTTATAAGCTGATTTGCCAGGGCCTCGCAGTTTAATAGCTAATATTAAATGTCGCTTTACGTTCAAACCGTAGGGCTATTCGGTTGTCTTCGAAGTTCCCTATCGTGGAAGCAGTACTCGCAAAGCAGTAGATATCTCCTAAGCTAACGTACTTCGAAGTTAATCCTCCTTAAGATTAAACTTGCTTCGGGAAATCGTGAGTGGTTTACGGAATTTGCGAAATGTTTGTAGTTCTGATAAACGCCTGAAAGCCAAAATTACTGCTGCAAGAATGCCAAGCAAATATTGGGTTGTTCCATAAGTTTGTGCGGTCATTTTTTTCAAATATTCAATATGAATTAATCTAGATGTGTTTGATGGGTATTGACTCTTAATTTAAGTGAGTCTTAATTTAACATCTAAGACGTTAGCACCTAGGCAGAATACCAAAATCCTAGGACTTCTTTCAATCATAGTTGAGAATGAAGAGGGCAAAAACCATTGCCGAAACGTATCGCCGAAACACATCTCAATTATTATTGGACCAATTAATAAACTATTGATTAACTATATGAATTCATCTACAATGTATTCTTCGCAATTATTTAACTAAGTGGAAGGTTAAAACCTAAATTATCGAATGACGTATAAGATACAGCTGATAGGCAATTGTTACGTGGTACATATTATTCAATATGAAATAAAATCTGCACGAACTTATGAATTAACTTAATACTTCATGAGACGGGATTTTAGTTTCACGACAATTTTATATTTAGTGCTAAACCTGCAAGTAATTAACATTATCTTAACTATGCAAGTTCGTTATAGAATTATTTATCGATATAGTATTGCTGTCCGATTAAATGTTATGTTTGGCAATAACTTGGAAATCCTAATCAAGGTAGAATTGTATTTAAAAATGAAAATGAATGGCTGCATATTAATCAGTATTGGTTATGTCCTAAAATAATGAATTACCAATAATAGATATTAACTTAAGTACATGGCAGTTAGCGTACTTAAACACTTTAAAAATATGTGGTCTAATTTTCAGTAAATCTACTGCGCTAGCGCTAAGTTGATTCAGGTAGTAGTCGATTAATTAAGGTGTATAGCTTTGATCATAAAGTGTACGGTTTACTTGGAGTACGCTCCACCACTTGCTGATCATGCGTCACTAATTCGCATATACAAACAAGGACACCGGATTATGGCTGAACTACAGTGTACATTGTACATGTACACATGTGCAGTGCACAGTTGATTATCAACAAAAAATGCTCTTGAGGCACTCCTTCCCATTATCCGATTGGAATAAAACTTTTCAGAACATTTTTGCGGCAACGACCGGTAATGATTGTGAGAGTACGATGTCAAAAATTGATAAACATAAATTGAAAAAGTCATGAAGCAATTTCGTTATACTGTGAATATAGCTGCTGGTACAACAGTACGGTTATCTCTTTGATTCACAAATATTGTGGGATTGACGGGTTAAGGTATTTTGTGGACGAGAAAATCGACGGCAGTAGAATAAGCCGGACTGCGGTCAAACGCATAATAGTTTTAGCAATTACGATCACGATCACGAAACAAATACCAGTGGATCGCCATGGGTGGTTTTCAAGCTAAAACGCTAAACCGACCGTGAATATATAAAACATTATAATCATTTTATTTGATACCCTCATGAGCATACATTTTTTATTAATTACAACCATGAAACAATTAATATCTTGATTTATAATGTCCATACTTATTAAACGTAAAATTAGTATAAATGAATACAATCACGTATAATTGGACAACTTGTGGTGATATTGTTTGCCAGTGCGTTTTAGTATGTAAGCCATTGTTTATGCGAAAATGGTTCTCATAGGGAGACAATAATTACGTCGTTATAATGAAGTATAGAAGACGTTTTAATTGGAAATAAATTTTCGAAATTGCTGCCAGAGTCCATAGAGAATGTAAGGGATGAGGGAGGGGCGGGAGATTCTGATAAAATGGGGTTACTCGGACATCGTGAGGAAAGGGCTCTTTCGATTTTGTGCGACAGGTCATGGCACATTCATGTACAGAATAACTGCCACGTTTCTTTGTTTTTACGCTTTCGAGGATAACTGTTTAGCAAAAACGCGAGGAAGTCTATTGTGCGATGAAATACAGGATTGGGGATATTTTTTGGGAAACGGAAAAGCGTGACCGTTATCCGCAAAAGCGGATGACCATCAACTTAACAAGGAAATACATATACCAATATCGCTGAGAGAAATGACATTCCATACTAAGCACCCTTAAATCAGCACGATATTTTTCAAATAAATGTCACCTGTCGTGGAATATATTTGGGTTTGTTTACAAGAGTATCAGAAAAAGTATTATATGTAGGGATTGTTGTATTAAGTGTCCAAGAAAGTTCGTGCGATTTTCGTTCTCCAAAAACTGGACGAAATTTTATACCGAATGAGACACTTTTAATTTGGTAAATACTTTCTTTCACATTCTATGATCCTTTCCCACATGATACAATTCAGAGTAATATGAAAAATATTAAAATTAAAATGTCTGATCATAGTAGTAGTGGCCTCAATGTTTCATGATTCATTGTTTTTCCGAGAATAATAACAAAGTTTTATGAAAAAATACTGTTATTTTAAAAATTTTAGAGAAATTACAAAAAATATAATATTCTAGTTTGATGTTATTAAGTTCCCCTAAATAATATTAGGAAACTACTGAAAGGAGCGGGGCTTTCAGGCATCTGCATTCAAAGATATTAGGGAATAGTAGAGGAGATTAACCCGTTGAGCAATGCGCTGAAATCCGTGTTATACGATACCCCGCGACACGCGTCAAAAACCTCTGTATAATGTCTGAAAATAAAACTGTTTGAGCGCTCCATCATGCGTGGGTTACTTTACATCGTTAACGTAATGTAAACAATATTCAAAATATTCAAAATATTACCGATAATTTGATTCGAGTTTCAATAATACTAAGTATTGGCAGCCACCGATGACCGCCATGGTGCTCAACGTGATAACTGCCTGGTGTTTATCACTGCCCTAACATTCTCAAGCCTTTAAACACGTTTTTGGAATTGATGCACAACAGATCACCGAATATGTTTATCTGTTATAGCTAAACCAAATTTACACTTAATGTTAAAAACGCGGATACTATAATACAAGTATACCGTAAAGTTTCCTCTCAGATGAATTCAATATTATTTCATACACACCGATCTTCTTCGAAGATAAGCCACCTTATGTCACGTCGAAGAAAGTACACGCGCAATATGTCAGAAACCTGATTATTTTTCTTTCATTTCTTTCCTTCGTTTGTACTTCTTTTCCTCCCCGATTGGTCGATTGCGGTTTCATTCAGCCGTGAAATTGACCACGTTCAGCGAACCCTGGTACCTACTTTTGTATTGTCGAATTTATTTCCTCCTTTTTGAGCAGAAACGATTTTGTCGTTGTAATTCATGAAAGGATTCACGGGGAGGGAAACATTTCCTCAATGAAGAATCGAATCGAGTCTTTCCGCCATTTCTCAATGGAAACGTAAACTACGATATCAACAAAGCCAAGAAACTTTCCCAAACTACATAGTACATGAAAAATATACAATTTCCTAAGTGAACTTTCATCCACAAAGCTGTCTCATCATTTTTCTTAAGACGGCATCATGGAAATGAAAGTTGCTATTTATGAAACACTGTTGATAAATTCCTAGGATTAAAGTTCCTATTCCTAGGACAGGAAAATATAGAATATTCCCGGAATATGTTATATGGATGTATAGAAATGATCAATAAATCATGTTTATGTTACAGCAATTCTGGATTCACTGTGCAAGGACTTCCTCTCTGTCAACGTGTCTGCCATCTTATACCTTATGAATTACGAGCAATATGGCCGTAGTACTGCCAGTGCCCAATACTTTCTGCAGTTGGCTGGTTATCTAGGGATCCCTGTGATTGCCTGGAACGCCGATAACTCGGGATTAGAGAGGGTGAGTCCGACTCGAGAAAGTACAATGTCTTCTTCCCTATTGTTTGTCAAGTTCTGGATTGCAATATCGGAGTAACGTGAAGTGCATGTAGGCGGCAATAGAAGACTATGCAAAATAACTTAATCAAAGAGTTTGCACAAAATGCATACCAATTTAATGACGTATGTCGGTTTCATTATTTTATTCATAATTATATAGAATAATAGCACAATTGAATATAACACATCTGAGAATAGCAATTATCGTGTTTATACTTTTTTTGAGTTGTTTTCATATATCAATTGTTTGCATATATTGCTATTATTTAGATTATAAATTTTACAACATAAAAACGATCGTTTCGTCTTCCGACAATATGGAAAGATGAAAGACGGCTTTGTACGAACATATGATATTAAAATTCTTCTTAACATCTTCTACGAGTCGTAGAACAACACTTGAGACGAGTTGTTCGAAAACAATAAATTGCTGAACAGTTAACTTCCGGAATTCTCCATTTTAATCGTAACTGATGAGGGTGCTAACGGAGCGCCAGAACTATATTATTGTACTTATATTGTATATGTATTCGCAAGTCAGTTTAATTTGTAAACATAAAATTTGAGATTCTAATATTCAATATCGCCGTATAAAATTCCATACGACGAGAAAGCTAAAACTTCGATTATTATAAATCTCTTTAGATTCCTTCCCTGTTCTCTTATCCATTTCCATAAATATCACGTTCCTCGTGCAAATCGAGTTATTTCCGTTGTCAGTGTCAATGTTATTTATGTTTCCTTCCTACGAAGTATTCAGTATTACAAAACCGGGAGTAACAGCGATATATCTGCCACTCGGTTGGTTTCTGAAACATGTGGACTTTCTACGTTTGCAGAAAGCATCTCAGAGCAACTTGCAGTTGCAACTTGCACCGTCCTTGGAGCATCAAACTGCAGCCATGCTCAGCATTCTGGAAAGGTACAAATGGCATCAATTCAGCGTGGTTACCTCACAGATAGCAGGCCATGATGACTTTATTCAAGCGGTCAGAGAGAGGATCTCAGACATGCAAGACACTTTTAAATTTACAATATTGAGTGCGATCTTGGTCACCGAACCGCACGATCTTCTCGAGCTTGTAAACAGCGAGTCCAGGGTGATGCTACTGTATTCCACGCGAGAGGAAGCTACGGTTATTTTGAAAGCCGCTCGTGATTACAAAATCACCGGAGAAAACTACGTATGGGTCGTTACACAGAGTGTCATCGAAAATCTGCAAACACCTAGCCAGTTTCCGGTTGGAATGCTTGGTAAGTTGTTATATTCAGTTAGTTATATTCAAAAACTTATAAGGCGCATCTTCATCGTAATTGGAAGTACTTTTATTCTATCTTGAATGGGGACATTTTTCTATGTTTTCCTTTATTTTAAAATACATCAATACTTTGAGTGGAGAACTGCACCTAACTCTGCAATTCTAATCCACATTTCAGATTGAAAATAAATATTTAATAAGTTTAACAAATCCGTATGAAAGAGTATTATGTATATATTAAATTAGAGGAAATATTTTTAAATAAAAATTCATTAATTCAAGTAAGATATATATAACATAATTCAAAAGTACATATTTTCTTCCGTATTTCTTGAAGCGGGTTAAATCGAGATCGTGCAGTCCGAATGTCCTGCAAATCGAGAAATAAGTGTAGATTTTGTACTATTAATACGTCTTGTTGATGATTCTTTGACAAATTAGTCAATGCGAGTACACAATTATAAAATGTGAATTTATTACTACACCGTGGTGTATGAAATACGAACCTTCTTAGATATAATACTTACATAAATAAACTTTCGGATCTTGAAATATATTCCTACCGAGCGTAATAGAGTTTTTATATAAATCCGATTAAAGCAAGTTTTATTACATACTTTTAAATAAAAGTTTCAACATTTTAAGCGAATATGAAGAAGAAATGGCGAGTTTTATGTAGACTTTATTAAACGTACGAGTAACACAGAACTTCATTTTATATTCAAATGTTTCGTATCGGAAAACTGTGCCACCTCTATCGGATTATATTTTTTAACTATAATCCATCGATATAACCGCATCTAAGATTTTTCTTCGTGGTTCAGTGTTTGGAATATTTATAGGAATTTTTCGAAATATTTTATTCGAAATATTTCTGCGGAGACAGGACCCAACGAATTTATTCGTCCTAGGAGAGTATACTCTCGGCAGAATTTTAAAGACGACATCAATTTCCGATTTCCGTGATCCCGCTAGCCTCAATATCCTCTTCAATGTTTAGTCAGTTCAGATTTCACAATTTATCCGCTTAACGGATAATGCGCAACTGCAACCGAATACCCTGTCGTTTCCGCCTTATAATTTATACCCCGATAACACTTTCCATTTATTTTTTTTCTTAATCTTCGCCGATGGGTATTTTAAAATTCTCAACGTTTAATTACCCCTCTGTAATCCAATTTTTTCGGGTGTAAAGGAAAACTGTATAATGTGATACTAGTTAAACGTGGATCTAACAACACTTCATTATGTGAAAATATTAGGGGTACTGGAAAGTAATCAATTATTTTTCACATACTTCATGAGACTCCATTTATTTGTTCATATTAATCATTATTCTGTCAGATAATCCCCATCGTTATCTATGATCCTCTTTATCTAACGAACCTCCAATGCTATAATTCGCTTTTTCAAATCAAAATATGAACCTGGATATTCCCGTTAAAAAACATTTTAAACAAATATGAGATTTCCTTTTGCATGTGTTACAAAACGTTACGACGTTCTTCGCACAATTCCTAGCTATTTCTTTTCCAAATATCCTTGCATTGGTTTCATAACAGTTTTAATAAAATTCATTGGAAAAGTTTAAATACATTTTTTTAATACTACATGAATTATAAAGTATCATTTTTTAAATTTGATACTATCGTCATTCGAGGACCAAACCGCCTAAACGAAAAGTCCAGTGTCAGTACCTAGGGACCAGTTGCCGAATCGAGAAATAAAAAAAAGAAAAGGGAATCAGATTCAACTGTAGAATGCTACAATATAAACTTGATATTTTGAAACGATTTAAAAATATTTGATAACAATGTGTCTATATGAGAACCTCGTCCTTTTTCATGAATTCACCTTAGAAAATAACGAGGTTCATGGGTGAACGAAAGCTTAAAATCCCGTGGGATCGTCCAGTAAAATCATACAAAATCGTTGAATCTCTCCTTTCTAGCATGCTTCATGCGCTGTGAAGCGTGTCGTTTGCGGAATCTCTGATTTCCTATAGCTTGCGACCCATTTGTACATAGGATCTCATCGATTTTCAAAACGCCATATGTCGTTGTTGAAATATCGTGTATCCTAGGCTCCGAAAATCATAAAAAGGAAATCTACGTCGAGTTAACTGCACCACAAACTTAGCCGAGTCTCAATGTTCAGTCATAAATAGAATTGAAAAAGTATATCTTCCGATATACGAAGTATAGCTTCCGATGAAAATCTTTCCTTATACATATAAATTCTCATTTTGTTATCAGTGAACAATTTTATTTTCAATACTGGTATATTTATATTACTTTGCTAACTTTAGTTTGTTTCGTACGAAAATTCCAAATTAAAGACGTAAACATCCGACAATATTATGGTAATATTAAAATTTAAAAATCATATTTCGGTAATGAAGTGGTTATTCGTGAAATAATTCAATGTAGTTATAAATTATTAATGTTATCGAAATGATATAATTAATTAAACTTATGTGATATATTAAAATTATGTACAAAAAACGGCTATTAACGATTAAGAAGATAGCAATTACATTATATTTTAAAGTGAGACGTCACAGTATATTTTCTAAAATTACAATATATATAAAATGAGTTGGAAAACGGATCAAAAAGTAATATCAGGATACACTTATTATAGGGTTATGCGTTTCACTTTACAACATAATCAGAGTGGTTTTATGGAAACAGTATTTCAATGTTAATTTCACCTTCTCAGATAATATTTCAAGCGAAATTCATTCCCAGATTCTGGGCTCCCTTAAAACTGTTAACAAATGTGAAGAGTATGAAGAAACTAAGAATGATTGACCGTATTTGATAGCTTCTATTAAAACCTTGATGTTTATGATATAAAGTAATTTTTATGTTAATCTTTAGTAGCCATTTTTATACATAAATTTTAATATTATGGCGCTATGTTGTAAACTACCTCAACGGGTATTCTCCTTCAGATTCAGAATTTTATTTTCAGTAGGGTGAAATTTTTCGCGATGCAATGTAACAATCTCTTTTACGGTCTGCCGTTGGTTGGTGCACCTCGATATTGAATTTCAAAGGAAGATTCTGACTGAAAGTATATTCAACACGTGTCTCGGAGGATCTTTTATTATTCTATTGTTCGGCTGTACAGTGGGTTCTATAATTTAATATTTCTCCATTTGAATGTTCTCGGTAGGTGTACATTTCGACACGAGCAGCGAGAGCTTGGTAAGCGAGATCACGACTGCGATCAAAGTTTACGCGTACGGCGTGGAGGATTTCGTAAACGATCGACGAAATGCACATCACAGTTTGAACACCCAACTGAGCTGCGAGGGAGATGGAGAATCGCGTTGGAGCACCGGAGATCTCTTCTTTAAGTAAGTCATTTCCCTTTATTATCTATCTCTTAAGATTTAGTTATAAAAATAGCTATGAACAATCAAGAAAACTTTTTATACTTAAATCCTAATATATTAGGGGTACCGGAAAGTAATCGATACGGAAGTGAAACATACTTCGCATCGACATTTGGGAATTTGATTTTTTCGAAAAGGGAATGATGACGTTGAAGGATCGTCGGTCAAGGATTATAATTAACGGTGCGGATTATCTAGTAGAATAATGTTTAATATAAAGAAATGAACGGAGTTTCATAAAGCATGTGAAAAATAACTGATTACTTTCCGGTACCTCTAATACCACACATTGCTGTTTAATTATATCTTGTTTTTATAATATCTTTCTATATAATCATCACTGCCGATCCCTTTTTATCTAAATTATAATGATTATAATGATCACTTCGAGTCCCCTTTTCATCGAAAGTATAATGATTTTAATCGTCACTACTAATCCCTTCTTATCTAAATTATAATGAAAATTCCACTTTTCATCTAAATCTAAAAGTAGTTTGAAATTTAACTTGTTCTTTTTATACTACTTGCCCCACTTCGTTTTACCTCGATTTGAATGAGGCAGAATTAAATAGTTAAAAAATTCGGAAATATTTGCATTAGTTATACGCGCGATTATTTCTAGCTTCCTCCTATGATATTCATATGCAAAGTGTCCCCCAAGTATAATACTTCGAAATCCGCCGCATGGTCAAAGAAAACACTGCGGTAAAACAGGACAAATGAAAAAGTGCTACTACCTTTTCGATTACAGCTTCGTTTTCGTGTTATTAATGATTTTGTCCTTACGAAACACCAATATCAATTATAATATCTGTTTTAATTCTACGTGTCAATGTCAGTTACATTTGTTTCGGATAAAGTACAAGAGTTATATTCCATCGTGCATTTAAGTACTGCACGTCGAGAACTTACTAGGAATATCATTACAGTGAAAATAGTTAAATAAAAAACAACCAATTTTACATAGGAAATAACTACATGTCAATCATGTAAATCAGGTAACCCATTTAGTCTCTATTTTAATTCAATATACCAATATCAGTTACATTCGTTTTGGATGGGGTAAACAAATTTATACCGAACCGTGTATTTAAATAACGTACACGAACAAAAGTTTGCAAATGTAGTAACTGCGCGTGACATTAATTAGTGGCGGGCAAACAATAGGTTACGCACTCTATCCCAGTTTTATGATCGTACCCAGTGTACATAGAGAGTGGTTGGTGTGTATCAGACACGTAGGACGTGTCGGATGCAGTAGGTTTGCGAAGCATCGCAAATCAGAATTTTCACTCCTCTGCATAGGTACTTGAAGAACGTGTCGGTGGAGGGTGATCAAGGCAAACCCAACGTGGAATTTACTCAAGACGGTGTTCTAAAAGCGGCGGAACTCAAAATTATGAATCTTCGTCCTGGCGTGAGCAAACAACTTGTCTGGGAAGAGGTGAGTGAGAAATTCTTTTTATACGTTTCCACGGAAAAATCTTGGAAATATTCAAAAACCGCGACATGGTTTCGGCTGTGAGAGTTCTATATTTACGCGAAATTTAAACACTGAATCGAAATACTGTTTTAGATGAGCCATTGTTTTTGAAAGTGGTATAAGTCTAATTTTTTACATAATTGAATTATTATCACTTTCTGATGTAGGTTAGTATTTCCTTTTTATTAGTTGTAATATTTAAATCGGAATAAGAATCGACTTATACTAGGTTTAAAAATAACGGGTCATATATTAACCACAAGAAGGTAGCAGTAGTTTTATGACTAAATTGAGATACGTTTCGGACATTCCTTAATCAGATTTATCGCGAATCTGCTGAATTCTACGCAAAATAAGAAAATTTAGACATGATTAATCTATTATTTCTTAACTATATAACTATAACTACAATTGTTTATGGTAAAACGACCATTTATAATATTTTGCGATCTAAAAATAACTACATAATTACGCGAAACAACGATTCGAACTAAACAATATACAAATGTATAATAAGAAATAATGCACGACACACTAATTAAAAGCGGGCCATAATAATCACTAACATAAAACTCCCTAAATGAAAACAATACCAAAAATCAAGGTAATGATTTCGAGACGAAATATTTCTTCATAAACACGCGAGGGTTCCATACCGAAAGAAGGAAAATGCAGGATTTATATCCACGAAAATGAGGCAGGGATCTAATAAATAGGAGTTAGAATAATTTCCCGTTTCCCTGGAACTTCCGGGGAGTAAAATGAAGGAGTAAAAAGCCGAAGAGGAAAACAACCCCGTGGACAGGGGAATGAGAATAAGCATAAAGTAAGGTCCGAAATAACGACGCAATAAACCGCTGGTCCACCCCGGAAGAAATAAGAACAACGGAACGGAAGTGACACCGTTAGATGGAGTGTAAGAAGGAAAAGGAAAATAATAAATGGCGAGGAGAGAGAAAGGAGAAGGTGAGGGTGTGACACCGAAGATAGAGAGGGAAGCCTCAGTGTTTTTCGGCTAGCAAAAAGGACGGTTGGTTGAGCAAGTAGACAAAGAAACCAATACGAGGACTACAACGAGGATGAAGTTCACAGAGTACTGAAAAGAACAATGGGATCGTTCGCAGAGAACCGTAGAAAGTAAGAGACAAAAAAATGCTGCTTCAGGCAAACCATGTTTGTCTCATTCACGCCACAATAATTCCTTGCTTCTGGCCAGGTTTCCCGATGTTTTGGCCGATTCAACAACCCTGTCTTGTTGTCTTTGCTTATCTTGCTCGAACGGCTAACCTTAATTGTATCTTGACCCAATTTCACCTTTCACAACCACGGGTATATTATAGTTGCCAGAAATAAAAAGAGTAGTCAGCATGTAAAAACACAAAGTCCACGATTGGAAGATCTACGCGTGTTTCTTTGTAACCGATAACATTACTGATTTATACGAAGATCGCAAAAGGATTTTCGAATAAAAAATCAATATTTAGGATCGAAAAGGTAATTTTTAGTGTTTCGTAATGTATTTATATACGTTATGCCTTTAATTATTTCTATAATAATTTTTATTGTTACATAATATTAGGTATGTGCATAAGTTCTCGCCGTTTTTAGATGACACAAATGCAGTTAAAAAGCTTATAGATCGATGGAACAAGGTTATAGAAAATAATGGAGAATATTTTTTTCCATAAAAAACATTTTTCTTAAAAAAAGATCCTCTTCGTTTAATTGCGTAAAACGGAGAGAACTTATGCACATACTTAATATATTTATATACTTTAATATCGAATTTTAATATCGTCTTCCATCATTATACTTGGAATAATATTTTAATATAATATCCATTTCAAATTGTCATAACTTTATATTATAAAATGAGACGCTTCGTTAGTTTAAATAAAACAATTTAGAGTTAAACAAATATCCTTAATCCAAGACTTTGATACAGTTTTTTGGAAGATCATTATTAATACAAATATGAAGTTCTCAGTGAATTGTTCCACCACATGCTTGAATCATATGCAGTTTTATGAAAATTATAATAAACATTTTCTAAACTGCAGTTGTTATAAACAGAATAATTAACTTCTCCGAGATAAGGTGGTATTTAAACCGACGGTTGAATTTCTCGAGGAAGGAAACTAGGAACCTGTTTCAAATCCGATTTTTTACAACTTGAGTTTAATTAGTACGTTTCCAACAATTTATCTGAAAAAAACAATAAGACATTTTAGATACGTTTTAACTCACTGCAGTAAACGATATTCAAAACGAATATTCGATTAAACATTTTTGTTTCTACAAATTAAATACATTTTACGACATGAAATTTCGTTTATGAAATTCTGCGTGGAAAACGAATAACTTTGGGGTTAAACGAGACAATTAAAAATCATTCGTGAGAAATACGGTGCTGAGATTTTTATTACGATACATCTAACCAGCCTTATGTTTCCTTTGAAACTATACATTTTCTACATTTGAAAATTTAATACGCCTGTAATTCATATTCAATTTTTGAAGAATTGATTACCACGGTGAAAACATGATGCGTTCAGTTTGTTGAATTAAAACGGCTTTCCACGCTTGAAATGAAAAGGGAGGTGAAAAGAAAAGGGTGAAAAAATTGTGAATTTCTAGATATAGAGAGCGCTTCGCTGTGCTTTCGCGGGCGGATTTACGGCGAAAAACCACCGAGTTGCGGCAAATTTCAGGTTCCCCTTCACAGCCGTTCACAGAAAATTGCTTTTTAAAATTTATTATCACTCGACTGCTCGTCAGAAAACCGTAAAAAAAGAGTTCCATGAATGAAATCGGATTTACGCTTCCTTATTATAATTTTTACATCCTCCATACAGATGTATGGCAAATAGAAAACAGATAACTGCCTATTTAAAATCCCATTTTACTCATAAAGGACATTTAACCTTGCACTCTGCTATTTAATTATTTATGTATTTCTCTGCTAATTTTATGATGATTCAAAATGAATATGATATTAAAATATTATTCGAAATATAATGATGGAAGAGGATATTAAAGTATATAAATATATTATGAAATAATAACATACTCACATAGAACTTCTTTGTTTATACTTCCATTTTCAATTAATATTTGCCAAAATGAATTTCCCAGAATTGATTGTAATTTGGCGAAACCTCTTTTAGTGCATCTACTTACCCATAATGTACATTTCGCACAACTTTTTGCAATTTACATGCGCTTTGTAAACTTTGCTGAACCTTTATTTTCTAATGTAATGGTTCGACGCGCTTTCACTAAAGATTTTTGCATCGGCAAGCTCGTAAGTTTTAACAAGAGTATTAAGTTAGGCAACTTTGATGGAAATTCCAACGAAGATGCCCGGTAGCTAAAGTTTGTCTTTCCGTGTGCACTAAGGTGGCGGTAATCCGTCCAAAAAATATCCGACATTTTCTCGAACTCCATTTAAGCTTGGTCAAACCTGATTTTATTATAGTTGGTCCCTTCTCATTTTAGAAATTTCTTAGATAGATATTTTGAATTTCAAATATGTCCCTTCTCGAACAAAAATAAACAAGGCTTACTCATCAAACAAAAATTTGGCAAATTAAAGTATGATAAAGTTACATTATAATTTTCTTTATTTGCGAAAATTCTATTTGTAGAAATCTTCTTGGATTTTGCTAATACCTCTACATTGGAGTTCCATTTTGCGTACTGTTATTTTAAGCGTCGGGAAAAACATCATATATGAGGACGAATATCTTATTCGATGTAAAATCAAATATTCTCCCATAAATCGCGCTAAGTCACGGTCGGTTCTCCGAAATAAACAAATTTTGTGATATGAAACTCCGTTTATGAGACTCCCTTTTGGAAGGAAATATGTGGGGATTACAGAAGAATATTAACTGTTTTTCAGAACGTGGCGCAGAGGTTTTAATTACGAAATTCATTCCGTTTCCCTTCAAATCTATACATTTTCTTCTGAAAGTTTTAAAGTAACAATAAGATATTTGTATACTAATCTTATATTGTGACTGATAAAGACACGAAACTGCTGCGTTTCATTGCATATAAATAAAAACAAGTGAATACACATCGTATCACGCCATTTCCAACATTATATTTTTATGGTAGAACAGGAAATAAAATGAATAAGAAATACATGTCGATTTTATTGAACCGTTTTTAAAATAATACATTTTTAAAATTGTATCTCTATGACAACACGAGAGGACAGAATGGGAAATAAAATAAAGGTTGGAGGAAATAACATTCTATGGCCGCAGAACGGAGTTCCAATCTGAGTCGGCAAGTACGAGTCACGTTTTTAATTATCCGGAGTGGGCGATTTGTAAAGTTAAAAATTATCGGAATTTTACTGAAGGTTTCTGATTACGCCCTTGCTCGTCGACCAGAAATCAAATCGGGAGAAAGGAGAATAACGAGGCTGAGACTGACACGTAGTACTATTTTATTGGAAAAAATAATTGAACGATTCAACGGAAGATTCCTAGTTCTTCGTAATAAAACTACTCAAGATATAGGGTAAAGAATTTTATCATTTAAATGGCGCTCAAAACGATGGAATTGATCGGATTTATTTATTACGGTATACGAATTTTAATTCCGTGCATTTGTTTAGATGCAATTTATTATCATAGTTATTATTATCATAGAGTGGAAAAATAACAATTTTTTAATAAAGGATGCAAAAACAATACGTTTATTTCGTTTTTCAGAGGATATGATAACTGTATCATTGAAATTACATACATACACATATATGTTACTCGTTACTAAACTTTAAAACAAGGTATCGCATTAAAATCATCATGTTTCTTCTTCAACCACATCTAGCAATTAAACAAATTTTTGTTTTTGCAAACGCTGCACCGCTCGATTGGCACTTTTCGTTTCTGACCGCTCCGAGGTCAAAAGGTTAATTCCAAGACAAAAGATTACGAGCAGAATTCAGTAATATAAGTTTTAAATCAAAATCATTTCGGCAACCCGAGTGGAAAGATTGTTGATACTTTAAGTCAACGATCCATGAGATTGTTCTTAATTAACAGGATGTTTATTTCGGTAAATAACTTCGACCGATCTTACAGAATTCGTCGCACCACCGTGCGATTTCAATTTCGCTGTTGACTCTCAATCAAAGCCAGCTGCTCGAGAAATGGACAGAATATTTTACCCTTTTATCGAATACATTTCGTGTAGCAAACGCGTGACATTTAAACGTGGATGTAGGAACAGTATGGAAACAAGATGGAACATTATTTTCAATACCGAGTGGTTAATTGTGAGCGAAATAGCTATTTCTCTTATTCGATCAGTGAGGCATCCATTACCTGTCAATAACTCGGTGAAAATTGCTGCAAGCATCGTACGAAATTTTTGTGGCTTATGAACTCCCAATTGGTTCCGCGGTTCCGTCATTTATCCCTTGTTTTAGTCGGTCAAGAGAGAGCGGGATAATTCGATATGTTGAAATTGGTTTTGGAAGCGGATAGATATGAAAAAAATCGCGATTGCCGTTATAACGAAATTCAATTCCAACGATGATTGTTTTTGCCGGACGTCAGCGTATCAAAGAACAACTCGATTGAAATACTACTTCGAGGAGAATTGTTTTTCCAAGGAAATTGAATCTTCTGTTGTATGTATTAGGCTTTCCTAGACTGTCTCTTTCTTTTATTCTTTAACGCGGATGAACATTTTAATTGTTTGACATTCTGATAACACGTTCCGCTTACACTTAGAATGTGAGTAATTAAACGTCAGGTTCTCCCTTGGATTTACTTCAAACTAAAGAAGGAATACTTGATAATCGAAAATATACAATTTCTTCTTTAATATTATATTATATTATATTATATTATGTATACAGTCGAGCCTTTTTATGCGTACCTTTTTAATACGATTTCGATGTTATCTGGTGAAACAAAAAAGGAAGAACAAAGAAGTAATTCAAGCAATCTAGAAAGTTTTGACAGCGTAATGCGTTTATCCATTTATTTCCGTTCCTTTATGTTCTTACAATTTTACAAAGAAAGCTACATCTTGTTTTATAACGTATCTACCGCATAAAAAGAGACTTAACTGTATATATTAATTAGTTATTATGTTCATCGTAGCAGTATAATATTATTATGATATGAAGAAATAATATATAATATAATAATAATAAGATAGAAGAAATTTCTGCTCTTAACAAAATTCAAAGAATTCTATATTACAGTAATATAGTATGCTATCTGACAGTAAGTTAGGTAGAAAATTTAATTCTGACCTCGTGCAGTTTAATTGAATTTGATGAAATTTATTTCTCGCGCCATTTGTAATTTGCTTCGACAGTTTATTTCAGTGTAGTTTATCTTCAGCGTTCGAATCAAAAGATTATAATAATCCGCGAGCTAAATGTTTCAGTATGTATTTTCATCCAGCTAATATAATGTGGGATTAAATAAGAATCACTTAATATAAGCAGATTATTTCGTAGTTAATAATTAATCCACGATTGAACGAAGCAGATTACGAAATCGTTGGAATACATGATGGATTAAGACTGGCGATTTGTGTCAAATGAACATTAATATAAAATCTTCCGTTTTCAATTGCTGGAAATCGATCTATAATATGTATAATAAAATACTAAGCGAGGTCCGTCGGGTTTTAAATGAAACTAATTCTGGAGTTATTAATAAGTGAATCGGATGAGGTAGGCGGCAAGTTAATTAATCTTTACAAATGAGTACGAAATGCAATCAAATAAACGGACTTTCATTTCGGACGATATACCAGTATTTGATTGAACTGGATTCATGGATCATTACTGCTGCTGAAAGTTTCATTAACGCGATGTCAACAGCGCCCATAAATCTTGTCGTTTTAATCGCGACATTTATATGCGCTTGAAATATGACAATATTCGCAAACAATTTCGTGATATCGTGTTTAAGGAAAATTACAGCGACTATGATTACCGTATAACATATTTAATAATACGTGTAATAATAATAAATATAGCTTAATAGGAGCAGATCGCATTTGAACTTATGACTTTAAACTGCAGCTTTAAATTCAAGAAAATTACAAGATAGAATTTATTAACATATACAATATACTTTATGAGATACCATTTATTTGTTCATATTAACACGTTGAGTGCCACGCCGAAATCAGTTTTATTCGATACCTCGCGATACACGTCCGTAACGTCAACATAACGTCTAAAAATAAAACTGCTTAAGCGCTCTACGATACATTGGTTACTTTATATCGTTATCGTAATGTTCAAAATATTGAAAATTTGACGAATATTAGCGATATATTTGATTCGAGTGTAAGACTAAGCGGTCTGTAGGGCTAAATTATAATATATACTCTAAAACGCTAGAAGAGTGCTCGTGTTTACTCGTCGTTGAGCAACCACCGAATCCATCCCGTCCCTCGTAGGCCCCGTACTTAAGGGCATCACCCCCGCTTCGGGGGTTTAAGGCCCTTTGGGCGCCACGATGACGCGACCGTCGTCCGAAGGGGAGGCCTTATGTAGACTAATTCTAACACGAGTTTTAGTAATATTGGCATCGGTGGTTACCGGTGACCCCATGACGTTCAACGTGTTAAACATTATTCTATTAGATAATCCCCATCGTTATTTATGATCCTTGACAGACGATCCACCAATGCCATAATTCCCTTTTTGAAAAAATCAAATTCCTAACCTTGGCGGTCAAAGCATTATTCATTTCCGAATGGATTACTTTGCGGTACCCCTAATATGTAACAATAAAGTTGTAAATATTCCAAGCTTGCGACGAAATATTTACATAAATGAATAAATATAAATATATATTATATTATATATTATGAGCGAAACAATACGCTTTTAGCTCAAACAAATATGGTATTTATGTTGCAAGTATTTAACACGATGTGATCATAAACATAACAAAATGGCCACTTTTTATAGATACCTTATTTAGTACAGAATAATTAAAAAGTACTATTTTATCACTCTCACGACCCCTCATAGATATAGGAGTCTATGTTTTATCTCGCCGAACTTTATAAAATGTACTCACATCCACAATCTACAATTTTAACTTCCTAAACTAATAATACCTGAACCGGAAACTTCATTTAACGAATGTTGTGCTGCGTTATATCCTGAAGTTAGAATGCCTAGAATTCGAGGAAAATTGTATAAAAGTTGGAATAGCGTATCTCGGCCATTCTTCTCTTGAGAGACAGAGAGGACAAAGTGACCCGGGATTAACTAAATCGAGTTTTAATTATCCACGTTACAGTCCATTTCCGGCACTTGGATGCGATTAGCGGACGTTGCTAACTTTGTCCGGCGAAGTACGGACGTGTAATTCTCAGATGAGAAATTGAAATTTAGAGAGCATGCATAATATGATTACTCCGGTCGAACCAGCTTGATGTGATGCCATCAACGATGTATACACGACGATTTTCGTCCCGATAATCGTTTATCGCCTGGAACAATTATCCTTTATACGTTTATTGAATTCTGTTCATTGAAACATTATTGGAAATATTTCCATAAATATCTTTTCATAATACATTTGCATAAACAATTGTCCTTTATAGACGTGTTTATACAGGGTGTCCGTGGTAACACTGGACACCCGTTTATTTCGTTAGGTATTGCAGGCAGACAACATTTTTAATATTAAAATTACATGGTACAAGGGGGCAAATCTTTTGATGAAAACAAATTGTTTTTTACTTGACTATTTAATAATATATGAAGGACAAGTTTGGTTTTTTGAAATGGAACTATATATTTTTCTTCCAATCGTTTGATAGTGCTTCTCAAGACGAATTCATTGACGTCTCATGTACATATATGACCGAATCTAATTAGTCTTTGAGATAATTGAGCTTAGAAATTTACCGATTTTTCCGGAAGAATAAGACTTATTCCGGTTGGAATAAGTACGTTTGGCGGCCGGAATATGTTACAAATATGTTTTTAACTGGAACAACCGTCCGTTATACATTCATTAAATTCTTGAGAGCTGGGTAAATTAGACATTTTTCCATAAATATGTTTTTCATTGAAATAATGTTCCTTTATAAGTTCATAGAATTCTTCCTAATGAAACATATTCCAAGTTTATCCGTAAGTATTAGGTGTTACCGGAAGTAATCACCTCGGGGACAGAGAATTTGTTCGCATCGAAAGTTAGGAATTAGATTTTCTCAAAAAGGAAATTATGACATTGGAGGACGGTTAGTCAAGGATCGTAGATAGCGATAGAGATTATCTAATCAAATAATATTTAATATGAAAAAATAAATGGAGTTTCATAAAGTATGTGAAATAATTGATTACTTTCCGGTACCCCTAATATGTTTCTAATTGAAGCAATTGTCATTTATATATTCATTGTGGAATTATTATTATTTATACATCAGTTTATGTTTGTCTTTCACTTTCAAGCAAATAAGAATTTTTATCCATAAATGTGATCTTAGCAGTTTATCGTTCACAACAATTGTCTTTTTATAATTATCGAATACCTGATATCCAAACATATTAAACATTTTTCCATAAACGTGTTTGGTGATGGAATTTTGTCAGATTAATATCATTATCGAATAACATAATCCATGTATCGATATCTCAAATAAAATTCCGATATCGTATGCGCGAACATGTATTGGGTATTTTTTATTTAGAATTACCAGGGATTATAAATATCGGATACAGATAGATTATTTTACGGATGCTGTGTATTTATTATTGAATTTTAGGATAAAATAAACATACATGTAAATTGATTAATATTACGCGACGAATATTGAATTAATTTTTAGTAATTTAGAAAGAAATTCCACCAATATTAACCGTGTAGCATGGTATTCTGGCGGGTTTACGCACATTCTCGGAACTCTCTGAACTATGTGGGTTTATTAGTGATAGACACATACCCATGATCATAGATCTATCACATGCACGTGTCAAACTGATATTGAACACACATGCTTAAGTACCTGAGATGAATATAGCCATGTGCATCGCAAACTAATTAGCGGAATTGGTCGGATTGCATCGTCGGTGGATGTTGCCAATTTCTGGTTAGTTCGGCACTCAGTGTCGAAACCTTGTAATCTATTAATTAATTACGAGTTATAGAACTTTGTTGGTTTTCCGTGTCTTTTGAAATCATTTAACTATTCCTGGGAATTTTTAACGTAGAATGAAATACTTATGTTCTTCTTAGAATATTTAATGTAGAATTAAATAAGTCTATAACTCCTTAGAGTATCTAATGTGGAATCAAATGTGTCTGAATCATGTCAGAACTTTTAATTAAGATATTAATATCTCCGGAATTTCTTAGAGCTTTTAATTTAGAATCAAATATGTCTGTAACTCTTTAGAATATCTAATGTGGAATTAAATATATCTGCTATATAGCTTTTAATATAGAATCAAATATGCCTGTAACTCAATGGCGGATACCCTAAGGAATTGTTATGTCTGGATTTCACGTTCGAAATGTATGAACTTCCGTTTGGCATTTATTGTGGTTTATATCTAGTCGAGTACATCTGCATACGAGGATAGAATAAGGATTATGGGAGCATCCACATTGTCGAGAATTTAGAGAAGCGTTGCGGCTCAGTTCGATACAACTTGCGACGTTTGGCAATCCGCCAATAGCGGCAATGTCTCTCATAATCGTTAGAAACGCCTAGAGAGTACATTCAGTCTAATCTGGAAAACTGCCGGCATTACCTCTTGGCCGCGAAGTGTGGATTAGCATTGTGTCGAATAAAGAAATTATCGAGAAATTATTCAGATACTTCACCCAATTTTGTATCCACCAAAATTTTGTTTCTTATTTTTTCTTTATTATTAAACGTTACAACCATCAGCGAAATAAAAAATGTATTTTGTCCATCTATCGAATACATTTCGGAGAACAAATGTGTGCCATTTAACTCTACATGATTCTATATCAGGATATAATAAAAAATATTCAATGGTTGTTAGATACAGAGAAAGAAAAAGCGAGGAAATGGAACAATGAAAAATAACAGTCATTTTGAAAGACATAAATATATTAAATTAAACCTAAATATTCGAAAGAAGATTGTAGTCAATAATCCAATCGGTTGATTTGACTAAACAAATTCCATGGTAATAATGAGAATGATATGTTTTGCCATCAATTTCATGTCATACAATTTTATATCATATTTTTGTAACATAAAAGATGATCAACTTATTACTTAATACAATCCATTAAACTTAAACCAATAAAATAAGTTTCATAGAAGAAGAAATTCATAGTCCCACATTTTATATGGATATTATTTTAATTACAAAATAGCGCTCGCTAAATGGAACTAAAAAAATTGATTATCGTTCGAGCCTCTATCAAAATAGTTCGTTGCGCAGAGCCAAATAAAAATGGTTTTACGTTACGGCCGTCAATAAACAAATCTAACAACTTTGTGTGCTTTGAAAATTCGCGTCAGCGAAGGCGAATAACGAGGGTTCGTTCGGATGACAATCCCCCGATATTGCGCTCCCCTATATTTTTTCAGCCGAAATGGAAAAATACCCTGTAGATACGTTGCTCTCTTTTTCCGGTTTGTGTTCATTGTAATACCACTGTATCGATATCGTGTGCTCGATTCTTCAGGATTCAGCGTAAGCATTTCGTGCACGAGTGCAATTCCAAAATTCATATTTGTCATATTATTCTTTATTTGTACGTAGAGTATTTATTATGGCGGATGAGTGGGATTTAAAAAAAATATATTTAGATTTACAACCTGCGTTTTTCGAGATTTTCTGCGAGTTTTGTTGCATAATAACATAATTAAATCGGTTAATTTCTTTTTGCCGTTACGGTCACCAACCTTATATTGAAGTATGTATACATACATTTACAAACATTTTAGGTAATATATTGCTTGTAATACTTGTGTTAATGATAAGTAAGAACACTAAATATACTGAACTATGTACGCACATACTTATATTAGTTAGTGAATTAGTATTCCGTCTTAGCGGAATTTATTCCGTATTAGCAATTAGTATTCCGGTAGAAGAGAAATTACTATAAATTGAACTTCCGGCAATTGAAAGTCAGTTCGTTATCACACATATTCAACGTGTCACACAAAATTGAGCTTGCAAACAGCGTTACGCCCCAAGTCGCGAGGAAACTTTCTTACCCCGCGCGCAACTTAGAATACGATATCATCCTAAGAAACCTTTGAAAGTAATCAAATATTATATATCGTAAGACGTGAAATATGAAAGTTTTAATGATAACAAGGTATCAAGAAGTATAATCGTTATATAATTCTTATAAAAGTTGGAATTTCAATACAACTTAGAGTTAATTTCGCCTTCTCCGTGCAATTTTAAAATTCTATAATGCAAAAGGTACAGAAAATTTAAATATAAAGCAACATACAAAATTGCACTGCATTGGTCTACGATATTTTCTTATATCTAAAATATAATATTCGATCCTTTTATCCAAACTTATTGTCAAATTTGATTCTTACAAGTTACCGTAATTATTACAATAATAAATATCAGATTTCTTTTCCATAGATACTTAAACATAATAATATTAACTTGTCGGTGTATGCTAAGAATACCTTAGTGCCCCCTTGCTACGCTTATGGATCGCTTGATTACTTGAAACAATTAAAACCGTAAACTAGGGCACCTGTAATTCAGAAGTGCAAGATGTAATTCCGTTTACGTGATCCTTCTACGGGAAGTGTTAATTAATGTTTCTCGATTCCGGCATTATCTCATTTGCGATTACACCAAATAATATGTTTTTCAACCCCTTTTCTTGGAACCCTTTATATCGCGTTACTGGATTGCTGTCTACGGTTCAAATAAACGGCAACAAGGCTTCCATTAACATTTCGCTGGTTTCACACATTTCTGTGGAAAGCCGTCGATGAAAAGTTTCCTCTACCGATTTCAGTGTTTCTGGTTCCTTGCTCCTTGTTCCTGGTTCTGTTCCTCTAATGGTTCCCTGAAAATTAATCGGCAGACGTTATTCACCCTTCGTGAAACCCCAAGAAAATCTGCCACTAAATCCCTTTATATCCGGATGAAGGATTCCGCATTTACATGCAACGCACTGTGTCGCCGTCACTTTCGTGATAACGAAGATGAAGATCTAGGAGGTGATCATTAATTTTTCTTTCATTACGTAGCATGACGTGAACTACCACCGGAAATGGAGAGGGTAGATATTGTATCCTGATAAATCTCGCGAATTTAAAAAGAGCGGTTAAGCTCGGTAACGTCCGTTCAAGTTTAGATCTTTAAGATATCGCGAGGGTTTATCTTGTCGGAATTCCTGATGGTTTATTCATGCTACTCCTCTTCGTGCTCCCCTTGGCATCAATGGGAGATTTATGTATCTTATTACGACCGCGGATCTATTATACTTTATTATCCTGTTACTCCGAGTTACAGCTGAAATTCTATACTTAATTCTATATCGTGTTTTATTTAAACATACTTTATATTCCAACATTTTATTTTTTCGCTTTGATTCCCCGATTTTCAAGGAATGTAGAATGTTAATTCCATGTGAAATTGACCACTAAAATGGATCATTTGGATCTTAGTGTCACGGATTTTGAAGATTTTTACTGAATTCCACCTAATTAACTATGATTTCAATTGAAATTAACCATTCCACCTAATTTTAGTTTAGTACCATCTAAATATAGGAAATCTATCTTCTTTTATTTTCCGGCACCTAGGTTTTTAGAAATTTCATTTTGAAAATTGCTAAAATTCGCTCGATATCGCTCGCCGCATCAAATTCAAATGCAATTTGCAGGAGACCCGGTTCAGCTACAGAGCTGAGAATGATCTTAACTTAAAGCTAAAAAATAAGGCTTTCATTTAATATATAATATGTATGGCTCCTGTTTATAGTTTTTTTGTAAGTTCCTCCAAAATTTCATTTTACAATTCACGAAAATCGTAATTTATTAATGCTTTGAACAAATTCAGGCATATTTCTACATATTTCCTAAAGGTTCAGTAAAAATTTCCAGATAGTATCTCGATGGTATCATATGAAAATTTTAATTCTTTACGGGTCATGTAACGATTTAACGTTAGGAGCGGTCAGTTGCTGTTAGAGGCTACAAAATTCTCTGCCCTTCTATTACTATAAGAAATTTGTCGCATGTTTCATTTCATCATATTTTTTTCGTTATAATAATAATTATAAAAGTACGCGCAACCATGGTCACCAATTTTGTTGCGTTTAAGTAATAATTTCGTTACTGTTTTCACGTAATCTACCTTCACTAGAATCGCGTTTAACTAGTTTACGTTATATGATGTCCTTGTAGACATGACAAAATGAATACGGTATAACAAATTCTGGGAGGGAAGGGGTGGCGATAGAATGTAATTGGAAATTCTAGAGAAGAATTTTTTGATAGTTCGTCCCTGCACCTTTGGATGTCACACAGTCAAAGGGTACGGAGGAATTATGATTGCCTTTGAGATGTATTATCAAACATTGATACCGCCATACATTTTCATCGTGGCACATTCCATTCAACCTGTACTTGTATCGGCTTTCAATATTCGAATGTCGGCTAGTCGTGCACGATAGGCGTCTACTTCTCGCGCCATTAAATATTCATAGGTTTTTACAGTTCCGAGGGACTCTCTTCATTCTGAATACTCGTTCTTTTTGTCACTTTATTCACAAAGCGACAAACCTAGATTTGCCAATTTTCAGCTGCTTTTGGTACGTTCGATTCAATAGAAATTCGATATATTATACCTCGAGACGGATAAAGTATCATAATATTCCAAGGACATTTTTGTTTCTTCAACAATCAGATCAAAGATTCCATATATTCTAGTGTACACATGAACGCATAATTAAACGAAGATGACAAACGATTCTAACAAAACAAATAGACACGCAAGATTATAGGTATATAGATATAGATGCCATCTATCTAGTATATTATATTATATTATTATTATATTAGGTTGGAAACTAACGTAAGTGCGCGACCTTCATTATAAACTTCAATTAAACAAACTTAGTTATAGGAAATGATAACTGTATGTATCAAAATAATCGTAACACTGGGAGCCCTCGAATAATATTACCAATCAACAAAAATTATTTACAAATCTGGTTCGTACAACTAAAAAAGAAGGCACAAAACAGAACGTCGCGAGTTTAATTGTCAACCAAATCCAGTCAAGTCTCTTTTTATTTATGCGTTTCTTTTTAATGCGGTTTTGAAATTAAGCGGTGCATATTTCTTGGGAATTTCGGCTTTATATCGACGATCATTCTGATGAAAAAATGTAAAAGTATTTGTTACTTTTCACTAACATTAAATGAATAAAGTTTTAAAGCAAACTAGTTTTAAGTTTTATACCAAATTCTTTCAAACTTTTAAAATATTTTTTAGGTATTCTTTTTTTCCTGAATTTGTATAAACTTTTTTTATCGAATTTTAGGTGTATTTTAACTCATTGCTTTGGTTTTATTCGCTTTTAGAAAATTATTGAACGTATCCTTAATTTTTCAACAGAAATTAAGTCTTGTATGCGATTTCTTATATGCGGCTTCCTGTGGAACGTACGTACCGCATAAAAAGAGAGTCGACAGTATATAGAATTACATACGTTGTACCCAGCAAGTCACAGAATTATTGGCACACGCAGGAACTTAGCGGAAATATGAAAAATAACAAGATAATAAAAGAACTTTCAATACTTTTTATTTAGAAAACATAGGATTTCAACATTGTACTAATAAAATTATGAAGAAAGATTATAATATTATCATTTATATATGTAGATAGATCTTTCTGATCATGCATCGGGTTAAAAGAGTGAGCAATAAATACGATAGCATAACTTGAATTATAGTTCATCAAGGATACAACGGTTTTCCTTCCCTCTCTTATTGATACAGTTTTCCTTGTCTGCTAACAGATTGGTGTCTGGAAGTCTTGGGAAAAGGAGGGTTTAGACATCAAGGACATCGTCTGGCCAGGAAATACCCATACACCTCCTCAAGGCGTTCCCGAGAAGTTCTACCTAAAAATAACATTCCTGGAAGAACCACCCTACATCAATCTAGCGCCGCCTGATCCTGTGAGTGGAAAATGTCTGATGGATCGCGGCGTTCACTGCCGAGTGGCCAAGGAGTCCGACATGGACGAGTGAGTCCAAGAAATTGTATACCCTTTTGTTATTTGAAGTCCTGACATAAGATAGAACTCGAGAACCATTTACTTTTTATCAGATAAACCCGAATCTATTCGATCAAAATTGATGCTTCCTGGGAATACCTTCCTCCCCATTTCGTACTTAACTGTCAAGGATTAGCTATAATAAATTACTCACTGAATTGATTTTTTTTAATAATATAGAAAGGAATCTTTCTTCCGAAGAGTCTCTTGATCAAACAAAAATAAGTTGGTTTGTTTAAAAAAGTAAAAGTCAAATGTTTACGAGTTACAACTTAAAGACATATTTCTGGTGATTTCATGTCTAAAGTTCAAATTATTTTGAGAAGCCAGAGACAGTCAACAAATTGACGATGATCATCCATATTAGGAGCACTTTCCGAAGTTCGAATTGAATTCTTGACAGAATATTTTTCGCATCGAACTTCGCATCGATGGAAATATCGGCGCGAAAATCATTTTAAATGATACTCCAATAACAGATCCAATACTTTCCATCACCTTAGATTACCTTTTGCCAAAAACCTAAATCATCGTTATTGTTAACACAATATAATTTCAAGGATTCAAGCGAATTCAAGAATATCATTGAAAACTATTCCTTACAAATTTTCCATTACATTTAACCTGTTTGGTACGTTGCAGAATTCCCATACTTACAAACATTACATGCCATTCGAATACAGTATCCATTGATGAAGATATTACGGCTTATATGAGCTTTCTGCATGTTGTTTTCACGAGGTGAAGTCGAAACAGATACATAAATGAATGTAACTAGGTGACGCGGCAACCTAGAGTCCTATCGGTATGACGTCACCGTAGGGAACATAATTTTGCAAGACGTAACTTTGTAGTTGCTGTCGTGGAATTCTACTCGGAAAATTCAATTTCAGAAGACAGCCGTGTAGCCTCGACCATTACCCGTTATTCTTTCCGTCCTACTCCATTAGGTGGGTTCTCTTTCTCTTTTCCCACTGGTTTCGTTATCGTCGACCACTTACGAACCGACCCTCGTCGATGTTCTTTCCCCGATATTGCAAAAGATTAGCCTTACTCTTCAAACGCCAGGTTTCTCTCTCTAACTTAAGGATATTAATTGGTGCTTTAACTGAAATCGTGCTTATTTTGGTCAATACACTTCTTTACCATGATCAATCAGTTTTAATGCCAGGAGTCTGAGAGGCCTACTTTTTTATTTGGATCTATATTTTTAATTACTATATTATATATAATACTCTTTAAGTACCTGGAATATATCCTTAGAATCATAATGAGGGTATAAGATAATTAATTACATATCTACAAGAATGGGAGCCGTATATAACTGAAATTCATGAAACTGATGAATTTATGGATACATAGATTATATAAATATTTTTAATATGTTATATGTAATATGGTAATTCAAAATATAGGCACAAATAAAAAAAGATCGGACGCTATATAATATATTATAATTTCAAATTCCATACTTATTGAATTACAAAGCTATATAATATAACTGCAATATATTTCTACACCGCGCTCCTAATCATTTTAGGTTGTTGAGAAAATTCATGCCGATTTCGGTAATTTCCCGGTAAAAAAACCTGAGAAGTTCTGGGAGGATGGATTCATCAAATTGCGTGAAAAATGGAGAAAGGTTGTAGAACAAAACGGTGCACACATAATTGAATAAATATATATCCACATATGTAAATGTTGTCTTTGAATGTTTCTTAAAAATCGGCATGAACTTTCTGGACAACTAATACTACAAATAGAAGAAATATTAATATTTGATTCGGATAAAAGTTCGTAGTCTCCCGAACTTTTTGAAGTTTACTAAACGGTAAAATTAGTGGATCTCGGAAACAATAATACTGCCAGCTCAAAGTTGAGACTCCGCCGAGAATAGCTGGCGAAAGCAATTCAAAGTTCGCCCAAGAGGATAGTGTTTCGAACGTGAGAATCGCGCGGTAATTATGTGAAGTTCAGACTTAATTGGATGAAAAACGTTAACTTAATACAAGTGCTAAATTTCACGCGCCTGTTAATTCCATATCCATTATAGAAAATTAGCCAACAGTGTTGTGAAGTATGTTTAAATTTATATTATTTCTGACCTGATATAAATATCAGTATATATTACAGTAATAAAATTGATTTTCTCTCGTTGATCATTATTTGTTTGTTATCTTTTGTACATTTTGATTTACGTTAAAAATATTCTTCGCTAATTTTGTACTTTCATGTTAATTGGGAAATTTGGAAAGCCGACCGTGTTTCAGTTTGATAAACATTTTACGGGATATTACTCCAGGTGCGATTGCAATTAAAAATTCTCGCTTGTCGGGGTTAATTACCACGTATTTAGTTACAGGGCTAAGGAAGGAAAATAGCTTTATTACGCCAGATTTAATTGGAGTTTTATTTCAGTTCGCGTTAACCAAATGCGAACGCGATATCCAATGTAACATTTCTAAAACTTTGTTACTACTTGTACCACTTGTTTATATTTATGCTCAATTAACTCCTTTGAAGTAACAATAAAATTGATTACCCAGCTCGTTGCTTTTACGTTAACATAAATCATGGTAAATGTAGATTGAAATTTGTTCGATTAATTATAAACCTCGTTTATATACGCTACTTTAAAAACATCAATTTCAGCTTGTAAAAAAACAAAAGTCATTTTTTAATTGGTTCCATGAACATCAACAACCGTAGGTTATCTCTCCATCGATACTCTGTCAACGATTTTGCAGAGAGTAATTGGATTATGCTCCGTAATGAGCTTGAAGCATAAGTCCCTCAATGGTGTACCCAAGTCAATTTACCTGATATATATATGTCTGTATTTACCGCAAACCGTTGAGTTCACCGATAAAGAAGCTGTTTCATGTAATTTTCTTAGAAGCTGCATTCGAATCATTATCTTTTCCATTTTTTTAAAATCGTGTATATACATGTCAAGAAAGCAAAATTTCGTTTTATTTAATAGTTCAAGTCAAATACATTTAAGAATCTTATTTGACCTCAATTCTGTACACCTTACATTAAATTAAAATTTACGTATTCACTGGCTATTATTAAAACCGCAACTACCATTTGTACAATTTATAACTACTATCATATAAATAATACAAAAAAACATAATTTTTTACTATTCCGTCCAAATTATGCAACTTCAAAATTTTTAAATCGTTATGTACGAAGACTTATTTAACCCACTGTATATCCTATGATTATATGACGAATACATCAAGGCAATATAATCGAGACCATGAAAATATGGTACTATGAAGTTGTGAAATAACAATAATAAGAAATTGTGAAATAATGATATTATGAAATTACTTAAATTGAGAATATTCAAATTTATAATGTTGTATTTTCTTAGATCTTTTGATGCTCATATTGCATACCAAACACAATTAACTCGATCAATTTATTTTTGCCATCTGTCCTTATTTTCGCAGGATTTGCCTCACAGGAATTATTTGTGCCGAGAAATAGAAAGCAAATTAATTAATGGCTCAAGCAAATGAATCATTAAATTCGTTTCAATATGCTTTATTATTATTACTTTTATTTTTTGCAGATAGTAATAGTTTTTTCAAAACTCGTATGTTTTGAAAAACATCAAAATAATTTTTTGGGGAAATACTTATGAGTTGTATTCTATGTACATTGTACATTGGTGTACATATTCATATAACTTATTTTCATTCTTAAAGTATCTGTAATAAACCCCTGGAGATTTTCCAAGCCTTTTAGGAGTATTGTGTACTTCCCAGTGTATTTCCAAGTACAAAGAACTCCTTTAAAATGTTTTACCCTAAGGAAACGTAAAGGAAAAGCGTTGGGATCGATTTTCTTTTTATAGTGTGCTTACACCATGTAACGACCGCCTAAAGAGTAAGAGGTTTACCTCAAAGGAACTCCGGGAAGGCCGGAAGCTTTCTTCGAGGAAAACGGCCCTTAGCATGCTAATACCAGACTATATTCCCTATTTTCTTCCTTACAACGGTCCGCACCTGCTTTTGCGGTATAACATTCGACCCACCGATATTAAGAGAAATAAAGTCGGAAGGCTAAACATGTTTTTATCCGACCCGTCGTTATGCCTACAAATAAAGACATATACGAGGGTAGGAAAATGGTTCAGAAAGGTGAATACTAGAATATTTATAATAATATTTGTTGTGTAAGGTAGACATGGTAGACATTCACTAAAAGTATCCTTTCCGAAATATAAAATTATGAAAAATGGTAATATGAGATTGTGAAATAATGAAATTACGAAGTTTTGAAATTAAGAAATTGGACATTTTTGTTTATTAAATTTCATTATTCGAGGTATACAAAATTCGCGATATTTTCGGACCTACTTGAAATCTGTTTTCTTGAGAATGGCAACGCCGAATTTGGAATACTGTTACAATATTTTGTACAAAATATTGTAAGCCATTGAAATGTATTTATATGTCAAAATGTAAAACAGTAAATAACTTTAAAGAATATGCCCCTTGCTATACTGATTGGCCATAATTGTTTAGTTTCGGAGAGTTCCTAGAATGTTGGCAACAGTAGGGGTTGTGGTATTCACTCAAAGGAAAAGGTCCCTTTGACGAGTTAACTCGTTGACAATCGAAGTACTCCCACATCAGAGTTAATAATATCTAATGTTTTACTATTAATTTCCACGTTTACTATTTTTTATATTCATTTACATAAATACTAACCAGCATTACTGACATAATTATAAAATATCGAAAATATCAAATTCAATCAAACTTAATTGACAAAATATGTATAATATTTCAGTTTGATTATTTGCACATTACGAGCAAAACGATCTTCCATACCCTAGTAATCGAAATATGATCAAATATTCCGATGCAAGCTTCCGGTGCTAGGGGTAATAAAAATCAAGGGAATATTCGAAAGTGGAGCACAAGATAGAAAGTGTGAAGAGCAGAGCCATTAAACACTCGTACGACGAACTAGCATACTATCAAATATAATATATTCCTATCACGTTCCGAGTATCCTTCTGGTAAAATACTTGTGTAAACGTCTGTCGTAAGATATGCCAAGCGATAGAAAAGCCACCCTCACAAAGAGCGATTATATTCTCAACAAACACGTTCTCAGGATTGGCTGCGGCATTAATACACGGAAATCTAGTGCTTTCGAGAAAACTGGGTTCCTTGTGCGCCAAGGGATGCTACAAAGAACAAACACGATTATAAGGAAAAATTCGCGACGATGGTCGATGATCAAAAGGAATTTCGGACGATTTCGGTGCGCTTAAAAAGGAAATAGGAATTCTCTTCGACCGCGGAAGTATTCAAGCATCTACAATGCCTTTATCCCCCGATATTCATTTTCACGCCACGTTTCCATGAGCCTCACCATTTCGTGGATTATCATAAGACAGAAATCGTAGAAGCATATCAGTTGCAATTTCAAGTAGTGTAAGCGACGAACAGTCTTCTCAGTGATGCTCCCGCGAATCGAGTTCACGGATTATCCTACGTTAATATGCCAGTTCCAGGATTAAAATCTTACTGGGCTCATTCCTGGCTATGGAAATTAACCTAATGTTCGAGGAATCGTATTAAGCTTTGCCACCTTGGTCTTTTTATCATCGAATTTTGTCCATTAGCTCTATCTGCGTATATATAATTAGATCGAATTATAATCTCCTGTAGCTGCATTTTTTATCGACGTAATAGCGTGAATAGGAAAGTTGTCGACAATGAGGTCAAAGTATAATCGAATTTTCTAATATAAATTGAATATTTCGCACCGGTGAAGGAAGTGGGTTAACGTCAATTTCATAGCATATATCTTACGCGGTCATGAAGTAGCTTCCGTTTAAATTGCACGTTTGAACTTCGGGATATTGATTAAACGCGTTTATTATAATCGTGAATAGGACGACATTTAAAGCTTATACCTTAAAATATAATAACCACTTGTACTCGGGAGGCGACTCTCAGTCGCCAGTCAGCTCGTTGCCGTAACTCGAGGTGCGACTGAGAGGCGACATTAAGATTTACTCCGGTTAGTTTCTTTATTGGACCTTAAATCACTGACGATTAACGTCGCCTCTCAGTCGCCACTCAAGCTGCCGTAATAAATCTAAGTAATGTTAAATAATCTGGAGTGCAAAGGGTTAATAATTGGAAGCTTTTGTGTGTCGTATAATAAACAGGATAAAGGTAATTGACACTTGCGTTGGTGTATTTTAATCAAAGTTATGCTAGAATGCGGATAACACATTTGCTAACAATCTCGTATCTTGAGCAAAGCTATAAAGTATCTATCAAAGTACCTATAATACATACAATATTGTGGTATTAGGTTAGCAACTAAGTTCGCGATCTTCATTATAAACTTCAATTAAACAAACTTAGTTATATGAAGTAATATTTGTGTGTATCAAAATTTTCGCAAAAATGAGAGCTCTGACACGACGTCACAAATCAACAAAAATAATCTATAAATATGGTTCTTATAAACAAAGTAAGAAGGCACAAATCCAAAGGTTGCGATTTAGTTGTCAACCTAATATTTATGAAATAATAGCTTTATTACTTATTAAGTCAAGGAAATAAATTACTAGAATCAAATTTCAAAGTAGAATCAAGTACATTTATTGTTTTACTCAACTGCAACAAGAAAATCCTCAAAATGCGATCGATGTTAGAAACTGACTGAAGTAGTTCAGACCGATTTCTATGTAAGAAAATTTCAAGGAGTTGGATCTGAATAAAAGTTACTATTCGCAAGACGAAGTTCTTTCCCTTTTGGCGTTATCGGCCGCAATTTACGACAGTTACAGTGGACGCCGTGCTTTCCGCTGTGTCGAATTTGTTGTATCTGTAAAAGTTCGAAACTTCAGTACGATCTATTCAACAATTTATAATCTCGCTGGAATTGTTGAAGCTCCTTTTGTTTATTTTATGAAGGCATTTTATGAAGGCATCAATTCGAGTAATGACATTATGCAATTCAATAGAATAGTAAATGATTTGATAAAATTAAAATTGTCGCGTTCTCGAAGATTGACGATCTTGAAAATTCGACGGGGAAGTAAACAACGAGTCTATATACACTCCGTAATACGGAACGCCATAGAATTATCGCCAGCCAGTCGAACAGCGAATCTAATACAATATGGCATTCATAATATGGAATGCCATAGAATGATATTATAGTCAGTCCACAACAGTTCGTGTTCGCGTCCACTTGGTACCAAATTTCAGTCTCGCAGTTTCTATTAAGTTAACGAATAGTGCCAATTTTGTAAAGTACATTTCCTGAGATTTAACACGTGACAATGTATAACAAATTAATGCAGGATTTGTGGGAGATTTATGATTGTTGAGTTTAATGTAGTGGAGGCGGTTTTCGTGAATAAGTAGCTGTATACGGTGCATTTACGAGAATTAAAGATACAATTAAAGAAAAACAAATTCTATTACATCTGTTTGCAATATATTACTGGATATTCAAAATTTATTAAAATACAAAAAGATTTCACAAGATTAATTAATTATTTATTAATTATTACGCCATATAGAAAATTAAGTTCGAGGGAGCGAATACGAACTATTAGAGCGTTAATTAAACAACTTCAACAATCTACTTGAATCGTAATTTTAATTAATTTTATGATACACGTGCCAAGTGGTACATAAACTCGGATGATATATTGCGAATTGTTAATTACGAAATAAGATTCATTTCATACGTTGAAACAAACTATTATTTACTTAATTTACTGGGCATTTTAAGCCACTTTGTCTTTATTCTTTTTTTCAAAGTAATAATTTAATAGTAATTATTCAATTTTATTCTCACGATGATGATAAAGTAGTGGCGTATTTATTTAATAACTATAGAATAATGAAACATATATATGTATATACATATATCTGTTGAATCTTGAGTAATGTGTATGCTAACTACGTCGGACACTTTTACTGTTTACATCTGAAATAAGTCTACGCTTAATGCTAAAACGCGAATACTGCATTAATTTCGATGTGAATCTGTGAAATATCATATTTGCTAACAATCTTGTATTTTGAGTAAAACTAAAGAGCGTCTGTCAATGTACCTATGACACATAGAGTATTGTAATGTTTATGAAGAAATATTAGTTTAGAAAATTCAAATGCAGTTAAAAAGCTTGTAGATCGATGAAATAAGGGTATCGAAAATGATGGAGAAGTTTTTTTTTAACAAAAATTATTTTTCTTAAAAAAAGATCAGGTTCGTCTGATTTCATAAAACAGCGAGAACTTATGCACATACCTAATATCACTATTAACAAACATCCTTCATATTATTACATAAACTTTAAGCTAATGTAGATAACAAAATCCTCCGCATTTCATATTCAGTATTGAATTATTGATCTTCCACTCCATACATGCATTGGGTTAAAATCTGTTGTATTCCGTAGATCGTGAAGGGGGTTAGACATTTCATATGTCAGGTTCACGTTCGCGTATCATCCAGTATTCACATACACTCCTCTATGTATGATTCACATCAAGTTCTTCGGCAAGCACCCACTCTTCAGGGCACACCCTGAATAAGCTTTTCCTTTCGTGTCTTTATTTTTTACAGTAACCCTCTTCCTACCCTTTTAAGTCAGCCTTATCTACTGCTCCTTACATTAACGTATATGTCCGAACTAAAAAAAAAGTTTTACATTTCGAGGGCTTTAAGCGTAGAAAATTCGGTACGGCATTTAGAATTTCAAAATATGTCTGATCAATTATTAATGTATTCTACTAACGGACGTTACATGTTTATAGGGAAGTACCATAGAATCTCATGCCCTTCCATGCTTACTTTTTGTAATATCAATATATGTGTTTTTTAGATACGTTCATATTGTTGTTATAGAGGTCAAATTTGTTAACTAACATTTTCAGAAATGCGAGTTACAGAAGTCTTTGCATTTCAAACATTTTACAGTCAGGTTACATGCAATGAATTTTAAATAATATTTTCTATGATACTAATAAATTGAAATAAATTGCGGATTTTCCAAGTGATGGATAACCAAAAGTTACAGCAATAAATCTAAGAACAGAGTTTTTGAGAAAAATGCAGTTAACAAATTTTGGGTCTATAATAATGATATCTTCTTGTACAAATCTACTTATTTAGATACCCTGAAACATACAGTGTTCATAAATGATGAAAATAAGCAAGATTAGTTAATCGCCTAAAAAATCTTTGATATATTCCACTGACTAGACTCCACTTATCTTGAAGTTGGAATGGCTGAGAGATCCTGATAGACTGCTAACTTCAGTCTTAACTTCTGAATTGGTTTTGATTAAATTTGGATCAGACACGATTGTTACCCCAGGTTTTGGGTAAAATTGTTAACAAATTCGTGAAAAGTATTAACAAACCTGGACAAATTAAATCAAATTGAAAGTTTTATGCACATACTGCATATATCGATGTTCGTTTAGTGGGTTTAGAAAATCAGTGGTATTTTTATTATTTTAAGTATTATTAGAGAAATTTCGTTACAGGTCTGATTTCCGTTCTCAAACATCTTTTTATTTCGACAAGTGCAGCACTTCTAAATTAGTCTTATAGAAAACTTTCACATCGAGAGAAACTCGACGCGAGTAATACATTTCTTTTATTTTTACTTCAGAGTTACGGTTTCAGCTTCAAGAAGTGCACCAATAAATACTTTTGATACGTTGCCCAAAGAATGCTGTTAATAAAAGTTAATAAAATAACTAGTCCTTGATACTGCTTTTGAAATACTTTTTCTAAAATTGAGGCATTCGTTCGTAAAACATGGTAACTAACAAAAAGTAAACTTTCAGGAAATCGATTATAAAATTGTAAGTTAAATCAGCTGTCACTTACCGTAACTTAATACCAACATTTTTTTTTAAACTGAAAACTTTTCACAGATGCCATAAAAAATCTATGAAATCAGCTGTAAGGAATCCATTGATGGCAATAACTCAATTTCGCAAAATAATGTCAGATACCATGTTTTACGACCGAATGCCTCAGTTATCAAAAGTGATCTAATATTTTTTGTAAATATAGATCTTGATTAACGCTTGATTCAATAAAGCAGTTACAAACTAAAAGGATTGGTCTTCGCCGAAGCACAAATTTTTGCAAATATTTTTGCCCACATGGTTTCCAGGAAAATTGGAAAAATATGGCGATAAATGAAACACGAATTACCCTTTGCATGGGTGTAATCAAACCTTACCCAGCAGAAATTAAATAACAGGATTAAATATCAGGGTGCGGTATTGATACGGCTCGTCATATTACACTGATATTTCATTTCCCTCATATTATTATATTGACTGATGCGTGTGGTTACTTTTTTACTATTTATTTACCAACTATTCTTTCAAACAACTCGGAAAATATCGTAAATATTATATAACTTCGCAAATAATAATATTTGGACCCATATTTATTAAGACTTTTTTGTTTGTTTTGGTGAGTCACGCTCTTAAAATTTGATCCCATTTTTTTTGGATACCTTGTATAATAAAAGTGCCTCCAGTATCTGTTAAAATTGCTTGCGTGAAAACTTCAATAGAACTTTAATAGAAAATAATGACCACAATATACTTATTAAAAGTATAAGGTAGAGCTTCATAAAATATAAACAAATGTTGCACCACCAATGTTTACATTCGAAATTCACTCAGAAAAAAATAAACCACTATTGCTTAGAATGTAGATATATATGTATGTGAACGAATTTGTGCGTCACTGTATATCATAATATTATACAAATAATAGTTAAATTAAGCCAGTACATTCAGATGTAGCTATTCTCAAAATTGATCAGCCCACTCTGTTGAAACGCAAAGGAATGAAACTGAACATTTGTAAGAATAAAACGAGGCACTTCGTGGCGTGTCATTAATCTTCAGCATAGTTAGAACAACTTCCTTAAAATGGAGTTTAAAAGCTTCATAATTTCCGAACTTTTAGTGGTAGATTTAGGTGACCCGTCTGAAACAACCATCAGCTATATCACTGGTGTATGTTCGTTAAATTCAGTCACCTGCTGCAAACAAGATGTTTCATTAAAGTTAGGCATCGATCCTGCTCAACCCTTACGATGGAACTGTAAAATCCGAGAAATGTGGTTTCATAAACGAAACAGGGCCAATCACTGACTTAGATCAAGTTCTATAATTAATCGCTAATTACACGTTCAGATATTCGTTTCAGAGTTTGGTTGCAGGTTTTAGTTTCTATTAATTAATATTTCTAAACGTCTTCTATTTTCGTATTTCTACAAATGGCGTCTTTCTAAAGCAGTCCTATAGAAATGATTCTTGTCGATTTAAACTTGGAGCATGTAACATTGCTTTTCATTTTTAATTCCCAGAATTGTACTCCGTAATTACAAAAACTTTTAAATATTAATAACATAAATATACGTGCATGCAATTTAAAACAACTTTTAAAGTCTAAAATAGATAATCAGTTATCTGAAGATATTTGATACTTAAAATACAATTTTTTAATATTTCCAACTGGATGATAATATTCCATACTGGCTGATGTATTTATGAATAGATGAATTATATGAACTTTTCAAGTATGTAATTAGAAAAATGAAGAAATTAGTAAAATCAAGAATATTCATAAATACGAACTTTGCTAAGCTTTCCGTATCAAATACTGGTAAAATTACGGTTTTTTGTGAAATAAAATATTGAATCAGATATCGTATTCAATTTACAAGACATTAATTAATGCAATATTAATAAATTCTCTAAACTCGTAGTTCTCTAAACTCATAATATTTAAACCTCGCAGAGTAAACTAGGAAAGGAAAACATGTCGTATCAGATAGTGATTAATATAGATTTAAGGAAATACGGGATGTCCACATAAAACTTTTATTGCCGTAAGTACAGTAGTTGGTTGAAGAGCACGACACTATTTTGGTGCATTACACTTTACGATCAGGTATTTCACGATTATGGTAGCTGACACATAAAAAGGCTACTCATTGCATCTTGACGCATCCACGTGCTTCATTTTATGAAAATATTTTAGACTTACATCTCTTATGTTCTCAGACATGAAACTTTGATACGATGTTCAGTTTATGAAAATATTTTAGACATCTCATAAGTTTTCTGACATGAAACTTTATTCCTATCATTTTGGCTCAGGATCTTACAAAATAATCACATTAATTATTATATCATAGAACTCTTTCAGTTTTGTAATTTTGTTACATATGTGATGAAATTTATTTCAATATTCAAAAATTACTATCAAGTGTCTTAACCCTTAATTTCGACAAAATAATGGGGCCTCCAATTTTCGATTGCTGCCAAGACTCGATTGCTCGAATTACAACTAGAATCTTTAAGTTGAAATAGCTAATTACGATCTTGATAGATCGTTAATTTCTATTTTGGCTTCTCAATTAATTTTGCAGCAGAAACGTTAATGCCCGTAAACTATAGTAATTCGTCCTCATAAAAATGTCAATTTCCTTAAACTCTTTAAATTAGTTTCTCGAAACTCTTCACGAAATTGTTAATAGTTGTAAAATTCTGTTGCAAAATTAATTAAGAAGTGAATGAGAATTAACAGTCTATCACGATTGCAATTAGCTGTTTCAAATTAAAGACTCTAGTCCACATTCCAGCGGTCGTTTCGATAAAAACTTGATACTCCTATCATTTTGCAAATATAAGATTTTTAAAAGTAAATGTTGAATATCGAAATAAATTTCTTTCTGTGTGCAATCAAATTACAAACTTGATATAGATCTTAATTTTAATTACACAGGCTTCTATGATATACAATAGAGCCCCCCGTATCCGAACCTATAAGGAGACAAAATTGTTTCGGTAAGGGAATTTTCGGATAATAGAACAAACACTTTTCAGGTATTGAACTTCATTTATTGAAATAGAGATCAAGAAAATTTGACAATTTCTTTAAATATTGGATCCCACATCGTTTTGGTGACCAAATTATATAAGTTTTTCAACATAAGTAACTCCGTGGAGTTACATTCTTTTTGTGCCTGAAACCATCGAAATCCGAATTATGATCAGAATTCGTTCGGTCGAACAGAGAAGAAGGCATCTCTTCCTAAGAGACTTTCTGTTCGGATGAAACAACATTCAGATAGTAAAACGTTCCGATATTAAAGTGCTCGAAAAATGGGGGTTCAAATACGAGAGGTTCTACTGAAATAATTAATGTAATTATTCCAGAAACAATACTAATTATATGGTATTTAAGACATGCGTGGTAATGAAGTGCGTATTGCATTCGAGTTTCGAAGAGAATAAATATTCAGCTTAAATAGATTTCTTTCATATTTACTTCTAAAGAGAAAAAGACGTGAAGTGAGAACGATTACTTCAAAAGAAAACGAACAGTCCAACTATTCTTTGTTCTTGAAACGGAAACGAAATGGCACACAGCCAGAGGTGAAAAAATCTAATTGCTTCTTGCACTCCCCACTAAGAAGGGAATCTGAATATCGCTAAAATACATAAAGACGTCATTCTTTCGGAACCTAACTACCGTGTTATACGGGGGTTGCTTGTACACTGTAGATATTTAATAGATATATGCTGTAACACATGTCTTAAAATTGCAACAAAATTTTGCCTAAATTTATATATTAATCTAAATATCTTTACCCACACTACCGCTCATAAGTGCATTTGGACATTTCTTTCATTCTCACAAATACCTGAATAAATTTAAATAAAAGTTGGAATCTTTAATAATCTTGTACAGTATAGTTCATGTCCCATCAGAGAATATATTTTACCAATAACGTATTAAATATCTCGCCAATAATAAAAGAAAATAATTACATCTTCTTCTCATCTACATATTCACCACGTGCTGCTACAACCGCGTTTACAAATCATGCCATACTGACTTCTAATTTTTTCATTGTTTCATTCTTAACAATGTTCCATTCAATTATTTTCAAATTAGAATTTTCCTTTATTGTTGTAACTAGTTTCTACATATTTTTTTTACATAAAGTAAGGTTAAATTAAGCGTCAGTATATCATTATTCGCGATCTTTTCAGAGGTTTAGCGAGTAAAGAACTCGTGTGCAGAGGTTCCCTCTGAGAAGAGTAACTCGCACTGGGATTTCAATTAGATTGCCGTAAGTTTCGCCGTAGAAAATTTCGAATTCGTAGCATATTCCTGTACACTTTGAATTCTGGCTGTACTCTAAATTAGGAAAATGTAGGGAATCAATTCGAAGTATTCCTCGTGACTTTCACAAAACTATCTTTGAAGTACACTAAATGAAGTCACCTTTCCTGCCACGAAGGGATATATTCCTGAAAGCTTTCACCGCGGAATGTAATTCCGAGATGTGCAGGAAATATAAAATAATGAGTTAGATCCGCGGAGATGGAAGTAAAAAGAATTACCTCGGCCACGTTACTAATGCAGTTAATCCAGTGATTTATAACGTCAGCTATCCTTCCTACAATTTCCATGAGATGCACGTGCACCTCATACGGGAAATGGTGGTCGATAAAGGATTAATAAGCACAACCAAAGTTCATAAATTTTTACAACATCCAAAGTACGACGTAAAGTTCGCCCACTAGATCATATCTAAATATAAACCATCACAGGGAACACGAATATGTAATGAAAAATGGGAGACGCATTTAAAAATGTTGACTGGGGCCCCATGCAGCCCAAATAGGGGCTCGGGCTCAAAATTAATGAGCTCATCTGATAGCTTGATTGAAATCCTAAAACTTTGCCGTTTAATATTAGGGCTACCGGAAAGTAATCAATTATTTTTCACATACTCTATGAAACTCCATTCATTTTTTCATAGTAAACACTATTCTATAAGATAATCAACATCATTATCTATGATCCTTGTCCGACGATCCTTCAATGCCATTATTTCCTTTTTAAAAAAATAAAATTCTCAACTTTCGATGCGAAAAAATTCTCCACTCCCGATTTGATTACTTTCCGGTATCCCTAATATTTCAACGAAAATGTTTCCCTTATATTTTACTATTTCCAGACTTTTCAAACGCCCTGTATAGTATATGTACATTTCATAGGAAGATGTGTGAAATGCAAAAGGAAACAGAAACCGTGTATTGTTTTCATGTTGCTGAAGTTTGGCAGCAACTTTTTTCAACACCCTTTATAATACGTGATATGTACACCGACTGGAATGTTACATAAGATTTTATGACGAGGCATCTCGGGATACTTTGTTTTCTTCGAAGCTAGATCGAGAACCCTCGAGATCACTTTGAACCAAATCGATACTTGGAGAGCTTCTATGTAAATCACCGATTTTGGTAAATCTGGTTATCTACATGCATGCCCTTTTTACACCTGCTTTACGTAAGAGTACATATTCGAGTGAAAAAATCTGATATTTTTAAGTACATACTTCACATTAGAATTATCGAACATATACACACTTGTGCTTACACACTTATTTGTATATAAATTATGGCTGAAGGATTTAAATTAATTAATGGATTCAATTATTCACGTTATGTACGCAAAATAGAAGTATATCAAATCTCAATCAATTGATTGTAGAGTATTTCAATACTTTAACTAAAAATAGAAGGCAAGTCATTTTGACCCCCTTGGTACTTCTAGTGTTAATAGTATTATAAACACGATCATGTAAATAATATAGTCTCAAATGAAATATTTAATCTATTCAGAAAATTTAAACGAGGTAGAACTTTAATAATGATATTCTCTTAATTTCTAAAGGAATATTGCACATAATGAGGGGAGTGGTGATGAAACGGCTTCTTTCTCACCAAAACGGAAACTGCTTTTATTTAATTTATGCGAAACGAAATTTGAAATATTTAATACTTGTTACCTGAAACGATCATTGGTCTATCCAGCTGTTATAAATACATCTGATCATTGCTTATATTAGTCATTAATTTAAATAATGTTTGAAGGAGCCGATAATTCGTATGCCGAAACATTCCTCTCTTCATGAATATATGAAGTATATTTGTTATATGATCGTAATTAGCCATTTCTACACAAGCATCTTGGAATATTGAATACAATAGACTCCCGCATAACGCGGTTAATTCGTTATGGGTTGTATGAAATCGCGTTAAAGGTAATTGGAGATAACAGGATGTGCTATGTTCGACTAAAATAAACACAGAATTGCCGCATTTTATTATAATACATAGCGAGTTGTAGGAGAATCGTGTTATATAAAAAAAGGCGTCGCAATATCGTTTGCGCGTTGTATGAATTCGTGTTATAAGAGCTCACGTTATACGGGAGTTTACTGTACTTATAATGTAACAGAATATATTACATTCAATAACTTTTTCGTGTATAGTATTATATATCTTGTAACTAGTCTTTGAAACACAAGTAAACTGTATTAGCAGTTCTTCCAGTGTTGACTCACACAGTGAACCGAAACCTTTAACCCTTAAAGGTCTAAAGAGTAATTAATTTTAACCTTCAATCAGTATCAAAATAATTAAATATTATCATAAATATCAGCTTAGACATCATAGCCTCTGTTTTAGAGTCTCTAGAGTCTTTAGAGCCTCTAAGGTTTTAGTTACAGCTTTAATTATGATGTTCCTAAATATTCTGTGAAACCGGTTCTTTAAATGGAATTCTTAATCGTGTTGATCGCTTTATAAAGAAAAGTAAGAGGATTTCGTTCAGGACAATGGGTTTTTCGAGGGATAAAGAACAATGAATGTTCATTTGTCACGTATAGCAGCATCGTGATTGGCACGGAACAAAGTGCTAGGAACGTAATCGACCCGATGAAAGCTTTTACGCTGGAATTCCTTTTCATAAGTGGTCATTGCTGTATTCAAACTCGCTAAATGTATGCCACCGTATCAAACTGTGTACGAGAGCCCTGGGGAAGCTCGGGACAGTTTTAATCGTGAGAATGAAAGCAGTAAATGTTTATTTTAGGATGTGTCGACTATGTTGAAACTAACGATAAGACAAAAAGGACAATCCGTAATCGTTCTTTCATCGTGCAACATTTATTCATTGTTTTATCAATACCATATACAATATTATCGGAAGACATAATTATTTCTACATTTTCAGTATTTCAATTTTCGGGACTAAAGGATTATGTTTACTTAACACTAGAACTACTAAACGTATACTCAGTTATGCTTACACATTTATTTATAGGGTATACATATAGCTTACTGCTAATACGATAAAACATTTGCAAAACATATTTGCATCCGCTTAATAATTTACGCTTTATTTGACGCAAATCGCCAACATCATAGATTATTTAATTTACATTTAAAATAAATTTATTTACATAAATCAATCTGCAAATCCCATTAAATATATTTGTATAACTGTGTTTTAATATGTGTTGAGGCTTTTGATGTCTCTATGGCTTTTTCCTCTTTGATTGCCAATCAGCTGTGAATGTTGACCAACTGATTTTGGCACTGGATGACGTTGAATGGAGCTACATCCCGTACACCGTTATTGCAGTGTTGCACTGAGCTGGTATGCAAACCGGTAGTTAAACCCCGTCCTAATTATGTAGAAGGCAAGCAATGTTTCTTCATATAGCCAAATTTCTGGAACAGATGTGTCATTACACTGCGTTCTCCTATTAATTTATCCGTCAAACGAGATCAATATGATCGGCTAATTAGAATATATTACCGGTGCACATTAATCTTATTACGGAATCACCGACTGATGCTAAAACCAATTTCATCGCAAATTTCAACGCGTGCCTTAAATTGCCAATAATTGCATTTTAGATAAAATATTAAAATGTCCTGAAATTCTTCAACTTTCATTAAAGCACTTTCCATAATTTTCTTTTCACTGGTATTCAGCTTTTTATTCAGGCATTCAAAGTGAAGTACGATTGCTAACGAAGTGGTTTCGAATAATTTTCAGATATTTTATATTTCACCATATTTCGCTAACTGATTTACTTCGGAAATATTCTAACACCGTTTTTTATTTATGTAAATTTCCACTGCATACGAAAGCGTTTCTGAATAGAATATGAATGTTACAGTATAAATCTCTTATTGTAATACTATAATAGTAAGCAGCTGCACTTACACATACCAATTACTGAGTATATTCATGAAGCCGCCAGATTTGTCATTTACAGGTGTGGCCAAGCTTAACAGCCCTTTGTGCACGCATTTGAGTTATTCCGGTTTACTAAAAGCTTCCTGTGACATTAATCAGTTTACAGACGCGTCTGATACTAATTTCTACAGTTATTATCTAATACACGTGTTCGTTTGATAAATCACGTAAATTATCTACGTTCACGAACAGCACTCTCTTTTATCCCCTTACTATATGATCTGGCACGTTTTTCGGTCCCTTTAAAGTACTACATAATTCGATTTTGTGTCCTATATTCTTTCGGTTGCATACCAATGATTATGAAAGATTATGATATGAAATGGTTAGCCATTAGATAAAATGCTTAGTTATTACATGAAATGATTAGGAAAGTTATACCTTTACTTAAACAAAACGTCAGAATAACACTAAATAAACATTTCTGTTTACGCAAAAATTAGAAAACTATATTTTCTAAATTCTGACACTCAAATAATTATTAACATGCAAACACTATTTCCAAATAATCGTCCTTAATGAACACACCATTCGTTCTTCATAACATGGCGAATTAATTAAACCGATAAACTATTTATGCGCAACTTTTTTATCGAATCTGTTGTTCTTCGCGGGATGTAAAAAATCTGCATTCGAAGTATTCTTCATAAGAGTAGTTAAAGTTGAATCGAGTCGGAATCGTTTCTATCGTAACGTAAATAATAAACATGTTATACGAACCCTCTTATTATGATAGAAGTTTGTAAGATTCCTGCGGCGAGAGCACTTCTTGAAGGCAGTTTCTCGATGCTAAAAGTGGCTCGATAAAACCTTGCCGAAGATACAAACTGTAAAGTTCCGGTATCTCTTGTTTTTCAGGATGGACATTCAATCGGCCCAGAAGAACGAAAGCTTTTATCAATGCTGCAGCGGATTCTGCATTGACCTGCTTCAAAAGTTCTCCGAAGAAATCGGCTTCACTTATGAACTCGTTAGGGTGGAAGACGGCAAGTGGGGCACCTTGGAGGTAACTTTTAATAAACTTCGCGAACTACATTGTTTGGAGCAAGTCAATATTTATTTAGACAATAATGTTGTACTCAGCCTCCAGCTTTATTCGCTTTATTAACTTTACATAAACAGTTAGTTACATAAACATTCAAAACGAAAGGTTTTAAACGAAACATGTAGCATATTATTTGAGATACAGGAATCCTCAAAATACCAAGTTTAAACAAGGAAATAGTATTTTTTTAAATAGTAACTTTTTAGACTATCACTTAGGTATTCATGTATTAATAATTATCTTGGTTCCTAATAACTTTCAACGTATAATTCATTTGCTAAATAAGTTTCTTAGAATAAAATGCAAAAGCTAAATTACTCTCTTTGCATGAAAATTATAAGTAAAATGTGTTATTAAATATTGTTATCCCTTTAAACTTATTCGATTGACTGACACAATGTGATATAAATTATAAATTGTGAAGCAGTATTATTGAAATATGTGATGAAAACAATATTATTTCAACTCTATCGATATACGATCTTCATAATTTCTTATAATCTACAATTTTAATGTGTTGAACTTTAAATCCTATATCGGATGAAATAATAAAAATTAGCCTTCCGCGTAATAACAGCGTGGTTCGTTAATGGCTTTCTAGTATTTCCATTAACAACGTGCTTTCACTTCGGGTGCTTACTGCTTACAAATACGAATTAATTATGTATTAAATATGTATTTGGTGATCGCATAAGAAATGTTGTGTTTGGACTCTAAATCTCAGTGCACATCTTTTTCAAATGAAAAATATTAATCTGACTATGTCGAACGCACGTTACATACAGTCGAAAGAATACTATTTATGACACGAAAAGAGAAGTTCGTATAATCATATCAGCAAAACATGATGCATATGATCGTTTATATATTGTAAACAAGGATTACTTATGGGATGACCTTTGGACCATCGGACCACTGCGCCGATAATTGACATCAAGTACAATTTTCATGTTTGAAAAACATTGTCCATTACTCTTTCCAACTTACAATTTATGTCGAATCAACCCGAAATGGGACCCGTTATAACGAAATGTGATGTCGAGTCATACTCGACGTAGAACTGCTAAGGGTTAATGCCAAGAATGGAATTTTTGAATTTATAACATTTCCATTTGCTCGAATTCGTATCGTAGAAATCACTGTTATTATGGTTGATAAGATGCTCGTCTTAAAATATTGAGAGGTTCGATATTTGTTCATAGAATGGGAAATGGAACGGGCTTATTGCGGACCTCGTAAACCGGAAGACTGATATGGTGATGACATCCCTTATGATTAATTCCGAAAGGGAAGCCGTAGTGGACTTCACGGTTCCATATATGGAAACGGGGATCGCCATTGTGGTCGCCAAAAGGACTGGTATTATATCTCCAACAGCCTTCCTTGGTAAGCATCTCCAAACATGGCATTTATCATATTTCATTATTTTATACGTTCTCTCTATGAAAATGATTATTATGATATTTCTATTAACTTCTTTCATTAATAATATTTACTACATAGTCAATTAAAACTTCCGCGTTTTGCAGCCTTTTGAACTTCTTTTGCGGACTTTTACGTGCGCATGCTATATTAAAATATACGCATTTTTATATTAATGTTCTTTGGGTCTTCGAGTTTATGAGCACAGTTTTAAGTGCACTTTTACAAAGCGCAAGGAGTAATATTTCTTTTTGTGGTCCTTATCTACTTTCATCATACTTCTATTATAAGGTATAAATGCTGAACTGGGTCAACTGGTTTTTTATAAAATTTTATACCCAACATACTGCTAAATTACGCGTAAGTGTCAGCCATATATTCTTAAGGAACTCTTTCAACGACAACAACTTTCCTAATACTTCTTCCTTCAAAATATAAGTTGTAAATGGAAGTTGAAAAACTTCGGAAATTTTTATATTTTATCTAAAGTAGGATGCTTATGTCACACGCTTGTAAAGAAAACCTATTAATCTGAGAATATGAATTTTTCACTTATTATGTACAAGTTGACTGTATTAAACGAGTATGATTCCGGTAGCGAAATATTATACAAAGTAAAATGCAATGCAATATCGAATTATAATTTCATTATTAAATGGACTTATTCAGATTCGATTTATAATACCCTGAGACCTGTTAGATTAACAATAAAATAATATAAAGCACGATCGGTAAATATTCAATACAATAGATGCACGGTAACGGTCATATCACGATCAGTATATAGATATAAGAAATGTATGCATATATGTATGTATATAATATAAATGTAATACCAACTGGTTGCAACATGAAGTAATATAAACGCACACGCAAATATAGTAGTATATATTAGGAGTACCGGAAAGTAATCAATTATTTTTCACATACTTTATGAAACTCCATGTATTTGTTCATATTGAACATTATTCTAATGCATAATCCCCATTGTTATCTATGATCGTTGATCGACAACCGAGCAATTCCATAATTTCTTTTTGAAGAAATCAAATTCCTATTTTCCGATGCGATAGAATTCTCCACTCTCCAATTCATTATTTTCCGATACCCTTAATAATATAATATAATATATAGATGAATGTATATATATTGTGGATCCGGATAAAATTCAGCACCTCCTATAAAAAGAGTGCTACACCGACAGCAGAGTATAAAAAGCGGCATAAGAACAAAATAACAACCGAAAAGGCAACGGGCCCCGTGACGCGTTGAATCCCATCGAAGGCTCTTAATCCGCTCACTGCGATTGTACTTCTGCAATTCAAATAAACTTGTTTCCTAAAAAGTACCAATGAGCCGTTTATTATGTAAAATGAACTTAAGTCAATTTTAAAATAAATGGCTCAAGTATCTTTGTCAAAACACTAAATAAGCAGTTTACAGAAAGTTTGATTACTTATGAGTAGCTGAAAATGAATGGTCACTATATTAGCCAAAAACCGTCGGCGGGTTAATGTTATTTCTGCTCGGCCAAAAATCCAATAATGGTGATGTAATAATAAGGATATATAATATTCAAGCAGGATACAATCGTTTAACAGAAATACATTATGTGGTGTATAATAAGTAAAATTATGATGCCTATGATATTATGCCGATTAAACACATGACCTTTGCAGAACCATTCGACACCGCCTCCTGGATGTTGGTCGGGATCGTCGCGATACATGCTGCTACGATAATGATACTATTTTTTGAATGGTTGTCACCATCTGGTTTCAACATGAAGGTAAACCCTTCAGGCGCTCTGCAGGAACTGGTACTATTAATTTCGCTTCTTATTACCTGTGTATGCTTTTTCCACCCTTTCACACAAACTTCCCTTAGAAACACATTACTCACTGGACGTTATCATTAACCTTAATGACGCTTCCTTCCTGACACTCTATTATCGATTAGTAAAAAAGATTAATCGAACCACACTGAAGATACCACGGTACATTGTCGAATGTGACAAACCAATCTCTACAAAGGCATACTCGCAACTTGCACATTTTTTATGCCAGTAGGATTAACAGTAATCCATCATAATCTTTATTAGTTTGGTTTTAGTTCTATTTACAGTAGAATGCATTTTGATTTATTACATGTAGAGCATTGTTATAATATTGCGCTTCGAGAGCAAGGTGTGGATGTCACCTTTATATGTAATATGTATGTGTTTCTAGGCATGTGACAATTTTATTTTTTATAATACACTCTTTGAAGGATAATAAAAATTGATCACGAAAATATGCAAAATATTTTGAACTAATAAATTTTGGTCACCGTAGTATTTCCCGTATGAAAGATATAAGTTAATTTAATATTATTTTGCAATTATTTTGATATTATTAGGTCATCTCATATGAAATGGCGCATTTTTCAAAAGACTTGGTTTAAGATTGCTTGGTTTTAGACTCCTTACAGTTAATAGTATGTCCGTAAGTTTTGATTGTGTTATCATCGTACATAATATGTAATATACCTAATGTTTGACCTCCTGTTTGCGAAGTTTGGATGTAGTCCATTTTGATTTCCGTTCAATTGTTGCTGCTTGATTATGGTGGAAGGAATATGGATATAGTAGGATCAAATCGTTTTTCTTGTCCATAGAAGAACCCATCTCCAAATCATCGGTTCTCTTTTTGCCGTACCTATTGGTTGGTCTGGGCTGTATTATTTCAAGCGGCCGTCCATATTGATTCTCCCAGAGGATTCACAGCCAGGTCAGTAAAGCAAATTTTTGCCTATACTTCTATTTTAATACTTTGCACGGTGAATCTTATTTACAGCAAGTAGATACGTGCGAAAACCATCATGTGATTTTCCAACGGTATATCAAAATTCGAAATAGTATTTCACTTTCATAAATATGCAAATCCCAGGGCGAAGTTGGGAGGTTGTATCTGCTTTCGTCGTTTTATATTTCAGAGCAATGTGTAGATTTCCAATAACTTTTTGCAATCTGTACTGTAATCAGCATTACGATATGGTGAGACTACTTAAGCCCGTTAAGCAAAAAAGTCGGATACAAAATTGTCGAAACGTTTATAAATCTTGGAAACAATTGTTGATTATATGCTTGTTTAAACATTTAGCGTTTGTCATACAACCACTACTAATAGTTAAAATTTATTATATGAAGATACAGCGAGGTTGCGATTTAGGTTCCTCTATTTTGTTTCAATGTAATTATGATCCTAAAACATATCTCGGCACCATCTACTACTGAATTTTACGCTTTATACAAAAAAATCTACGAGATCGAAATTTTGACCATTATTGGAAATACACTGTGGGTAGTTCTTTCTGTTGCCATTCTTTTTCTCTAATTCACCCTTAAATATTTCAATTTCGTTCAACTTTTCTAGAGTCTTAATTCTTTTTACGAATTTTTTAACAGATTTATCCCTTGGCACTCAAAAGGCGTCTTTTAGATATCACTCACTTTCTTGATGTAATTCGATTAGCGACTGAGAGGCGTCATTAAGATTTACTCCACTGATTTTTTGTTAATGAATTTTAAATCACCGACAACTGGAGTAAGTCTTAATATCGTCATCTTAATCGCCGCTCGAGTTGCCGCAATAAAGTGAGTGGCGACTGAGACCTCCAAGTACAAAGGGTTAAGAGTACCCAAAACCTTTGATGACAATCCCGTTTCAAAGTAAATTGACAAGTTAAACAGAAGTTAGTATTTAATGAAGATCACACATAGTCGTTTTAGCTTCAAGAATTTTGGAGAAAGTGAATGTTCGTCGAATGTGAAGTGAAAGTGTAAGAAATTCCTCGTCGTGAAGGCTGAATCTTCAAAATGCAATATTCATCTTTAACATTTACCGTCCGTAATTACCATTCACACCTACTTGGCTGTAAAATGATATATAATAATATATTACTTTATTAGGAAGTTTCGTTAGGTGATTTGCGATAGATGTTACGAGGAAGTTTACGAGGGAACGTTTGCGTACGGAAGCACGCTTTCCACTGAATGATTATTGCTCAACTAACTATACGAATGAACTTTATTACACATTAAAGATTATATTAACTCGATCGACATATTATTAGTAAATATTACTTCATAAGTAAAAGTTTTTTAAATATTATCTAACAAATACATTTATTATTAAATATTAAGCTAAATTTTCAAACTTGATGCACAATATAATTATCAACAGTTACGATAAATAGTAGAATAATCGATCATACATAATAGGGTACATGAAATTATTGTTCTACATCATGACAATACAAAAAGGTAAAAAAGGCATTTACACGAACATACGGTATTAGAATATTGGATACTTTTATCACATATATTTAAACTAAATTTACGGTTAACACGTTGAGTGCTGGGTGAAAATGCGTCTTATACGATACCTTGCGATGCGCGTTCGTAACGAGTATGTGACGTCTAAAAATAAAACTGTTCAAGCGCTCTACAACGCATATGTTGTTTACATCGTTATCGTAACACCAAAAATATTGACAATTTTGCGAATATTAGGAATCTACTTGATTCGAGTTTTAGTAAAGTTGACATCGACGATCACCAAAATCTCGGATACAATGTACAGTAGAACCTCCGTTATATGAATGAATTTGAAGACAAAAGTGTTTATATGAGACAAGTTTTTATGTATTAGAACAACAAGCGTCTAGCACGCAGTTTTATTTAATAATCAAGAAAAAATGAAATGAAATGTATATGAATTATACGCAATCAAAAAGAAACAATATTTTTCAATCTTCCTTCGTTATTTTAATCAAATAAAACTTATGGAATCCAAATGTTTTTGGCAGCCAAATCACATGACTGCTTTAATATAATACAAGTAAGCCTGCAGTATTCCAGGGCTTGAAATGTTTCGAAATGAGGTGGTACATCTTCGTCACTGCTATCACTGATTTTGTTTTGGCTATCCACTTCTTGGCATTCATTTAAAACAGTTTGTAAAATAAACTCATCGGAAGAATGATTAACTACGGTACCAATTTATTTGTTGATTAAAAATAAAGAACACTGTAACGAAGCGCGCTTATTATGATTAGCTGTTCGTTCCACTACAATGATTTTCATAATTAACAAAACTGTCGAGGAAGTTAGACACTTTTCTCTCTGCGAACATCATATTATTAATGAAAAAAATAAGAAAATTATTGTAATTTTTATCGAAAAACTTTTTCGAGCTTTTTAATTATTTCACCCTTTTTCCAGTTGACAGAATTACGCGTTTCTGTCTGCCGACATTATGATATAACTTGTAGCACGTATGTCACTTGAAAATTGAATCATTATGATAGATTTCGTCCTATAAAGGCAAGTAATATTTATATTTATTTACAGTAGTGCAGTAGGAATACCGTTCATATAATACAAGGTTCACATAACGGGTGTTCATATAGTGGAGGTTCTACTGTATCTAAAGAAGTGATTAATATCGCTGAGCATATACTCGTTAGTTCTAGTGTTAAACATGATCAACGTTAACGAAGTACCTATGTACTCAGTAAATTATCAAATATACCATGATAACTATTCAGATTCATGACGAACGTATGGGCTCTGTTCGCTGTGGTCTTCCTCGCCATTTACACTGCCAATTTGGCTGCCTTCATGATCACAAGGGAAGAATTTCACGAGTTCTCGGGAGTGGACGATCATCGGTTAGCAAAACCATGGTCCCATAAGCCAATGTTCAAATTTGGAACCATACCATGGAGTCATACGGATAGCACCCTGGCGAAATACTTCAAGGAGATGCATGCATACATGAAGGTGTTTAATAAGAGCAGCGTAGCCGACGGTATCGAAGCCGTTATCAGTGGGTATGTGAACCAGCTATCTGATAATTTACTGCTTGATAAATGCTATACTAGTTTGCCAAATTACTCTTCCTTGTTGAGAACTGTTCCTCGTGACGCTTCGGCACACCGTTAAACATGAACTTTGTTACCAAAGCTTTAGAGACACAAATGTCTCGGATTTCATCGAAATTCGCCATTAAATTAGTTCCCTGCGCACTAAAAGACTTATGGTATCACGTGAATATTAGAGAAATAAGTTTATGAGAGTCATAACTTCTTCTAAGAAACATAATATTCGGAAGAGAGATAGTCATTGTTATGAATTTGATTTGAATCATTCTCTACGGTGCTAATTTATTTGTTGATTAAAAAGAAAGAACACTGTAATCAAGCGCGCTTATTATGATTAGTTGTTCGTTCCAGTTCAATGATTTTCATAATTAACTAAATTATCGAAGAAATGATTAAGGAAAAAGATACGAAAAGATGCTACGAAGAAGAAACATTTTTCATTTGCAGTGGAAAATACATTTATTAAGTAGAAATTGTTCAACTGTTCTAAATTTGAGTTCATAAGACAAGAATTTCCTGATACGATTTCGTTGTTCTTCGTATATCCTTATTACTGAAGGACATTTCTTTTGTAATAGAGACATGGATGCGTTCATTTACGATGGAACAGTTCTGGATTACTTGGTAGCGCAGGACGAAGATTGCCGTCTCCTGACTGTGGGATCCTGGTACGCTATGACAGGATACGGTCTCGCATTCTCCAGAAATTCGAAATACCTTCAGATGTTCAACAAACGTCTACTAGATTACAGAGATAACGGTATGAATTCCATATCTGCTCGATGGTAGCATTCCTTTCCACCTGCATATAGACAATGGCATAAAAAGTATAAACTTTAAATTTAACAAGCGTGTCGATGTAAATCGAAGTGATAATGTATAATATAAAACAGATATACTCATTCCAGTTATATGTCTCTTATTATTATTATGTCTTCATAATAAAAATATAAAAATATATACGTACACTCCTGGACAAAATAATAGCACATGCGTGTTATAATTTTTAACTGGCTGGTTTACGAGAAAAAGTGTAATTCTAATAATAATAACAATAGTAATGCTTTAGTTTCCTTATAAAATTACATATTTGAGTTATATATCAGTAATTATTATATGTTCAATATTAAAATGTTAAATATAAGTATATATAAATATATCTGTCATATTTTCCCAGCCACAGAATAAAACAGGACTACAGTATTCTTTTAAATGACAAGACAGTATCGAAAATTAATAGCCTTCTTGAAAGACATAAATATGTTAAATTCAATCTATGTCAATAATCAAAACGGACAGGCTGTCAATAATAATCTAGTCGGTTGAGTTGACTAAAAAAATCGATCATAATAATAATGCTCCACGTTCCACATAAAAATACACACAGTACGTGTAAAAAGTATTCGTACAGCAGGGAATTTTAAGAAAAACCTCGTAGAACTTCGTTTTCGCATGAAGCAGACTGCGAATTATATTTTATATTTCCATAAAAAATATCGATAAATAATATACTTTTTATGAAATCATTGCGACGAATTCCAAGAATATATACATACAACTTGTTGGTTAAAATGTTTTAAATAAATAAAGTTCTACGAGGTTTTTGTTAAAATACTCGGCTGTACGAATACTTTGTACCCTTAATGTACAATATGTAGTGCAAATAAAAAATATTCGAGGGTATCGTGCAAGTGTGAAGAAAAGTGACGATCGAAATAAGAATGTCATTTTTATTCTATGTGATGTTTCACAATTTTAGGAGATCTGGAACGTCTTCGAAGGTACTGGATGACTGGTACGTGCAAGCCGGGGAAAGAGGTTCAAAAGAGTAGCGACCCTCTGGCTTTGGAACAATTCTTATCCGCGTTCCTCTTGCTGATGATGGGAATCCTTTTGGCAGCAGCTTTCCTCCTCTTGGAACATTTGTATTTCAAATATGTCAGACAGCATCTGGCGAGAAGCGATGGTGGAGGCTGCTGTGCGCTTTTTAGTTTGGTAAGCATTTCCGGTTAAAAAGTATATGCTGAGATTAATGTCATTATGAAAAGTACATAGAATTTAATTACTCACGGTACTGAACATCTCTCGCAGCTTTTCCAATTTCAATCGAAATTCATTAAATACTGATCACTATTTTATTTTCTGTAGTTTGTGCTGCTGATAGTAAGTTTATTTAGTTAACATTTGGTTAACTAAAAAAACATATAGTTTCATATTAATTACCTTGGAATTTAATATAATATAATGGAATATCGAACGGTATAAATAAATTCAATTCTTCTGATTACAGAAAAATAAAAATGTATAGTATTGCCGATTTTAGTGTCTGACAATAAATTTATATAATTAACATTTAAAATCACTGCGAAGATATATTTCTTACTTGAATTACCTTGGAATTTCTTATGTTAAATTATATATGTATAATACGTAAATACATTTCTCCTGATTAACGAAAAAAGCCAAATTCGTAATATTATCGATTGAGATATTCAACTGCTTTAAAAGTATAAAATATGACTTTTTAAAGAGTATGGGAAAATCCTTGACATTCCGAGGCGCGGTTTACGAGGCACAGGATATCCTCAGGCACCATAGATGTAGGGATCCTATTTGCGACGCTCACTTGTGGAAGGTCAAGCATGAGCTGGATATGGCCAGGATCAGGATAAGGCAACTTGAGAAGGATCTCGAAGCACATGGGATAAAACCCAGTCAATCCAAGTACGCCTTTTCTCTATCTAATTCCAAGTAATGTACATTTAAGACCCACTATACTCTACAAGTATTTGCAATGCTGTTGAACGAAGTTTACATTTCAAGTTCAATTACGAGGATCTCGAAGTCCAAACAAACCATTTAATGTACTAAGAATACAGTAAAGTTTAATACCTTTTATCTACGACAAAGTGCTTTGCCACTTTAATTAAATATATACTAAAGCTTAACATACTTTTTTTGCACATTTCCGAAAATATTTCTACTAAAACTAACGAGTTTCTCGAACACTTAGAATCCTATATGAATAGTTATTTCTATTATACACTTTGAATCTTTGATTACATTATTCACAGTTTTCAAATTGATTAATTAACACTAGAACTAATTTTTAATTTATAACGTTTCATTTTTGAATATTTCTCGCGGTTCACGTTGCACGATGGACTTAAATCAATCGATTAATTTATTTCTTCCATCCATCCTTTTTTTAAAGGACAAACACATAAATATATAAATATAGCTTAATATATCGCCGGTGATTATTGTGTTATTATCGATATCCAATTGGCATTTGATTTGTGCATTATATATCAAATATTATTTTGACACTGACTTTATAGTAATTGATAAAGATGACAGCTCATCTCGAATCATCGAGATCCTCGTAATCATCAAATACTTCGCGGCAAATCTTGAAGGTTTCAAGACAAAAATGTATCTTGATGAGAAGAAGAGTTAAATAATCAGAAATCCGTTCTGGAAGATTACAGTTGAAAAGTATTCATTAACAATTCGTTGATATCTTCGTGATTTAACTACTTATTTCACTCTAGTTCGGTTGCTTTACTATCGAAATATCACTCGCTTCCAAATCAAAGTATTTTCGTAGATTGCTATCGCTTATCTTCCCTAAGATACCAATAACCATTATTCTAGAAAGCATCATTTGCAATAATTCTCAGTTTCCTCCCACGAACTATAAAAAGCATTCGTAAAGCGGAATTGGACCCGTGAATAAAAATCTACGCATGCTATTGCATAATTATTCTACCTATCTTTCGTAAAATTGGCGTTAACTTGGACTCGAACTGCGTGTCATGAGAAACGCACAGAAAACTTTACAAAAAATGTTTCAATAAAGTTTAAATGTGGACATTAATTTGTATCTTCGAGTGAAACTTTCGTGCATATATCATATTCTTTTCGCAAAAACAGTAAACATTTTTCTGTGTCACAACGAAATGAATGTGCACCTCGAGCTCAAGTTCCGATATACTTTCTAACGTCACTTGGAGTCTAGCTAGCACAGCATGCACTAAAAATATATATACATTACTAACTTAAAAATGTGTGTATATATGTGTGTTCATACATACACATATTATTAACGTGTATACATATTGTGTATATATGAATAAATAAAACGTATATAGATATACTTTCATATCGTAATATCGGCACACGCACCACATTTCTTCTCTCAGTTTTTCTTCTTTCTCTATATGCGTCGTTTATCTCTACTTTCACTGTACGCACGTAAGAAAATGCCGTGCACCGCGGCGAATTCGCTCGAAATCCCGTCGATTCTATCAGGAAGTTATATCGGGAAACGTGGAGACGGAAAGAGAGAGAGAGGGAAAGGCAAAAGAAACAAAAGAGGAAATATACGGGGGAAGAATGTGCGCTGGTTGTACAAAAAGGGAGGAAATCTCAACGACATGAAATCTCGATGAACTTTTCTACTCGAAACCAGACAACTTTTTCTCTCCTCGAATCTTCATTCGGATAAGCCTGAAACGACTTTCATTCTACATGCCACAAATACATACATTCCTTCAGCCAATAGCGTATCTCGTTTAATCGAACTCTTCAATCGAACGCATCCGGATTCGGTAATCCCTGTACTTCCTTGTGTATATAAATTACAAAATTTGAATACTTCAAATTCCAAGGAAGTCATACCGTAATATCCGGCTTTAGAGTTTGATGGAATTTTGAACTTGGCGAATCATACTTTCAGCGTCTCTTTTATTGTCGCGGACACTTTTACAAATTACGTCAGTATTTTATTTTCAAAATCCTTATAAGGTATTCGTTATTACAGTTTAATTTTGAAGCTTAATAGCAAAGTAAAAATTAATATACTGATTGTCCAAAGTAAAATAGCAGACTTAATTATCCAACTCTATTTCTTTCTGTTATATTATCTCGTGATCTCGACAATTTTATAGAAAAAGAAACCGACGAAATTCTCTTTCAGGATATTGACCCTTTGGAAGCATTCATATAATGAATAAAATATTGTTTATATTACCGTAATTAAAGGTAATTAGATGCCTTATTTCACATGTGATACTCTGTACATTTATGTAAATTGTAACAAATTATTCGTTAATGTATCAGTTGCGTTGCAAATATCATTTACATTCTTAACCCTTGCACTCGAAAGGCGACTCTCAGTCGCCACTCAATTTCTTGCAGTAATTCGAGGGGCGATTGAGAGGCGGCATTAAGATTTCCTCCAGATATTTTTGTGATTGAATTTTAAATCACGGACTGAAGTAAATCTTAATGTCACCGCTTAATCGCCGTTCGCGTTGTAGGGATAAACTGAATTGCGACTGATAGTCGCCTCCGAGTTCAAAGAGTTAAGTCTCCGGAAATATGAGGGAGACATTTATCTATGCGGCCTGTGAATTTTTAAAGGTGAAATGTACTATTTTCCGTTCGATATAATACGTGACCTCTCACGCTGCTATGAAAATAGAAGAGTTCGATGATATATAGATACAGTAAGAGATTTCGTGTCGGGGGATTTCGTTGGTCCATGTAAAGGGACGGTTGGTGGTGGCATGAAGGTGAAAAAGAAGCCTGGCACATATCCAAGCGGCTTTTTTAAAGGAGGAAAACCGGAAGTCTCGGCTGGTGGCGAGGATGCTTTCAAAGCTCGGATCGCCATTCACAACCAGAGGCATTGGCGGTGGAACCTCCTCATCCGCTACCGCCATACTTCGATTCGTAAGTCCACAACCCCCTCCCCCAAACCACCTTAGAATCATCAGTGACGTACGAATCGATAAAGATCAATTTATAATTATCACTTATAACGCTCTTCAAAAACTTCAGATTTTGTTTGTATGAGCATTCTCATATTATTTATGAATTCTCAAAATACGTGTTGCATCAATAATGTTATTGAAACCTAGATTTTAATTAAATAAGTTTCACGTTTGATTTTAATTACTGGAATTGAAGATCATTTCAAGATTGTACGATTATGCATGTCTGAATTGAAAATCATATCAGCTACAAAATACAGGGGAAAATATTTTATAAACAAATATAGGTGACCTTGACAATTTTGTAAATTATGACACTGAAAAATAATTTCCATTTAAGCATATTGTCCTTTTGAAAGCTCTCAAATTCACGTGTCATATATTTTTTGTATAATTGTAACCAGAAAAGAGAATTAGATGGTCGTTTTTATGTGAAACGCCCTGTATAACCGTGAAACAGGAAAACATAGGTTAAATGCTTACATAACATTTTGCGGCAATCTCTTCACCAGCTGTCACTTTTTTCGCGGTTGTGTTGTTGGATATTTGGAAAAACGAGAAATTGAAATGCGAGAAAAACATATGGCATCTGCCGGCTGGTCTGACAGCTGGCACTCCAACGCGGTTAAAAACTGTACCATATTTTTTCGGCATTTTCACCTCCAGATATTTCAAGGCGTATTAACGTGATCTGTACCGTATGAATTCATATCGTTGTCAATCGAACGACCAATATGTATTTTTACACGAATTTCTCAAATTCTTACGTCACTGTAATTAGCCACGGAACGTAAATTAAGCCCGAACAAAGAATTCTTTGGCTATAACATTATTATTAAAGTAATTGAATTAATTGAAAATAAAGAAAGGAAAATATTCAGAACTCAGTTTGGGTATCGATAAGCCTTACATTCCGTGACAATAAAGATCTCACGAAGTTTACTTGTTTCACATGATCCAATTGGAATCCAAAATGTAATAATATATTAAAAATAATTATATTTCAATTTCCAATATTTAGTTACTATTTCATAATTACAGATTATTTTTATTTTTTAAAGAATAGAGCATTTTATATTTTAAATTGATGAGACTTTTCACAAATATAGTGATATAAATGAAATAGATTAAATAAATACATTGAATTGAATAATACATAAATCAATAGAATAAATGGATTATTCTAATAGATTGAATAAGAGTGAAACGAGATAAGATCTTCGTGGAGATAATCATTCACTCCATAGAGTAAAGAATTAAATTATCGATAGAAATCGGGGAAGTAGTTTAGACGCTTCGCTTGTAGATTAGTACTGCATATAAACGCATCCGATTCTGCTCATATCTACGTCTCGTTATCTATCACGGATTTTTCTTATCACTTTTAATGTGCTCGAAAGCATGGCATGCGAGTTGATCGATGATTCTTCAAATGATTAGTGAAGAATGTACTGGAAGAACATTATAGGTAATCGATTACCTATAATAACGTATAACAAACTGATACGCAGGCAAGAAATTAATTACATTCGAGGATCTTGGTCAAAATGAAGGAACCCAAGGAAGCCAAATCAAGCATGAACAAATTCCTTTTTTCGATATTATATTTATAGGCTACTTTTCTTAGTGATTTCTACCTATTAGATCGGTGAGATTGGATTGTTTTCGATTTAGATTCATCGATGCTATCGAGGTAGCCAGGCCAAGGGATATGACAAGAAATCACGTCGCCAGCACAGCATATTCTGAAAGATTTTTGCCTACAGAAATTTATAGGTAAACATAAAGCTACGTTTCATTCGAATATTCGAATCATTTCATCACATTCCATCTCATTCCATCTTTTTCATTAAATTATATTAACACTTTATCTACGAGCGCATACTTTCCGGTAATATCGGCTTGATTTTGCGCACCGCGCCGGAATATGTTCTTTTAATCACAAAGCGTTAGAAAAATTAAACTTTTAATAGGATCTGAATAAATAGTATTTGATTAAAGTATTGCAGTAATTTTTTGTTCGTTTTGCGCAAAAGTGCAAAGTTACCGTTCAATAAACGCTGCCGATGAAAAGCCGAGCCGATTAGGCTCCGAATCGATAAGCGTTGGCATCGAAAAACCAATTAACACATTCCCATCGTGGCGTTTTTAGCCGAATGTTAAGCGCGTAATGTGGCAAATTCGCTCATTTTTGTTAAATTAATTTATGTTGACAAAAAATGCTATGAAAACCGACGTAAAACTTAACCAAAACATACTCAAACGTTTTGAGACCGAAATGTAACGTATCTAAAGACTCACATTTGATTTATTCGGGTTCTGGTAAGGAATTCCAAAGACTCACATGTGCGTCATCCGGCGCGAATGTGTTAGTAGGCTTCCGGTAGATAAAGTGTTAAAATACAGAAATTAATATCAGAGTATCAAAATTTGAAAATGAACTACAATAATATAATACAATATATTCCGGATTAAATGTCAGAATCTTTTGTTGCAAAGTGCCACTTATTCTAGATTATTTCAAGATATTCGAGCCTTATAAACAATCAAAAGGAGGTCGTCGATAATATACGAGGATAGCATTCTGTTCCAATGTAAACTTGATTAATTGTCGATATTTAGAGTCCTGGTTTAGGAACATCCTGGCATCGAATATTTTACATATTCTATGTAGATTATTTTCTATACTTCCATCTTCTTCGAATATTCTAGTGATAATAGGCTGATACGCTTCAGTGCTTCAACTTATCAAGCATGAAACATTAGACAATAAAAAATTCAACGTTTACAGTTTTTAGCAAGGATAGTATAGAACTCAGAGAGTAGCGCGGTGAAAATAACATTCAAATAATTCTATATAATTATCAATGTTTGAGATTAAGTACTTGACACTAGAACTGCCAAAGTAGTCAAAATGACGGGTACGCCATTTTTAATAAAACTATACAGATATCGCACGGTGGATTTCTTCAACTCTTATACATCTTTATTTGATATAGATAACACAAATAGTTAAATCCATGAATTAACTTTCTTCGTCCAGCCATATACATATATATACAGCGGGTCAAATAAGTCTCCGTACAATACGATTTTCAAACTTTGAAATTGCATAATTTCGTATATGTATATATATTGTATATATAAATATACATATTAAATTTGAATTATTATACATTATTATATATATTTAACTATGTTTATATGAGTGTATGTTTGTGTGTATAAGTATAATTATTATATGTATGTATTCGGTAGTTTTGGTGTTAAAATGATATTATTAATCAAATATAAGACAAAAACTCGAAATGTTATCACAGGATCCCAGACGAGGGTGCAACCAGAACGGAGATCGCGGAAATGGAGACAGTTCTGTGATCGTAGAAGGCCGGCTTTGATCGCCCATCCCAGTCAACGGAAACGGAAGCGTGAGTGCCACTTTGAGAGAGAGCTGAAGAAGAAGTCCCTCCGAGGGACAAATCAAATTGCTTCCCCATTCTGGACAACGAGTACCATTTGCCTCGTGACCCCTTCGAGGCGCCCAACATTTTTATTTCCAAGTATCGTAATGTCGAACGTTTTCGAGCCAGCTGATACTTCGATACGGAACCACGATTATATCGAATATGTTCGTGGCAACGAAAAGGAAATCGGAGAACATTCAGTGCCTATGAAAAAAAAAACGAAAAATCGAACGATCGATCATCGATTGTTCGTCCCAATAATGTACTTTCTTCTATCCAGATAATTACCCTCGTAACGAGAGATAATCCTGGATCCTTATTGTTCCTCCTTGAAGGACACGAACTTCACGGTGTCTGTATTGTGTGTGGTTGTATCCCGGAAGTGTTAAAGAACATTTTTGAAGGAATTGCAAAATTACGGTTCTTTCGAAAACTTGTGTTGTTTTATTCGTATCACGGGGTAATGTGAAATATGCAGATTTGGCTATGCTTCGACCTCAGACAGTTTCCCACGTAAGGGCGAGATCCTTGTTTTTTAGAACACGTGTAATTGGCAGATACAATTTGATTGTAAATCTGTGATTGAGTTCTTCGACCTGATTGGAACGATTCGAAAATCAACTTGTCCCTACGATATTCTGAATTCAACGTTGAAAATTGAAAATTTAGTTATAATTGCGAAAATGATTTAAATATCACGACAATTATTGTGTTTTCTTTCGGAAAGTATCGCTCGTGTTCAATATTCGTGATAAAATATAGAGTAACCCGTTGTAATTGAAGATATCGATTAGATATCTTGAAACGAAAATTGTATTGGAATTATTGTATGTACAATATCGCGTATATGGAATGCATACGTAAGAAGAAAAAATATTGTAGTCTAAACATTATCGTTTCGGACAGTTTTATTTTGGAATGGTCAGCTTAATGTCCCCATTGAAGGAGGCAAATGGGCGGAAAGCTGTACAAACTGGAACCAAACTAAAACGAAGGAAACACCGTAGGCTTATTCAAGCAGCAACAATGCAATAGATAGTTATAAAATTCCTAAACCTTTTAAGAAAAAAGAAATTATTAATCTTTATACGAATTCTCACTCTCTCATCCCACCGATGTACCCCCAGGAAGATTATTAAATTTCGAGTAAATGATCACGCGTTGAAAAGAACGATTCCCGACGAAGATATATAAAACATGGAATCTAAATTAATTCGATATTCCAATGGAAAAAGATGTCAGTGTGTACCATAAAAATAACTATTGACATTGTAAGTATGTATGTCGGTTAAACAACATTTAGTGTAAATGCGTCGGTATAATTACATATACATATTATATGTAATAATAAAAATAAGCACGTGTGCATATACACATATATATATATATATACATATATACATATAAATATTTAATATGTAACGAATGCAGAAACTACGATTACATGTTAAGTATTATATATTGTGGTAAACAATGAAATATTCTAAAAGCAAACCTACTTCGAGGACGTAATATGCTCAACAAAAGTATATGTTCATAAAAATTCACTGGGAGACTACGAAAGCATAATAGGTTGAGTGTCAGGCATCAGTATATTTATTGGGAGCGTATACAAAATTTGTAATAAAGAGCACAATATAAATAGAGGGAAAAATCGCGCGAATTCGAAACAACAAAACAAGAAGTAGAGGTGGCAAGAATGACTATAACGTGGAATCGGGAAACAAAATATTTTACAATACGCGATGGTGCCTGATGAGAGTGGATATTTATTACATATTTAAAAAACAATATTTTATACGTTAAACTGTCGAATTCGAGTTGTACAATGAGGAATACGCAGACAGGATAGCCTGACACTCTACAGTTTTACAGAAGAGAAACTATCCTCCTTGAAATGATAAAGGCGAAAGTTCACGGAACTAAAAACCAGAGATTCTTGTGTGCGTAGAGCTCGAAAGAGAGATAGGATTTAAATTCTATGATTACGACGCTGTATATAATCGCATTGTACCGTATGAGCCACGAAGTACACAAAGGAGCTGTTTTATTTTTCAATAACAATATGTTGCTCAATACCTTCGCTGTAAAAATGCTGTAAACTCCATGGAATTCCTTGTGTTACTTGTTTCCAATTAATAATACAAGGATACATATACTGTGTTAATAGTCCTGAAAGAATATCGTTTATATAATAACTCCTGAATTAATTCAAGGAAATCAGATATATTTTTAAAAATTGTATTTTCGTGGCTCGCATCGCGTGTCGAATATTCCACAAAGAAAGTGCTCGTTCCGATTCCTCGTACAACGAAAGGACATATAAAACGGACACAATATTATTTCCGAAGAAACATTAACAAACAGATGTTAAAAAGGAGAAAATTTAGAAATGTTTCCATATGGTGTCCATATTTTCTTCGAACATAAATTCTTTATGAATTTCGTAAGGAATAATATAATAATAGTACGACAGGATTTGTACGAGGATAAGGGCCGAGTGCTATCCATGAATTCTAGGAAAAAAAATATGTTACTATCAGAGAACATGTTGTTACTGTTGTTGTTAAAGGTAAAGGAAGTGTTAATTTGTAAATCCAAGAGAATGCGAGTGCGAGTGACAGAGTTTAGAATGTGTGAGAGAATATAAATATCCTCAAATGAGAGAAATGTGGATTTTCGCGTATCCATTATGTCGCAAACTAACATTTCTGCCTAATATAATTAAGTACGCATTACGCGCATTGTCGTAAAGCTTTGTCCACTTTTCAACTAAAAAAGGAGGAAAATGAATAAGGTTATCTACATTCCGATAAAGTTCCATTATAATGTGTGCAAACATTCAATGGGGTTAATTATCAATTACAATCGAAGTTCTATGAATTTATAAAATTTACTGAATAATTGTCAAACGCATTTGGTAAACGATTGTTTCTGGACAACGACACATGAATTCTGTTGAAATTCATACATATTTGTATATAAAAAGCCAGTATCACCGATACTTAACTAACTTTCCAATAAAATATGTTTTGTCGATATATGTATACGTTTATATTACGAAATTTTAAAATTCGATGAGATTGGATAAGATAAGTTCCATAAGAGTGGATGAAAATCTTAACGGAGAATATAAATGTTAAATTTACCTAATTTGAAAATCGTAGAGAATTGATTGGGTATTTCACACGTGACATATGCAGATTTGGAAAGAAACCTTCTGGCAAAGTTAATTACTTATCGTTGTTGGCCGACTTTGATTTGTACTCGATTGAGAAGTTCTTATGTTAAGGATTCGCCGGAAACGCGAAATAATAAGTTCCATAGAGATCTCATTTTATTCTAAGTTATTTAGTGCTTCTAGCTGTGCATAATTTGTTTCATACGAGGGGATCAAATTTTCGCTGAATTACTGCAATTAACTGTTCATATATAAATGCATCAAAGCACCAATTATTTAAGAAAATACATAAGCGATTGAAGAAAATTTGTTAGAAATCAATGGGATTATTATTTTATAGCGAATATTAAACAATGATCTTTCAATCAACAAAAGCAGCTGAGACTTAACTTGAGTGAGAGAGTCAAAATCACTGAGAAATTTTATGACGATATTAAGTTTCATTTGAAGGTAATTAGCTTGCCCAAATAATTGATAATATTGAATCATGTCTGCGCGTAAATATGCACAAGCTCCTCGAAAAGAGTTTCCCGTTCTCTTTTTTGAAAAATTAGCTTTAAAGGCACATTATCCGATGATATGATGTACAGTTTAACACGTTGAGTGCCAGGCCGAAATGCGCGTTATGTGATACCTCACGATACGCGTCCGTGTATATGACATCAAACACGTCTTTACATTCTTACTGTAACGATAAAAATATTAAAAATTTTACGAATATTAGCGATATATTTGATTCGAGTTTTAGTAATATTGGCATCGACAGTGATCCCCACGGCATTCAACGTGTTAATCAAGTCATGATAAGCAGTTTTCGTAATCGAATTCAATCGAAACGTAAATTTTGAAAGTGTGTAAATTGAATAAAACTTGTCTCAGCTTTCGGTCAGAACTTGATAAGTGGCTGAGCAGAAAAGAGTTAATTTTTTATGAAATCGTAATCTAGTCGACGTCGTAAATATTTCTGTGTTATGGCATGTGTCGTGTCTCACAAAAAAGTATTAATTTACATAAAAACTGCCCTACATTTATATAGAGTGACAAACCGATTAAGTGTTTAATCTTCCAAGATTATCGAAAAGCGGTGTTATGTATTAAGTTGGATAATAAGATTTCTCCCCAATCGGAAGTTTTTTGGTTTACAATCGCCGTTTAGATTCACATTAATCATGGATATAATTTTTTATTGGCGTGTATCTTCAAAGTTAAAGTCCTTCATATGAATTTTTCTCTAATTTCATTCTTCTTAAAAAGTGCTTTAATATTTAGAATAAGTATAATTATTCGTAATATTTGACATCTATTTTCAAAATATCATGTACTTCTTTATTTAATATTATTTTCTCGGAATCTGCTGTTTCTAATATTTTGCACTTTATTTCACATTAAATTAAATCCATTTATACTTTTGATGATTATTTCATTGCCAGTTAGACTTCTTTAACTAGAAATACTTGCGTGTCAAAGTGAAAATCGTACCCATAAATTCGTGCGCACACAAAATAGAGGCCTTAAGTGGTAATTAACATTAGTCCTTTGGAACTTGTTTATTGAACTATTCAGTTGTTTTTAATAATTAACGTTGGAATCTATATCTATATCTCTCACCTTCACCTTTCCAAATTAATGTGAAGGCTCTTCCGATATAAAAACCCGACTAAAAACATTAAAAACATTCTATTTTCCATAATGAAAACTAAATTGGTGCGTATAATTTCCAACAAAATTAAGATTCGAATGAGGCGGAAAAATGCCACGAAACAAATATATTCGGCAAACCATCAAATCAAACCAAGCTAAGAAAATATGAAATATATGAAAATATGAAAGATTGCTCGAATCTTAATTTAAAAAAACAACGAAGGTACTTACAACATTCATACAAACGACAACCAAAGTCAAAGTGTATCGCTTAGTCTATAATATTAACAATTCGACATTAATTCAACGCCCACAAAATCTCCCATAATAAATCAAAGTTCCAAAGTACAAATTTCTTTAATAAATTGTCAAATCGGAAGAGTCCAGGCTGTCGTAAAATGTTTATATATCAATCGTTATATCGATCACCAACATCATGATGTAAATGATTTATACGATGAACAGCCAATTTCGTGTCTCTAGGGCGAACGTAGATCGCCGTAGACTTTGTGCCAACCAAAAAAACTGTTTGCTGTGAAAGGACGATCAAAATCGTCGCGTGAATGAGTGTACCGAAACGGTACTTAAAAAATCCCGTACATGTATACTCGTGTGTGTATATAAGATAAAACATGGAGGCCTCCTCCATCCTACGAGTCTTCGTCCTAGCTTTTTGTCTTGATCGTCGAGGGTAGTAGTTTCAAAGAACCCTAGGATTAGTTTAGAATCAGGAAATAAGTTCGACGACCAGGAACCCCCGCCATTCCAGTCTTTTCAAAGATTTCGAAGAGAATTCGAAATATTGTATTTGTGTTAGAGTAAATTTTTAACGAAGGAGAAACGTGAGATACATTCACACACTAATAATGATAATAATGTTAACGATATTGATACATTGGTAAAAGTAAGTGGTGATAATACGACGAGGTTCGCGAGTTCCGCGAGGATACGGATGAAATATCGGTCTGACATTTAACGATCATCGGGGAATTTGTACGTTTTGTCATGGCAGAATCGCTTTCGCGGAACGTGCGAACTGTATGGCTTTTAAGGAACATACGCGACACGTGATTGTATGTTGTTTCAAATAAAACATTGTTGTTTTTTATACTATACCATAGTTCATTCTTACCATTCACAGCAAGATTCAAGTGTCAAAGCAGCTAATAACATTCAAGAAAGTATAAAGGACTTTATATGTTAATAAAGAAAACGGTTTTATAACGACTTTATAACTTTATAACGTTTATAAAGACGTTTAATGGTCTGGATTTTTGCCATCATCCGCCACAGTTCATATTAATAAATAATAATAGTTTGGTCATTTGCGTATAAATTAGATTGATCAGCGTTCGTCTCAGGTGTTGAAATATGACTCTGTTAATGTTTATCAATCAGGACTCAGATGCTCTCCAACACGTGCAACCAATTGGTTATAAGTTATTAATGTAAATTTGCTTTATAAATATACTAACCATAATTGTTTAATTATATCTCTTTGTTGGAGTTATTTCCTTCGTATGATATAAAACACGTAACCATGTAAAGATATTACCAATCTTTTAGCAAATGTCCACAGAATGTTTTTGCTGCAAATGCATATTGCTAACATTTATACTTACGCCATAATTTTTATGCAAACTTGAAAATGGTCTAGAATCTAGAAGAACGAGCACGCGGATCGTGTATCGCCAAACTTAACTAATATTTAAACATATTTGCAAGCGAAGGATGCAAATGAAATTTATATCAATTCATTGGCAAAAGACCACGCAATTTTTTGCAATAAATAAATGTTCTCTACCTTTTATACTTACGTCCCAATCTTTATGCAAACTTAAAAAGAATCTCGAAGAAGGAACACGCGAAGTGTCTCTTGTCTAGCTTAATTACGGTTTAAACAGATTTGCAAACTTATATTGCAAATATAACTACCTTCGTATCGTTCATACTTCTGACTCGTGCCCGATAAGTGCAACGGTCGTTGCAACGATAAATAATTTCTTTAAACAATTACTAAAGATATAGTAGAAATATGATTTTAATTTCTGCAACGGTGTGGTTTGTTGTGATGAGGTGATCGGCGCTTCGTTCGTCAAACAAGCGTATATATAAATATATAAAATAAATATAAACTTGTAAATAAGATAGTTACGAAAAATCACATCCGGTAGATGCATGCAACCAACTTGCATTTGTTTGTAGCAATATAGCAACGATCAATTACCACTCAATTTATTATTGTTCGTCCGCCTCGTCTTTCATTTCAAGGTGGGCTGTTAAATGGCCGCAGTACCCGATTCTTTTACTTGTTTCTGCAATGGGGCACTTTTTATTGCGGTGCATTTTACAGCGTCGGTAATTTCTGGCTGGAATCACGAAAGGCTATTCAGTGATCGGTCTTCCTATGTTTCGTCTGTGCTAATACTGATCAGGTATAATGCCAAATGTTGAAAGAACAGAATTCGTAAAATGTAGTTCGACTGAAGATATCCTCCGATAGTTCACATCAGCTGGCATCTTACCCTTCTGACATTTTCGATCAATTCTTCCATTTGATTTTATTTACGCATGTGCTTTCTTTAATGATTAAATTGCAACGATAAGCAATCATACAATTATCGCTGTATTATTATCATACAAATAATTCGAGCATTTTAATTGCAAAAGCATTTGAGCCATTCTGTTGGTATTAAAAGAAAATTGATTTTCTTTTCTATACCTCTAACAATCATTTCCCATTTATTAATGTTAATAAAACAAAGAAATTAATTAATTAGAAGTACATTGATCATAATATTTCATCGTGGGACACTTATTAAAGATTTCACGTGTATCACATTACCAGAGAGCCACGCCATAAAGAACCGCGAGTCGCATTGTGCATTGTTGCGCTATATATTTTACGGTCCCAGTGAAACTCGTGCTTCTCTGCTGAATTTGCATTTATTGCCATCTAAATAAAGTCCCGTGACATAAATTACTCGTTATGGTGGTGGAGTAGTCGGTGGGACGAAAAACAAGTCTGAATATACAGAAAAAATTATTTTCAATTTTCATGAGACTCTCTGCGATGATAATAGACTATAATTCAGTCGGAAGGGTTTATTAGACCAATAAATGCATTACTCAAAACAAGAGAGTTCATTTCCCTCTGATTCTTGTTACTTAACTCTAAAACTACCAAAGCAGTCAAAATGTCTGATACACAGTTTTTAATAAAATTATTCAACCATGCAACAGCGTATTCTTCGAGACTTTATATATCTTTATTCTCTGTACATAATCTACGTAATTAAATCCATTAATTAACTTGCATTCTCTATCCATAATTTATATATAATTAGATGTTTAAGTATAACCGAGTATATGTTCGGTAGTTCTACTGTTTAGTGCAACTGTCACGATAGTTTAGAACAACAACATTTTCCATTATTTAAAATCCATTAGAAAAATATGTATTAAAATGCTGCTTTCCAATAACAAAGCAATACTTAACATGCGCGGATCCATACGTATTAATTTATATTTATTAATATTGGACCGAACTGTATCGGGATAACTGTGTGCAAAATGTCGAAGAAAGTTTGAAATTGTTGGCATCCGCAGAAAGACTGGTGGTTCGTGTAAAGGGTGGAAAACAATACAAGCAATCGGGAATAATATAATCCAGACGTACAACCGTTTCTATTCTCGTTACACTTCGGATTTTATTTGCCTCAGTGCTATCCCATCCATTGGCGGTTTTTTTTTCTTTCCCCGGTCGCTACCTCTCCCCAGGGTATTGTTGTTTCCCAGACATGGCGAAAAATCGACGGAAGCACTAATTGGTTCTGTCAATCCTGGCAAAGGGGGCGGAAGGGCGGCGGAACGGCGGCGGAAGGGGGGATGGTGGAAGGACGTTGAAACGCCGAAGCGTGGATTACGTCGACCGGAAGGTTTCGTTACGGGAATATAACGTTCCGCCTCTGCAACTTTCATTACACAGTCGCGTGCTTTTCAACTTTCTCTTTTCCTTTTTCCACGCTTTTCACCCTATTTTTTCAATAAGTACGTTCAGATGTTTCGATGGGGTTCCTTTTTCTCGGTGTTTCGGCGCTCCGTTGAAAACCGTTCGAAACCGAAGGATGTTCGAGAATAAAGGATTTACCTATGCCTCGCGCGAACGTGAGAGTAAGTGGTGTTGAATTGTTAAATTTTACTCTTTATATCACCTCTGTGTGTACATACGGTTTCAATTTCTCTTCTATACTCTGAAATTCTGTTTACTCGCAGAGCTATTGTTTGAAGTATCCTCAAAAAAGCTTGTTTAACTGTACCTTAAACCACGTCCTTAATAAAACACACAAGGAAAATAAAATTTACTTGATGGATGTCCTATTTAAAAAATGATATATTAGGTATGTGCATAAGTTCACGCCGTTTCATGAAATCAAACGAACTTGATCTTTTTTTAAAGAAAAACAGTTTTTATTTGAAAGAATATTCACCATTATGTTCTATAAACTTATTCCATCGAACTACAAGCGTTTTAACTGCATTTGTTTCCTTTCAAAGAAGGTAGACATAAACTGTGTCATCTAAAAATGGCGAGAACTTATGAACATACATAATATTTTCATATACAAATAATTGAAATATTCGAAGCCCAAAGATATACCAGTTTCATAGAGTGACAGGACATTGATCTTAACTTGAACTTAACTTAAAAATGTATGTACATTATGTAGTATCGGTACTTGGGGCGAGACGGGTGGCCAACCCGTACTTAGGACTGTCGGTTTAAGTTTTAGTTTTTGAGAGTCAGTCTTAAGAGAACCCTCGATACACGCGCTACGCTTTATACGCATTATAAGATACGCTAAGATTACATATTATATTAAGTTACGCTAGGTTAGCGTTATAGTTATTTTTGTTATTGTTAGTCTCATTAGTTTAAATTCATATAATATATTCTCTTATACTCCAATCACAATTAATTTCCTTTATTAATCCTCACAAATCCTAGAACTCTACAATTATGTACTACATTTTATCTCTCAAAAAATCCGGTGGCTTTATAGAAATTTCGCATTGTATTTTATGTCATAATATATATTTCCGTTTCCTATTTTAAATAAATGTTATTTCAATTATTTAAACCGACAAATATGTGTCTTTAATACTCCGAAAATAATATCACCCACAAACTTATCATAAGTATGAAATATTTATAAGATATTAGCAAAAAACGTGGTGGCTTTATAGAAATTTCGCGGACTGTACTATGGACATATATTTATACAAATAAACTTTTCAGTTAATTTCATGTTATGTTTCCGTATCTCACGTGTAATAGGATACCTAATTATACAACAATATTTGTTTCTGAGCCAAAAAGTGGGATGATCTGGAAAAATCTGTAAAAGCAGACGACAGTGGATAATGTTCTCCCAGGATGTTGGCTGTTTGAAGTCAGTTATATAATGCATAAAATATTGTCTACATTATTGCAATTAAAGGAGACAATTAAATGGATTATTTTAATGCGGGGCACCCTGTATATGTAGATATATTGTGTTAATATACATCGCATCAAAATGGAGTATTTTTAATAGCAATAATACACGAAGAATGAAGAAGATGGATTAGAATATAGTTTTGATTTATTGTTTAGCACTAAATAATGCCATGTACAACGTAGATCTTAATATCGTAATTGAGCTCTTTGACGCACAACGAGCACGATAGAAATATTACTTCGTCCTACATAACTCTTAGAACCTGACAAATTTTGGTGTGATTAAAGTTTACGAGTGACTTCAAACTATCACGACGTAAAACAAAGCATCCAAGTATTTAACCCTTTGACTGCGGCGTGTTTTTACAATAAACCATTAAGTAGTTGAAACTAAATTGTGTCGATAAAAGTATGAAAAATCGAGGAGTTTTTGAGATTCAGTTATTCGATCTGTTGTTACGTGACATATAAAAGTATATTCCGTACTGTATTAATTTACTAAAAAAGTAACTGCGTTGTATCCATTAAAATTTACTTCTCGTATATATACGCCTTTTGTACATATTTATTAACATATGAGAGGCATATATGTACGCTTTTCGCAGTCAAAGGGTTAATTTAATTTATTTACATATCACTATTAAATCGTACAATAGTTTCATGAGAAAGCCTTTCAGTTTCTTCTCATCACTATCGCGCCTGTTTTAGTAATATTTTCTAACAAATTTGAGTATAATTAAAACTAAATGTAACCGAGATACAAATCTGTTGTTTAAATAATTATTTAATTGAGTTCGAGATAGAAGTTAATCATTAATCAACGTTTTAAATTCGACGATAAGGAGTACAGTAATTTAATTACTCTAGAAACTTTCTTATCTACATCTGTTTTCTGTTTTGAATTATTATTTGGGATTTCCGTGCGTCAAAGGCTTGCCGCTTCTTCACGTTCGAAGAGCTAATAAGCAAATCTATTTGTTCTTATAGGATTTTCTATGAGGTTCGAAAAGTAATATAATAAATATATGACATAATATTAAGGGATACTTTAATTTGCATTACAAACTAGTAGCATGACATCACCAAACACTAAATTTCTTTCAGAGTAAAAATATTAAATTTTTAAGAATTAGGCAGAGAAATTTCTATCTTTTCCCAGGTGCCGTCGAAAGGTATCATTTTTAATAAATATGTCATGTAATATTTGTCTTATGATCGTAATTCGCTGTATTCTCATCCAATCGTTTGATAAACGGAGGACTTAAGAAATTATTTATTTTATTAATAATAATATCTTAATATTTTAAGAAATATTTCCCAGTAACATCTATTCTATGTATCGAGGGGAAATAATGAATATTTGTAGTTTTTGGAGAATCTTTTATACTTTTCAAACAAGGACCTGCGATATTCTGTACAGTAGTCGAAATGATAATCATAAGTTTCAATATACCTTTGCCACTTAGCCCTTCGAGAATGACGTAATACATTTCATGTCGAGGATCATACGGTTAACAGGAAAACGTAGGTAGTCAGGTATCTTATCACGTTTTCCGATGATCCTGAGTTCTCACAACACGATCGTTTAAAGTTTCATTTTGATCCTTTTATGAAAAGGAATGAATTCAACTTCGATCGGTTAAATGCACTTCATATAAAGCTAGAAATTACGCACTTACTCACACAGGTGTACACATGAAACACACTCGAATATATATATATATATATATATATATATATATATATATATTTGTATATCTCCTGTAAAAGTCTTCCTTATTGTCGGAGTTCACAGAAACGAAAGGAAAAGTTCGATGTAAGCGTGATACGTTTGCCACACGCCTTAGGCAAAACTCGAGGATGACTCTTGAGTAACTCGATGTATCGTGAATCGACTTAAGGCGCCTCGGTGACTTTCGAATCCGTTTTTGGTCCATCGTTACAAAAGGATCGATCGATCACTGCACTTCACAGACGAAGAATGTCTCGAAGCTGCACGGACTGTCGTTCCATTTCAACCCTTTGCCGTCTCTGTTCCAAAGTTCAAGGCAATGCTCTTCCTCGCCGTTCTCGTACCTAAGACAGAAACGAATTATCACTCATTATGCTACACATTCGTCATCCCACGATACTCGCGACTTTAACTTCGACCATTTACATCGCACGACAGTCGTATCTGCTCGGGTCGCTTGCATTTTCCCTAGTTTCAAAGTCATTTATTTAAGACAATACATTTATGAAGTACACTTAATATAATATATTACTACATATTCAATATTGTAACGAATTTGTCTAACCGCTTTTCACGTCGAAAAATGCCAGCGGATGTAACAACGAACTTCCATCTCAAGTTTTTGGAAACGATAAAAATCCATACGTTTAATAAATATCATTTTTTTATACGTTCGTTTGAAATACATTAAAACAGACGAGAAGGAAGTCAACGTACTCGACGTCTATGAGTAAACACGAAGTAAACGAAGTACAATTACATGGAAGACGACGAGCGCGATTGCGTCGTCTGGCATTTTTCGACCATATTTTTTTAAAGGCTCGTGGCACTCAAACGGTTAAAGCAGGCATAAAACTACTTTCTAATAATGTGACAAATATCGCGTATGGCTACTTCCGAATTAGGATTTTCTTACAAACTCGTCTAATTGCGATCTTAATGGACAGCTCATTTCTGTTTCAATTTCTCAATTAACCGTTTAACGTTCAGCGACGTGACATACTCGTCCACGCCTAACAATCGTAAAAGTATTCCGCCGCGTGTACGTCACGCCCATCGCCATTATCAAGAAAAAAAAATACTTTAATTGGAAAATATAGTTCTTCTAAAAAATCTGGACGACCAAAACGACCAGGACCCCTTAAACTAACTGGGAGATATTTTCCAAAAATTTCTGCCTAAAAAACATGCGTTAAACAATTAATTTTGAAACTGGATTGTTATTGCCCCTAAAATAGAATAATTTGCCTATAAGGAATTCAATTTCGTTCTTTAATACTTTCCTAGAATTTGTTAACAGTTTCAAAGGTGTCCAAAATCTGGGGTAAAGATTTAAAGATTTTATTTAAAAAATTAGTTCTGTTTAAGATAACAACCACAAATTGATTTTGTTAAGTTAATGTAAGTGAAGGTCGTTAACTTTAGTTAGGTTAAACACCGTTGTACGTTCTATTTGACGAATGCAAATTAGGGTGAATACGAATTTGGTGGGCAATGGAAGATATTAAGGGAAGATAAACGAATACGTATTATACTGTTCAGGTAGAATCTTAACGGTATTCATTCAGGTACGTGACTTTGCAAAGACAATTGTATTCTTTATCGCGATAATTTATAAAAGGGTTTTACCGGAAATTATTCGGTTCGCCAACGTTCCAATTCTCGAACGTGATCGGCCTGCCGTTTGCCATCCAGAAGAAGGTTCCTTCTTCGGCCTGATCCGTACCAGAAGTCCAAAAATGTTCGTGTCCTAAACCAAAGTCCTTAATGTGCTTTTCCAACCTGTCGTTTTCTTCCTGGGAAGCTATACTTGCTAGATGCATCCCGTGGTATCGGCAGTACTGTGAAGCTCTGTACCAGTTGGCCTGAAAAAATGAAACATAAGAACTCTATATTACCTTTTATTACAGATTAATTTTTGTATTAGTTAGAGAACATCAAGGAACGTTTCGTCGTTGATTCTATTTAATAATCAGGCTTATGTCATAATTATTATCTCTGATGAATTATTCTCGTATGGAATTTAACGTCAGAATGATTATCCACCTTTTATTATTTGTGGAATAATTTTCAAATAAATATTCAGATTCTCTTAATTTTACTCATTTTGAGAAGCAAATTATAGCTTATGGAAATAAAGTATATCATTTACTGCAAATATAGAGAGGATTGAATAAAAAGAAGTAGTATTGTGAATTTTATCATTCTTTCTATTTAATATTCAGACTTATATCATGAGTGTTTTTTCTTCAATTGATTATTTTCATATGGAAATTAATGTAAGGCTGATCATCAACATTTTATTATTAGTCTAACAATTTTGTACTAAAAATTCAAAATCTTTTAATTTCATCAATATCGAGGGGGAAAGTAGAATTTATGAAAGCAAAATATGTATACACATTTACTGAACGCATTTCAATTGCTCGTAGTAAGTGGCAGCTATATAAATACTGCTAACTGGTGGTTAGAAGTATAATTGTTACTTCAGTTTAGAACGTTTTTCCAGGATACATCGCTGGCTATGAGAGTATCTCCTCGAAGCACGTTAAAGATTCGTTATGTCATAAATTTGCGATTTTCCATGTCGGGAGGAATGTTTTCCCGAGGTCGGCAGACCGATGGTACGAATACGATTCGGCCAGTGTACGAAGGAAAACGAAAGAGGGAGGAATGGAGGACACGAAAAATCGCGTGTAATCCGCCGGGAATGCAAATAAAGTGCAATAAATAGAGCGCCACGGCGATAGCACCGTCGCCATTCGAGACCTTTTCCTCTTCGTCTTTCTCTCTACTCGCATTGCTATTCTACTGTCGTTATAACTCCACCATGTCGTGCTCGTTTAAACCTTTCAACTCCATTGAATTATTTTGCCTACGAAAACTGTTAAGGCGAAAACGCGCATAAAAGAGGATCCGCTACCTTGGTGGGACCTACAGGCCAAACCAGATGTTTTAATTAGTAAGTTCCGAGTGCTGAGCCACGGTCACCCATTTCTTAGAATGGTTGTCCGGGTTCATACACTCTGAGAAATCGTACACAGAGTAATAAAACATCTGGTCGCCAAGCCAGCGCAACCCCTTCACACCTGGGGTTGGGACTGTCCACGACACAGGTAGCGGCCACCCTCCGACTTGTACCACCCTCCTAAATCCAAGAATTCTTGGAATCCATCCGCGGAATCCTCCGCAAGCCAGGGTATGCAGTCAGGAGAAGGGGCAAAAAAGGGCCTTATAAGCGTCGCTTACGGCCAGCAAAAGGTTAGATATAAGAGAGATACGATATATACTATAGACCAGAGATATACGATAGATTCGATAGATAGAACATTGCGAGTACACAGTACGTTGAGGAGAGAATAAGTCAATAGAGTCAAGGGACAAAAGCAGTGTAACCCACATACATTCAGAACGATAGTCGGTCTGAATCATCTATTAGAGATAGGCTTTAATAGAAGATACAACTTGTAAACCAAAGTACCTTTCGGTTCCCTCACCGTAAACGAGGGTGGTCCTTCGAGAAAAATAAACAGGCACTTCTCGTGCAATATACTGAGCACTAGTTAATTTAGAAAAGTTATTGGTGCCCAAACAAAAACTGTCGATTTTAATTGTGACCAAATGAATTCTGTTATCCGTCACTGCAAACCCTTTTGCGGGTTCTTCTAGTACTCATATTTTATGTACCTTATCAAAACAATTATTTTTAATTATTTTAATCGGTGACACAGAATTGGATATGGTACGTCTCAAATAAATAAGTTCTATCAAAATTGTGCAAAAGATAAGTATTATAATATAACCATATTAAGTATACTTAAAACGAGTTTTGGTTTCCGAAATGATTTAAATTTCATTCAGGTTGTATCATCTTCCGAGTTGAACTTAAAGTAATCTATGCAATCTTTTGGCCCACAAGTTCGTGCGGTTTTAATACTGAATTTATCTCGTAATTTATTGCCTGTCAGTTATGTATTATATAATATTATACGTCATTGGATAGATTTTATTTATTAATACCTATTAAATATTTCAAAAAAAAGATCAGAATTTTTCACCTTCGACTAAACCGCACAAACTTATGGAAAACTCAATAATTTCGTTCTTATTGATTATGAATGAAAATACAACATCCGATTATAAAAAACGTTCTGTGTTAATAAATTTAATTGAACATATTTAACAAGAAAGGGAGTTCCTATTTTTGTTGTTGGTGGATTTTGTTGTAGACCCGTTTAACAAAAAATAGTGTTACTACGTATTTATAATAATTGGACTTACGTATTTAAACAGAAAATAAAGTTTGAAACGTTATACCACTTTTGTTGAATTTTGCTAATTTTTATTAAACCAATGGCACGTAATCGACAAACTTTGATTCGAACTTGTGAATAGCCTGTTTACCATTCCCTTTTCATTGTTGTAAGGACAATAATTTTCCTTACGATAGATGGTACTCGTCTATCGAGAACGATAGCAGTATCGATTCTTAAAAAAAAAGCCAACAGGGACACTAATTTTCACCAGCAAATTACCCATGGCAATCGATGAGCGCGAAAAGAATTATGCGCGATCGGGTTTTTCGTAATTACTCTTTACTACGAGCACAGCAAAAAGGCGATAGAGGAATTGCCAACTATTTAGCTTCCAAAAATCTAATTTGCCGGAACATTTCACCGTTGGCATTAAATTATTTCCAGTACATATAAATTATCCTATCCTTTCCGCTCTCCTTCTCTCTATTTTGCGCAATCAAAATCGATGTAACAAGTCTAACATTATTATTATTAAAATAAACATTTCTTCATTATGTAAGTAAATTGATTCTTCGAATTGCCTTCTGAAGAACTTAATATTTTATTAATAATAATATTATCTTAATATTTTAAGAACTCAATATTTTATCAAAAACTCTGTCATCTTAATATATTTGATTATATATTGAATCTTTTACTAATAACACTATTATTCTAATATTTTATGAACTTAATATTTGATTAATGACGATAGTGTTCAAGAGAACTCAAAATCACCACTATCCTACGCCTATCTTTCATTCTTTAAAAAACTAGAAGTGCTAGGAAAAAAGTAATAATTCTCGACTTATCTTCAATTATGACAACTTCATAAAAATATATAAAAATGTGACAAAAATATAATATGCATATAGTGTAATTATTCTTCCACAAAATTGTCCTCCACAAAATTAGGGATTTAAATACGCGAGCATAGAGGTGGATATTATTTCTTCCATTCTCTATTACAGCTGGCAAATGACCGTGCAACAAGCATTCCCATATTTTATGTGAGATAAAGTGAGTACAAAGAAACGCGCGTTACACGGTATTTGCATATTTCGCAGTGCAGTGCCATTGAAAAATTTCTAATTTCACAGGTCTACCATTATCGCGAATTATGATATTGTTTATTTATAAATAACAGGCTTTGACAAAGAAATTTGAAATAGGTATTTCTGAACGATGCTAACAGACCGTGTAATTAACACAAGATTAAGTACCTTTAATCACATACTCGTATCGTTGCTACTGCTTTTTATGAAATTATCACAATCGCCCTTTTTCTTCCACATTATTATCACGTACCCTGATATATTTTTTTTAACGCAGCTAATAGGATCTACAGTTTTAATGAAAGGTAGTCGACTACATCATGAGTTAGGAATCTCCAATTTTAAAAGTGTTATAGTCCATCTTTTTTCATTTTAAAATTCTAGCTAATAATATGATATGAGCCGTTTATTTTGAAAGTGGCTTAAGTCTATTTTTCAAAATAAACGAGTTATATATTAATCTTTAGTGAAAATGTATGTAGGATTATTTGCTTTAGGTAGAATATATGTTTATGAAAATAATTAAAAAAATGAGAAGATGGTATAAAATTATACATGTCACTGTTAACTGTTAGAAATCAGAATGCAGACTACCGCGTTTTTCTCTCGGCGCTTCGCGCCAAGCCGCGACGCTTGTCCTCTGTTACATCCGTACTATCTCACTCACTCTTTCTCTCACTGACATATCGTGCTGCATACTTCTTCATTTATATTTAATTAAGTTCTCATGAAACTTGAAATCATACCATTTTCAAAAATGTCGGCTCATTAGTATTAAAATTCAAACTCTAATTACGTATGCGACTCTGAGGAAGTTTAATTTTATAAGGATTTAATTAAATTTTCATCAATTGGACATATACCATTTTCAAAAATAATGGCTCAAATATTGTTTGCTATGCACATATTAATCGTAAGAATAAAAAGCTTGAATTTAAATTAAAATAGAAGATATTTGAGAGAATATTATAAATACATACCAGCTTATGGTATATAAATTAATAAAGTTAAGATCAAATTAAATCGTTTTAATTATTAAACCACGAAATCAATAGATTAATTAATAATATAATATGTGTAAGTTAAGATAAAATTATATCATTCTAATTATTAAACTAAATTATTAAAGTAAATCAATAGATTAAACAACTAAGTTAATTAAAAATAACTCCTTTCGGAAAATGTCACTGTGTCCTTTCTGATAAACTTTCATAGTTGCACTTTTTTGTGCGTAAATCGTGTCTACAAACAATTATTGGTTTTATAGGATGAATGTTTGCGTAGAAGCTATGGGGGTGAGCGCGTAAAGCTTTTAAGAACCGTATTCGATTTAAATGAACAGGAATCCGATACCTCGAGAAAAACAGACCAGTTGGAAATCTACCTTCTTTACTACCTTGAAGGGCTAACTGTTTTGTGGTAATTAGAACGAGTGCCGCATAAAAGCCGTATATTGTTTTCACTTCGAATAGAAACTGCATTCGATTCGCACGAGATTAATATGGGCTTAATATACTTTCCCTCTCCCATGGTATCCGTACTAAAGCTCTAACTACAATCCACGCGATTCCATTTTATGGTGTAACAGCAGTTTAAATACTCTCGGTTGGGTATTTCGATTTAAAGTGTTACGAATTTTACTAATGGTACCGTTGTGTATCATTCTAATCCCCCATTCACAATTTTATTTCATACAGTGTTTACAGCACTCTATCTTAAATCAAACTTCCAAATAATGTCTAGTGAAAGTTAACCGCTGCATTGCGAAAACAGTGAAGTTCGAATTCAAGGTGTATCGATAATATAATTTTCATTCGACCTTTTTCAATAAAGTATTTCGGCCAACTCTAACTATTTGTTTCGTATTAACTGACATATTTCAGTTTGATAAATGCAAATAACTATGTACTTCCCGACGACTAAAAATATTTCAAATTTTAATTCCCAAATATGAATTGCATTTGGAGTGACATTAAAGGAAATTTAGTAAGACGTATCTCATCAATTTCGAATCAGAAAATATTAAATTAAATTTCATTTCAGATAGGAAACATGCGAAATTATTTGCAGAAGCAGATATGTCAGAGATGAGGTTATTAAATTAATTTTATGAAAATTTTGGTACAGCATTGTTAAAATACATCAAATGAGATACTAATATTAGAATTACTTCTTCCATATTATAGGTTTAGAACATTTATCGGGAATGCATTGTGTCTCAAGGTGAAAATCAATGAAAGCGTTTAGTAAGTAGACGAAGGATTTTGTAAGATTTCGATTAATTCGATTAGTTCGTGCATAAAGACATGCCATTATTTAGTTGCGAAACAAAGGGGGCATCGAAAAGGTGGTTCGTCTCCGGTGATCCGATTAAAGAGTGGATCAAGATGAAGAATGCCACCGGTGAACTTTACGCAAGAGCCATTAAGAGGAACGTTTTACGTCACTTCCACCCACTTTTAAAAGAGATCTCGGCAAGGCCACAGACCGGACGTACTGCACGATTGCAAAATCCGTCTTAATAATGAGAAAGTGGGTGAATTATATCGTAAGAATGGGAGAGTTGCATGCACTGTTTGCCTAACCCATTTTTTCTCTTCGATAGTGGTGGTAACAAGATTTATACTTTTGAACCGAAAGCTATAATACCATACCCACATCTTGAAGAAAAATATATAGGAAGATAAATACAAAATTTACATTTTTATACCGTAAATTAAAGGCTGAAGTTTAAAATGTTCGATTGACAAACCGGAGAAGCAGAATAAATATTTAGGACACGATAAAAAGATACTGTACGGGTACTTTATAGATTCATCGAACCTTCGGATCATTTAAGGAGAACATATACGATAACTGGGACAAACTTGTTCACCCTGGATGTATTAATAGATCAAGGTATAAAACCCAAAATTTTCAAGACTCTTCAGGTTGAAAATAAAATGTGTATTGAGAAAATATGCCGATCAATCAATAATGTATATTATTGTCTGAAAGATTAATTTAGTAATAAAAGCGATTGTCGATATTATTAAGGTGCAAGAATATAAAAATAATAGGCTAATTTGAACGATTTGTGCATGAACCATCGCTGTATTTGATGGACGTTCCGGGGATGCCGGGGAATGTTCAATTTTTAAAGTATTAAGGAAAGAAATCTCCACTCTACAGATTTCTTTTTCAAGAATATTATGAATTTTCAATAGTGGTTGTTGTTATATAATGCATTGTTGTACTACGCATCTATTCTATTATATAAGCCTTATCATAATACTCTTTAGATAATGTTCATTTAATTATTTATTCTATTATCAACACCGTGAGCTCCTTGGTACAAAATCACACAGAATAAAGTATTATTAATAATACAAGGCTTAGAGGTACACAAACAATATAACAAGCCGAAGCATTGTACCGCACAAATTAAACAGAACAGTTTACACACAGAAAAAAATAATAATACAAAATAATAGTAAATATGTTAAGATATAAATATATACATAAGAACGGCTAATTTCAACGCTCTGGTCTGCGTGTGAATAATGATTTAAATTCGCCGTTTTCGTATGATTATATCTTAGCACTGTCCAAAAAGTACGATAAGTCTTACGCTCAGATAATAGAACAGATACATAGTACGATAATGCGTCGTATAAAAACAATTACCGTTGAAAATTCGTGAGATGCTTGAGAGAGGAAGCTGTAGAGTAGAGAATTCTTTTCATAATACTCGAAAAGTTGAAAATTCCCCGACATCCCCGGATCGTGACTCTAATCCTAAGTTCGTATCATTCTGTGAAAGTAACGTGAATTCTCGCGGGCTCAGTTTCAGACGACAAGCTGAACCCTCGGCATTCTTTATCACTTCCCGGACAAAGCATAGATGGTATGTTCCCGAGTCAGGAGGTAAGATCGATAGCGAGTCCTAGTCTAGCATTCGATGCACCGTAAAGGGTCGCCGGCGGTAAGCCGGGAAGTTACGAGCTCGGAAATAATTTGATAAAGTCCGGAAGGTCGCGCCGACGGTACAGCCGGATAAATCAAAGTAACTGGCAGGTGGGATACCTTAAAGAAGATCCCCAAGTAATATCTCTTCTCGCCTAACTTCAGTAGTGGCATCGTCCATCTTGAGGCGGCTAAGCTATTGCTATGCTCATCTACGCAGTTTGGACAGTCGTCTATAAGTAAACAAATGAAATCGTTATTAGTGCAATGCATACTAATAGAATAATATTTTTCACTTTATCAACGTAATATCACGTGTATACAAAAGTTTTAGACTTTCCGAGCTTCTGAATTTTTCCCATTTCATGCATCACCTTGAAACTGTTGTTAACATTAGAATTACCGAACATATACTCAGTTATGGTTATACATCAATTTATACATAAATTGTGGCTAACGAATTTTAGATAATTAATGGATTCAATTATTGGCGTTATGTATATTAAACAAAAGTATATCAATTCTCAAATATTGCGGCGTGGTATATTCAACTAATTTAATTAAAACTAGCAGACAAGTCATTTTGACTCCTTTGAGAGTTCTGGTGTTAAATAATAGTAAATAGCATTTTAGAAACTTCAATACCAATCTTACGAAAAGACAAAACGACGGGAAAATATTTCAATTTAAAATAATTTTATTAGGAGGCGATCATAATGTGATCATACCAATAAGATACCTTTACTTTCAAGTATACGTGTGGTATACCTTGCTTTTCCGCGCTTTCAGAATTAAACGTAGACTTAATTTAAGTGTAAGTGATAAAAGTATCCAACGTGACAAAGTGTGCGACAAAGTGAGTAAACGTGTGAGTGCGAAGCATAGGGTAGTTTTCAGAATATAAGACACAACAGGCGGACAAGCTGACGGTGTTAAACACGAGAGATTTAAGAGAGTCCAGTGAGTTGATCAGAGTATTGAGTCCCGATTACAGAGTTGATTACGGTGTTCGTTTATTGTGATCTATGTCGTTTGTTAGTTGTGTTGAATTTTTGATAGCTGTATCTTTAACTCTTATACATAAATTTCACACAATTAATCTACCATAATCCCTGCATATTTACGACAAATGAATGACAACAGATCCTCCAAAATTTTAATATACAGAACGAATTTTATATTCCCTATCCATTCTACTTTTATTTTCATGACTTTCATTGGATTCAGAAATGAATTTTAAAACTTCGTCGGTAACTCTTAATCGGATTTTATACGCCGTGACAATGCGAGAGTTATATAACAGTATATTTCAATTAAAAATAATTCCATGGTGCGCGTGTCATTATTCCTCGACAATAAAAAAATGCTGTGCAAGTTTTTCAATATTTTACAGAAATTCACACTTATTTTTATAGTCGAATGTGATAGTTTCTGTAACGATAACTTTTTATAATCCCATATTAGTTCGCAACTCATTAAGAGTGTTTATATTCTTTTTGTAGTTCATATATTCCGCGTATCTCGAGTTTCTATGTATCTCCCAAAATTCTACGGTCCTTACTCTCCTTTACAACATAACACTTAAAATTGTGAATAGCCTGGTTTAATATCTCGTTGAACTAGTCATTGTAGCCATGTTTGCGTACACGCCAGAGACTGACGATAATACTTGTTCCGAGTTTACGCAAACAAGCTCATTGTAAACAAACTGCTATGCTTAGAGGTGTTACTGTAAGCAACGTTGTAAAAGTATTACTTACAACAGAATAATGGCATGTAATTATTATTATCAAGTTTTTAATAGTTCGATTTTAGGACCACGTTGAATTGTTCACCTTCTTCAAAGATAATAAAAGGGTCAAATAACATTAGACCCTGTAAGGATTCTAAAAGTCCAAATTGAACTAGGAATTAATAAATTACGATCTTAAGAAAAACATTGCAGCATATATTTATTAAAAATGATACGTTTTGGCAATAGTTTTTCACCATCTTCAATCGATTTTAAGAATTCCAAAATGCAACGAGTATACAAAATTAAAATGTAAACCGAGATAAAAAAATTGTACAATAACCTGCAATGTCAGAAGAATATTAAAACATTCAGATCTTTTTGTTATACTTTACTTGTTGTATTTTAGAATTTTTAAAATCGATCGACGGAGGTAAAGAACTGTCGCAGAGACATATCATCTTTATTTAGTATACAGTAGCCATTTTGTCAATTTATATCTTTACGTTTTTTAAAGAATCGTTTTTCAGGAAAGGGTCTAGCCGGGTAAGGTAGTCAAAAGTGCCCTTGAACCAAATTGGACTTGCGATAGGTCATTCGATAGCTTGTCAAAAAAAAACAATCTGTGCCAAGTTTCAACTTTGTATCTCGACTGGGGGGGGAGTAAAGGGCAAAAATCGAAAATCAGGTTTTTGCCCATTTTCTTCGAACTCAGTAAATGAAAAATTTTGAAAAAAAATCAGGAACACTTCGGTGAGTAAGGTACATATTATGGAATTTTTTCAGATTTTTATGTTGCAAATCCAAGCTGTGAAAAATAAAAAACGCAAAAAAAAGCCGAAAAATGCCGATTTTGTATTGAAGGAGTCCCGGATCAGCGTTTATATTTTTTCAGTAAATGTGTATTATCAATACTATTGCTCTCAATTTTTTTTAGATTTTTCGTTAAGGTGCGCCGTAGTTAAAAAAAATAAAAACCCGTGCGCTACGCAGCGTTACAACAGCCTGACGCTTTGCCACGGGACCACCGAACCACTTGAAAATATTCTTTACGCTCTAGGCTCTAATACCACAGTAATTCCAATTTTCTCTATTTCTTTAGTTTCCTTAATTCCTATATTGCTTTGCCGGATGCAAGAACATTGATTACTGCACAAACACTTATTTAATAGAGAATAATACGAAAGTTCGCCCTATAAGTCAATCTAACACGCAAAAACGCCGAAAAAACCGGTTTTTATTTTTTTTAACTACGGCGCACCTTAACGAAAAATCTAAAAAAAATTGAGAGCAATAGTATTGATAATACACATTTACTGAAAAAATATAAACGCTGATCCGGGACTCCTTCAATACAAAATCGGCATTTTTCGGCTTTTTTTTGCGTTTTTTATTTTTCACAGCTTGGATTTGCAACATAAAAATCTGAAAAAATTCCATAATATGTACCTTACTCACCGAAGTGTTCCTGATTTTTTTTCAAAATTTTTCATTTACTGAGTTCGAAGAAAATGGGCAAAAACCTGATTTTCGATTTTTGCCCTTTACTCCCCCCCCAGTCGAGATACAAAGTTGAAACTTGGCACAGATTGTTTTTTTTTGACAAGCTATCGAATGACCTATCGCAAGTCCAATTTGGTTCAAGGGCACTTTTGACTACCTTACCCGGCTAGACCCTTTACGCGTTTCAAGAAATTGGATAATGTTTCATACAAATGAAAGTGTAAACATATTCCTTTGAGAATTTCTGTCTTACTTAGTCCTTATCACATTTTCAATCGTAAATGAAGTTGGTACTCCCAACAAGCAAGTTGGAAAATGCAGTTGAGTGATAACGATTACGATTTCCTTGCAAGGAAGGTTCGAGGAACGGTGTGCAGTTTCAAAGAAAATTTCTCATTAGAAATGCATTTATGAGTCCTTTTATGGACTCGGGATAAGATCTCCGGATTTGAATATTTGAAACGATAAAAGGAACGCTCAAAGGGATGCGAAATGTTTAATTTCAAGAAGCTTTGAAGTGATTCAGAGACTTGAGTACTCGCAAGCCTCGTAGTAATCTTAAACTTAAAGATGTTTTAAGTATATTCTGATTCCGAATATTTAGAACTCGACGTATGCATATATTAAATGTAATCTAAATAATTAAAACACGATAATGGCCAATAATAACCTAGTCGGTAGATTTGACTAAAGAAATTCATGAATAATAATAATAATATTAATTATTAAAGATTTTCTTAATACTCAGTACTCCTTCATGCAACAATTTTGCTATTAGCGTATTAATTAATTATATAAATAGCTACGTGTATTAGCGCAATTTCCTGGCTGAATTCAAGTATGTACGTAATTTATCTTCGAAGACTGGTGGGTCTCGAATAGAATCCTTCGAAATTGGTCGCGAATCAACACAATCTTCTATCTCGTTAACCGCTCAATTATCCCATCTCATTTGTGGAGCAGGAATTATTCATCCAAAAGATTCCTCGGAAATGCGGAATTTTCGGGGCTCGTAATCGCGGCAGATATGTACGTATATATAATGTATGTATGTATATATAATTGGTGGAGGCAGAGCCAATGTAATTGTGAACGATAATATGCGGAGAAATTGCATCGCGAGAAAGTTGCTCCCAGTGGTATTGCCGAGGACAAAAGGTATAAACGTAGGATGACAACGGGGCTCGGCAGCGGCCAAACAAAACCGCCTTCTCGGTTTCGTCGTTTGGCTAATTAGGCCGGCATTCTGCATATTTTAATAATCGCTTCGTTAATCTCCGCGGCGCGGCGCGACGCGGTCCACGACTTCCCAGAATACGTGCATTAATATTCAACGGATCTCTTAATAGACACCGCGAGCTCTTACTTCCTGTTCCAGTTTTTCACCGAAACGCCCCTCGGGGTTCTTCTTGCTACTTGTGGATTCCGAATAAAAATATCTGCCACCAGCTATTAGCGAGATTCTCTCCCTGTTGAGCGACGCTTCTTCGGTCGTTACTTGTTCTTGTTAAATCTTTGTAAGTAAATTGCGATTTTACGTGGAATTTAATACCGCTTATTATGATTTTTATGAAAACAAATATAATTTGATTATGGAATTATTAATACCTCGTGCAAATTGTAGATTTGAAGATTTCTATTCTTTCTGAAGAGGAATACATCTAATGTCGTTTGTAAATAACATATTCCTATATTTTGATAGGGTTTGAAAAGAAAACTGCTAATTACTATTTTCAGAGACAAATTTCGTCGTATATAAATAAAGAATGATATGTTTCGGCGACAGGGTTTTGCACCTGTGGACCGATTTAAAAAATTCCAAAATATTGTGCAATAAGTAAAGTATAACAAAAAGATCTAAATTATTATTGGTTCTGTATTTTTGTATAATAGAACGACTTTGAAGTGGATTATGCAAAAGTACATAATTCACGTTGGATTTCATCGTTTACCCTACAGTAATTAATACTCGTAATTAATATCCTGTATTAATAATATCAACCAAGGGAATCAAATCATGAAGATTTAAGTAGTTCTATGGCACGTTTCTTCCGCAGAATTAAAACAGTATTCCTTTACCATTAAAGCATGCACACGGTTGTAGATAAAAAATAGTTGCATTAGAATGGGTTCGTATTAAAAATGCGTATTAAATGTAAGGTTGAATGCGTGCGCTTGGTGTCCCGTGTATCCTATGTGGAGCAATCATCCCAGGAGAAACCGTTGCAACGTGCATTTCACGAATGCATCGACCACGCGATTCTCTTTCTCGATAGGAAACGCTATAGCGTGTTCCGTAACGTATATTTTACCTTTCTGATCGCGGCCTTTCCATGAGTTGTATCGTGCAATATTTAACCCCGGAACCATTAATTACGGAAGAAACTTGCAAGATTTACGTTGTTAATGACGAAAGTTTTGATTGCTGCTCTTCCATAAGATATACTTCTAATAGTTCAACTTCGAATTTGATACGATTCAGAGAAATGTCGACTATAATTATAATCTTTTTTCAAACTGTGCAAAACACATCACAGAATATTAAATTACAGACACATGACAAGTCTATAATTGCAATGATTTCTGATGTCATTAATAGGTACATTTCGATATAGTCGATTAAGATAATCTTAAATTTCTTAGAATTTACAAAACTTGAAGGCAAATTAAATTTAAGTCGCCAGAAATTAACCCGCTAACCGTTTTTGGCTACTATAGTAACAATTCATTTTCTGCTACTCATAAGTAATCAAACTTTTTATAAACTGCTTATTTAGTGCTTTTGACAAAGATATTTAAGCCGTTTCTTTTTAAAGTGGCGTAAGTCCGTTTTTTGAGATAAACCGCTGATTTGTGCTTTTACTTATTCAATATTGCAATAGACTTATTCATAAAATCATCTATGTGTACTATTTCACATTCGCTTTATCACTTTGTTTCATCTGTAAGCATACAATAACAATTATACTACAAGCTTATAGATAATTAATTACCATTAATCTCCATTTTGTAAGAAAATGAAGTAAAATCCTTGTATTCACTAATAAATTGTCTAACACTTGCCAAGTAATATTACAATATATGTAAACGAGTATTTAAAATGAAGTAGGCAGTAACAAAATTGTATCTCGAAACAACGAACATTCGTGAACTTTAATATTTTCCGTGTGGTAGAGGCATTAATATGTCGCGTGTTACGATAAAAATTACGTTTAGTAGTAAACCGTGCGGTATCGGAAAGCCAGATCTGCGAATTTTGTAGTCGGCTGTGGTCCATGTTGTTCCACACAATGCGCCGCTGACAATGCACCAACCTGAAATCCATCGCGTGAATTTACAAATCCTCGGCCGGCCATTACTGGGCTTAAACTCGCACGTTTTGGCACTGGCGAGATCATTATTCCAAATTCTTTGATGCTCAAAATACCCCTCGGATTTGTAAAAAACCAAAATGCTGTCTACCATTGATTTGCAAAATTCCACCCGATTTTTGTCGTTGATTTCTTCTTCTTTTAATTTCATTTCGTAACGAATAATAATTCGTAAAGTGAAGAGTGAATTTGAATAATCCGATATATTCCGTTAAAATTTGTTTGATCGAAACATTTTTCTTCTAACACATAGATCTCAAACTTCTAATATAATTCATTTTATTCTATCGATATAATTTCGATTATTCTAGTACAATAAACTTCATATTTCCGAAATAACCAAAACGCATTGTAATCTGCAAAGAACTGATAGTATTTCCAGATAATCAAACAATAAATATTGTTTTTATAACACTGCTCATTAAAATAAAAGAAGTGGTAACAATCCAACTGACTTTCGTTCGAAGTGCAAATAATAATTACAAATTGTAAAATGTAAATTCCAGATTGATTGTGAGAAAGTGTATGACTTACAATAACAATAACATTTCTAATTCAAAACGTGCCACATGTTGATACGATTAAGGTTACTTTTAAATCTGTTCTAACGGTGAATTAAATAACCATCGACAATTATCATGAATGATAATCCATAAGCACTTAATCACGTAGCAATTCTGGTAGATAATGAACCGCTTGGAAACACAAATGTCTGTTTTAAGACAAATATGCTGACGATTTGGAGTCGTCTCGCAAATCCAAATGCCCGGTGGCTATTTGGAATATATCCAATCAGACAACCGCACTTTATGACCAATGATTAATCTAATGGATAATAGAGGATAATGATAAATCCTATGATATAGTACTCGTGCAATAATCACGTTCAAATTCCTCATCAATAATCCGTTCCACTTTCGAAGAACCGTTATAAGCTGTACGAGTTTTTGGACATCAAATGTGTAACACCTGAAAGAACGATTCACACCTCACTTAATTCGTGATTTGTAACACTTTTAACCGATTAGCTGCTACAGTGGTTGGTCCACTTTCCTGAATAGACGTTATATTTCTTTGTAGATATAAGTTTGTAATTTTCTGTTAGCTTAAGATATCAAGATTTTGTTGCCTCAAAAATGACAAGAAGTTATTAATAATGACGGCGAATTTATTAAATTAAAGTCCATCGTAGATCATTTTATTGACGAATAAACTTTATTGTACAAAACGGAGCCACTTTATGACTCAATCCAATAACATCCATAATCTTTAGATAAAAACAAAAAGATTAGTTGCTAGCAAAAATTAATAGCAAACAACCTGGTACATAAACCGATCAATCTAGAATTTAATTCAATGACATATATAATCCAGTCTCCTTTTATGCGGTAGACACATTCAACAGAATTCGGCATAAAAAAGATATAACTTTCTTGGTAAAATTAGAGATAATTTTTAAAATACCAGCAGCACAAGAGGGTAACTTACACACAATGTTGTTTCGTTTTGTGTGCACATAAAAAGATTTTGAATTCGAACGAACAAACCTTTATTTGTCTGTGCGAAGTATTCTCGTCTCTCTTAATTCGCAGGAGACGATCATAAAAAGAATAAGAATAAAGGATAAGCGCGTTACGCTATTAAAAGTTCTTAGAAATGGATTTCTTCGATTACTTATTTTTTTTTGCTTTCTTGCTTCACCGCATAACTTCGCTAACTGCATTAAAAAGATACGTAGGAAAAGAGACTCGACTGTACAACAGATTTTAGATTACTCTCGTTTTCACGAAAATAGTTTACGAATCCTACTTGTTACGATTGTTATACGAAAGACATAATAGCAAGTTGAGTGCTTGGTGCTCAACAATCCTAACTCGAATTTTTCGCAGCAGGATAGGAAACCGCAAAATCGTTTGACGAGAATGAAAAAGGCAGGTTTCCATTAGTCGATGGAAACGGCTGGAATTGACTAGCGGTAGAAAAACACCCGCGTAGTCTATAGAGATTGGTATTTCCGCGGTTGTTTGGGAATTTGTGCGTACGTGTTCCGATCTCTTCCAATAATCGCCTTACGTGGAATCCACACAAATTTGTCCGCGATGTTCGACGATGATATACAACGATCTCTGGAGTGACTCAGAAATTGAAATCGTTTTTGAAATGGTACCGATTGACATTAAAATCGAACTTTACGTTGCGTGACTCACATGGCAATTTTGTAATACGAATTTTGGGAGAATCCTGACAGCGGATCCTCTTACTGTTAACTTCATAAATATAGAAATCGTGATACATGCCAAATATAAAATGTGTCGCTAAAAGACAGAAAAAATAAGTTTGTTACTTTTTATGTTGCAACCATGAGTTGAGGGGAGACTTCAAAATTCTTTCGTTCCATAAAAGATTGTCCATAAAATTTACTCCGAAAAAGAAATTTTCTCTTCTGAACTCGACAATGTTTTAATCACAAATACTGGAAATTTATTATGCTGATATTCCTCAATAATTAATCGAGTAATATAATAATTAAAAGTCATATAAAGTGCTATAATTTGTAACGCTCGGAACGAATTCTTAGTGAAAGCAGAGATTGTTTATGAGTTTTTAAGTATGTCTTTATGCATCACAATCCGAACGTTTATTATACCAATATTCCTTAATATTTAATCGACTAATGTAATAATTATAAATCCTGTAAGGGCTAGAATTTTTAATATTTCCAATGGATTCTCAGTGGAAACAAAAGTTGTTTATGAGTTTCTAAGTATGTCCTTATCAATCATCAATATATAACAGTGGTCAGATTCTCTTTATTCCGAAGGTCAATTAATTGCCAGTAAGTTTCATCAACAAGTATTTACATAGTGATTTATCTCAATTTACCGCGGAATTAGACTCGTAGGAGCGCATCTTAAAAGGGTTACGAAGTGGAAAATTTAATCTGACAATTCCGTCGGAAATGTTACCTCGTAGAACCATAAGTCTTTGAGAAGTCTACTTCCCTCACATTTCGAAAATGCCTTCCATGCACCTACAGTAGATTACAGGAGAATCTTGGAAACTTAACTATAATGGTACTTAGTTTCGTTTATTTTAATCTTCATTTTATAGTAAACTGCTTTATTATGTCAAGCTTGAAATACTGTGACATGTATTTATCATTACAAAATAAAATCCTTTCTACTTTGATTCCCACGAAAGTAAACATTTAATATTCAGTTCATTCTGCAGGAAATAAAATAAAATTACACTGCATCAAATCTGTTATACTTCCAATACTTCCAAAGTGAATTGATATTGCAAATTCAAGAAAAAGAGACACCCGACACTTTACGAGTACTGTATTTCTGTCATTAAGGATGAGGATAACCATTTTCTTTCATTTTCTGCCGCTTTCATTCCTTGGATTTTGTCCGCGAGTGGAATTCAGTTGTGGAAAGAGGATCCTCGGCGTAATTCGATTACGCGAAGACGCTGATATTATTCGAAGAAGTTGGAATTATTGGGTAGAGTTTTTCTTCGAATCTCGTTTATTATTTCACATAACAGTGCCTTGTCAGGAGAAATGAAGCCAATCGGCACTGAAACTTTCTCTGTCGTGTTTACGTCGAACTGGCACTTACGTTATCCGTGCACGTCAGCACGTACTGATCTTTTGCCAGAGAAAAGATAATTAAACTTCCTCGAAGAAAGAAACCATCGATATTCGTAAAATGAAAATGGGATTTCGTACATAGCCGGCTTTGGTCCAACAAAACATACAAGAAACGGTTAATTCTCAATAATACTTATATTATAAACCATATTCTCTTCCGATGGCAAAATATGATAACAATTTTAGCAATGCTGTGCAAATTTTTCGGAATTCTTAAGTAGCGAAATCCGATGGTCATTCATCATTTTTAAGAAAGACATATGACTTGACGCGTGAAAGTTTCACAACGATAAATAAGGCACAAAGATGAGTCTGCTGTTGAAATAAATTAATATCAAATGTCGAAAGAGTTTTTAAAATGATAAAATCATTTAAAACGATACAACGACTCCCCCTAGAGGTACTGTAATTCAAATCATGCAATTCTCTCGAAAACGATACTGTAGCATTTGGAGGAGTGTACTGTGTTCTCGGGTTACTTTCTACCTATATCTATATACTGAATTCACCAGGTGCGCTACGTTATAGTCGATAGCGACGTATATCCGACAAGTTATGATCATAATCCCTATTCTCATATTTGCAAGTTATTCAATCAACTGCTACTCAAATTGCACGCTATTACTACACATTATAATTCGGTGTACGAACGAGTTATTTACGTAGTTTAATATACATTCGGTTTTGTGATCCTCCCGGAGAGACTTTGCACGTATGTATATTTGCTATATATATTTTAAACGTTTTACACTTATCAATTCCATAAAGTATGTTTCATAATATCTATTTAATTATGATACTCATCTATTCTTTATGATTATTATTTATTGTTTAATTAGTCATACGTACAGTTTCAATCTTCTAATTATATGTTTATCCAAATAGAGTATTACTTTGCCTTGAATCACTCAAAATTATTTATGTATATTCGATTATGGAGGATCAGAATTTTACTGGAACCTAGTAATTCTATACATAATCGAATTTAAATGTGAGGCCACAGCATTATAGTTTGTATATATTACGATATAATATTAGTATTAGAATAATATTATTATATAATATTAAAATATAATATATTACATGTATAACTACTAGCTACGAGTAAAATTCTGAATTTCAATATTCCAATAAGCATAAATCATTTTGAGTAATTTAAGGTCTAACGATATCCTATTTCATTAAACGTTTAATGAGCAAGTGAAAACCGTAGACATAAATTACAATATAAATTATATTATAATATATTATATCATAGCACTACTATTAATCCGCATACTAATAGTACTACTAGTATAAAATACTAGTCTAAAATACTACTAGCGACAAACTGTGGTACTTACATTACAGTAATATAGTACACTAATATAATAATACCAATATTACAGTTTGTCCTATATTATGAGATAGAAAATACAAAGTTTACTTAGAAATTTGAAGCCGCTCTTTTTCTACGAATATTACTTCGCCCGTTTCAAATTCGTTATTATTTTCTAAGCTTCACTACGACGATGTGTCTAGGGATCAAGCTCTCACAGCCATCGTGTATTCCTCGTGAATAGCAAGCGTCTAGCCCACTTTGCACAGTAAACTTTGCAACGGGGGCTTGGTATTGAGAATACCCGGGGACTTGATATCGGGGAAGAAGAAGACGATGAGAACACGTGGATAGCCACGTGAAAGCAGTACGTGAGAGGACAAAATTGTGGGAACGATGAAAGATACCAGATAAACTGTCGATATCTTTAATCTGAATCTACCTTTATGGGATTATACTTATCGCTCTTTACTTTGTACTTCTCCTAAGATTTATCGAATTCGAAGATACGAAGGGCTTCTAAGTTTTGATATATTTTGTGATCATATGTCTCGATATAAGTTCAACAAAGTTATGTGAATACTCAAGATATGGTAATACATCAATTTTTGGGAGTTTATTGAAACTTCGAAATTTTATTTCCGACAGAAATATATGTTGATCATCTTAGGTATCAGTTACTCAAACTTATTCCAAAAACCAAAGTTCTGCATTTCTCGAGACAAAGATAGAATGTGTATTTATTGTAGAATGTTTTATTCAGTTTTGCATCGATATACTTTTTATAATATAAATAATATGTGAGTATCAATATGGCATAGAATATTTGTCGTCTTCTGTTTAATAACGATGCATTGAACTAATTTAATTAATCGTATAGGATCTTTACGAAAACCCTCGTTTTCACAATATTTTACAAAGTACATACAAAGTATAAATATCGATGTCAGATCAAATATTATTTAGCTTCTGTTTCATTATGACACACCAGCTGATTTAGCCAATCACGCAGGACCTTTACGACGACTCTCACCTCGCAACAGGGATCTAACTGGCTTGCTAATTGGTTGTAATAATCCCGATATATAGGAGGACCTTAAAGTATTAATTAAGACATGTAACAAATTGCAAAAGATTTGCGAAATCCATGCATACCTGACATAAGCAAAAGAGTTGGCATTGACGAAAAGTTCAACGAGGACTTTGCAAGGAGAAGACTCGAGGATAAGTTCAAAGCAGCATTCGAGGAGGCAGAAAGAAATCTCACTCGATGACCCCGCGACACGTCTACACGTTTCTATCCTAGTAGATGAGCAATGTACAATGATGCGTGCGCGAATCAAAAGTTTCTCCGAGAGACTTGGAATTCCTCCTGCGGTGCTTATTTCGTAATTCCTTCCTCTAAGGCCATAATCATCCTAGAGGAAAGATTTATCGAGGTCAAAGAAGTTGAAAGAACTCGTTTTTGCTCCAACGGCAGAGAAAGCAATAGACGAGTGGTATTTGGAGAAGAAATAGCTTTTTTTTAGAGTCTACATTCTTCGTATTAATTACAATAACTTGTTTCATTGAATTTCATTTGAATTTTTTAACTCGGCTGGTCACTTAATAGTGCTTAACATGTACTACGTCCTAATTCTTCGTTTAAATGTTAATGATGAAGATTCTACCGAGTATTGACATTGAAATCTGACATTTTTGGAACAAATAGAAGTTCTTGAATCTTTAGTATCTTATCGTGAACACAAAGTCAGCTGGATGTTATATTACTTATAGATATTAGATAGACATTACACGTACATAGATTGATGTAATGAATGTAATTCGGATTGCCGAAATGAATTATAGTTAGAACTTGCACTTCTGAATTTTGAACTGGTAAACTTTTGCTTGGAGGTCAGGAACGGTTTTAAAGGGTTGGAAAAGGGTGGGGGAACTTAAGAAGTGAGAGAGACGGGGAGTATAGGGTTGAGGGGTTGAGGATTCGCGAGTAATAGAGCTTTGAAATATTACCTTTGATGGAAAAAGGCGAATAGTTGATTTCGACAATTTTTGGAAATAGATGATTAATTCTAGAAATTAGTTCTAATTCTAGAAATTAGAATTAGTCTGAAGGTGGATATATTAAATACGTAGATGTTATCGTGTTCTATTACGCGTGCATTAGTTATTGAGTTATTTGTATGCTGAACCGAGTTGACATTTACTTATGTAGTTTCTAATTATTCATTTATGTCTCATTACCAGTCTTACAATGGAACATATACATACGTATATCATCAAACATTGCCGAATAAAATATATATTAAATACATTTCTTCTTTCAGCAGCTTCAAATTTTCATGTTTAAATTTTCATCATTTAGTAAGATTCATTTTTATCCTGGAATAAAATTCGTAAAAGTATATAAATATGAATATCGATATACCAATGCAAACCTAAACAAAGGCATCAATATTCCAGACTAGAATTGGCAAAAACATAAAACTATGAATAATATATTCGATAGTATATGAATATGAATAATGATATTCGTATGGCAATTGGAATTTTAAGTACAGAAGTTTTTCTTACATAACTTTTATTTTGATTTTATCGTTTACTGATGTAAGTCTAGTTCCAGAGTAAGCGTGTTGCTATTACATCGAACTTTCCCCTTGAAACCGCAATCAGGTGCATGCCCACTGATGCAAGTACCAAGTGAGTCTGGAATTCCAGTATCGGGAAGAAATGGAACGCTTTCTGTTCGCGTTTGCAACGTGTTTTGTATCAGCTCTCGTTAGACTGATTTATTTCAGCCATTTTATTCAACCGTTATTTGATTTCTGTGGAAGCTGTGCTTCGTTCCAATTGTAAAATACTGATGCAATTTTTTAAGCAGTGGAATTTAATAATTTAAGAGTTTTTAATTACTTAATATTGCATTTAACTTTTCCAAGTTCTTTAACTTTAAGTAAGAGTGAATTTTCAAGAATTATTTAAAAACAGTGTCGCGATGGAATACATTTGTATTCTAAACATACGATCGACACGATTGAATTCTTTGAGAACTTTGAGAAACTTGAATATTTCACGTTTTATAATAAATACTTTACACAAATTGAAAATACATATTCCGCAGATGATAACACGCATGTGTAATTACAAAATTAATTCCTTTCTACGTTCATCTCTGCAAAAGCAAACATTCGATGTTCAGGATATTTGACTGTAAACGAATGGCGGCGTATATTTTGATAGAGTTTTGGGGAAGCGAATTAAACATCTTAGGAAATATTGGATTAATTGGTGTTGCCGCATATTTCGTATGTGGCTGGAGTGCATAAATAAATCTTCTCAAGTGTGACGAATGTAAACGTTTCGCAAGAAAACGTGGCAATCTGTATGAAGTGCTAATTCGAAGTCACAGCTGAGGGAAGTTATCCGGCGAAAAACATTTAGTAAATCGAAAGTGAGAGGGACATGGAAAGGAAGTAGGAACTGGTTACGCATAGATTAACAAAAATAGATTACTACTAGTACGTTGAAATTGGAATTCAAATTTTTTGTTATTGGCAAAAAATAATACTGTTTTCATCTGATCTTATGAAAATGATATAAATGTACGAAGTTATGAGTTTGAGATTATAAAATTTACGAAAGAATGAACGAACTATTTCATCGTGCAATTCTAGGTAGAAACTAATAATTTATTTTCATTATAAGAAACTTTTCTATAAGTAGATAATTCTCTAAATTTCAGACAATACTAACCTTTTAACCCTTTATACTCCAAAGGCGACTCTCAGTAGACATTCAGTTTATTTCGACAATTCGAGGGGCGATTAAGAGTCGACATTAAAATTGACTCCAGTTTATTAAATCCAGAAGATTTAACGTCCAATGACAAAGTATAACTGGGGAAAATCTTAATTCCGCTTCTTAGTCGCCATTCGAGTTGCCGCAATAAATCGAGTGGCGATAAAAAATCGGCTCTGAGTGTAAAGGGTTAAAACATTCGCGTCGGGGCATTTTCAACAGAACGTTCCGCGCGAAACAGGTCAAATTCGCAGAATTTTGCTAAATAAAGTTATGTTGACAAAAAATGCTGCTAGGTAGGTGTCCGCCTCCGATTTTTTCATTTTCCGATATACTCTAATACCCAAAAAACTGAACGGCGCGTATTTTTGCAATTCTGGGGAATTTCAGTTTAAGGGTAAAAAAAGATTTGACGTGCGCCAAGAATAATTGGACATTTTTTTGTAAAAATATTGAATTCTTTTGAATTTTAGTAGGTGTACAATATTTTTTATCATAAATAACTTAACATGGAATTCTAATTTTTCAGATGGGTTTGTTTTTTAAGGGTGAACTACACTCATATTGAAATCTTCTTAGTTTTTTATTCCGGTTCTGGTAAAGAATCCTAAAGACTCACATGTGCGTCATCCAGTGCGAATATGTTAATATATTACTTTAATAATATTGACACAAGTTAAAAGATTGAAAACTCAACAATCACAATTAAATCTGCAAAATCTTATGTATAGAAATACAAAGTTCTTACAGACAAGCGTGTAAAATCAGTTCGCCAAAGAAAATCCTTGAATCCATTTATTTTCCAGAGCCATTAGATGTTGAAGAGAAACGAATCGATTTTCTCGGAAACACGAAATCCACGTAATTTACGTTTTTATAGTCGGAGGTGTTCGTAGAAAAATCGTGGCATTTGAGCGGGCAACGACAATATTACTATTTTAGCAGGATTCCATTAGAAAATGAATCTTTTCGAGCATGACGGTCGTTTAACCAGCCACGGGGCTTGCACGAGATAAGTCAGCAGGATATGAGCGGTTTGCAGGTAGACGAAGCAAGAGGAAATTGTTAAAGAGAGAAGGATTAAGGGAAATAAGCGGAGAGAGTCGTGGAGAGAAGCAGAAGGTGGAATAAGCGGGAAGGCGGAATGATTTCGAGATACAGAGAGAAAAGGATAAACAGATTGTTAACGGAAGAGAGATAGAGATTGAAAAGTACCTGAGTTCAAACAGAGAGAGTACTTTGTGTGGCTGTGCATTTCCGCTCCAAGAAGTAAATCGTGTGCATTGTGGTGCAATGACTATTAAGTCTGCGTGTCTCCGAGTGCAACGCACGCTGATCCCGCGGAATGCTAAATTACGAAATTTTGGAGAAATAATGAAGTCATGAGATTCAGTTTAGCTCTGAATATAATTTATGTACACCGAAATGCAATATTAGTGCATTAAGATATCATATGAATCACGATTTTATCACGATTTTCGCAGATTTATTCAATGCTTTCCTATGTTGTCAAACATTTTCAAAATGTTTTTAATACTAAAAATTGTACGATGTATAAATATCGGTTGATTCCTCCCCGTTTGATGAATATTCTAAATTATTAATATTTAACTTTGCAGTTTGTTTCAACATTTCAATTTTGTATGCAAATGGAGATGAACATTTTAGGAAGTCCACGGAATTATGAAACAGAATTTCAAGCAGGACATAGTAGAATACATACTTTTAATTGACTATTATACTCATATTTTGTATTAATTTTAATTCTGAATTATGAAATATACCTTTGTCTTTATATTTCAATTTAGACAATGTTCAAAATAATTCGTTTCATATAATACTTTCAATTTCAGACTCATTATCCTATTCGGTAATATCATTTACCGGATGTGAATGGAGAATATTGAATATTCAAATCCGTTTACAATGTGAAATGGGATTTATTATCGTTTATTTCCTTTGTTTCGAGTATCCGACGACATACCAGACAAATAGTATCACGGAGATCAAATCACCTTTACCACGATGACGTCGAACTTGAGGGAAACGAGGCCGAAGGAAAGGAATTTACCTGAGGCCACATCTACGACCCATATACTTGCTCAATGAATATATCTCCCAAGGTTAGTAAACCTAGCGCGATCACGGTCAGCGAAAGGTCTCCAATCGAGTTCAGTCAAGGTCTAGGATGGAAGAATAGGACCACCCTCAAAAAAACCTTTACATAACGCAGAAATCTTGCACGTAGGAATATGTGAAAGTTTCGAGATCCTGTACCAGTTATAAAACGAGAACCTCCCGAAACTTTGGTATCGTAAACTGGGAATATATTAAAACTTGAAGGATCAGCTTGTTTTGCTTACAAGAGCAAGTTGCAAGAACTATCTTCGGGGAAGCAGAGAAAAATATGGCTTGGGATATAACAGAACTTTTACTGAGAATCATATTGAAACAACTTTTCATCCAGATTCTAAACAACCGTGGAATTTCAATTTGAAGACATGGCAAGATAAATGGATGCCATACCTGTGAGGAACCTTAATAAAGTACGCTCATAAATAAATGTAATACTTGTTACATTTATGTGACGTTAAGTATAACGCGGATAAGTGAAAGAATGGGCCATTATCAATGTTTTACGTGGTAGTTATATTGACAAGTGTGGAGAACATATTCAATGTTATTCGCAACCCGGAAGAAATTTGATATAGGTATTCATTATGATATTCACGGCACAAGTCAACTCATATCGATGATCACTTTTATCACGGTTATCCAGGTGAGATAAAATCAACTTCAGCGGAAGACGTAGGGAAATATGAAGACATACCACTGAGTCTACCAGGAACGGCATCCAAGGATCCCACGAGGAGTATGACAAATAAGAGGAAACGGATCCTTGCCATGTTGTCTTGAATCCCTCCGAATCTTCCTGCCAATCTTCAAATCCGCCTCGAGGGTTTCATATGTCCTGGTCCAGCAGTCAAATTCTCGGTTCTGAAGAGAGGATCGCATGTAATCCCGAATCCCGTGCGAATCCTCGTCCTTGATGAATATTCGCGCGCGCGAAGGACCGAGGATCGAGGATCGACGATGGTTTACGTTACACTGCCAGTAAGGGAATGTCTTTCGAACACGCGTGCCACGAGAATTTCTCGTGGTTCGAACTTACGGCGAATCGAGTATATCGTAGAATGTCGCAGAGATCGGTAACCGAGGTACAAACCGAGATATTTTTCTCTGGCGTTTCTAATATCGTAGGCCGGTTTCACGTTGCGTTAGATGAGGTGCGGATGTTGTGTTAGCAGTTTTAACGAAATCATGTAGGAGTCAAGAAGTTCGACGAATTCTACGACGAATAGGGTTCCAGCGATTCCGGATTTAAATAGGTCGATCAACACGAATAAATTCAAAGTTAAATTAAAATTAAAGCACAGTAATGTAATTCGAGATTTTTAATCATCCAATTAATTTTGGACAATGGATGAAAGGATTTCATTAATTGAGTTACTTACTGAAATTAGCGAATATCAGATGAATGACTAAATCTTGCAAATTCATTAATTATATTCTATGCATAGAAGGTGAATTGTGAGTGTTAAATGTGAAACCGTGGTTTCGTGCAGGTATGAAAGGATAAGATCTTTAGGTACCTGGAACACCGAGGAGAGTATGGAATACTCCTGATGAATCTTCTTAGTCAAACAAACACGAACTGAGCACTAACCAACTCTTACATTCGCTTTTCAATCGGATTCCGTAGCGGCCGACCTTCACAAGCTCGTGCTGACCTCAGGTAAGAGTCAACCACTTCGGCTGACCACAATTTCGGACGCACATATATTTTCAGAAAAAAAATTTCCCGTTAAAAAACGATTCTGAATTCCTTTCAGATTATGTTCCACTCTTTAAAGAAATTCCAGCATTATTTTATTTACAAACTGGTCCTGACATAAAAAGCATAGTATGTAACCTGCATATTTGTGTTTTTCAAAGAAACACCTAGCTTATTTAATTCTAATTTATTATTTATTGTACTTCATCAAGCGGAGGTGGCATTCATTTTAATATTGATCGAAAAAATTCCCCTGCAAGATATATTTCTATACATATGCTTTCCCTTTCTCCAAATTTGATTATAGGAATTAATCTTAAAAAACTCCTACAACTTAATCTTATTACGAGAGTTCAACTTAATTCCATCTGTCAGCTTTATGTAACATCAATCTGTACAAATTTCCCTACATAGTTTGACGTAGAAAGTTGCATGTTCAAAAATGAATAGTCATGCTGAATCATCCGATCTAAATTGTATTTTCAACGCCAGCTCATCACAATGGATCATCGGCATGAGATTATTAACGCATTATCGATATTGATAAATATTCTTCCGTATATCACGAAACATTGATGAGACCGATTCAACCTGAAGATTTGCTGCTGGAAAGAGTTTATTCGTTAATATAATTTATTTCCATGAAGTCTAGTGAAACCTCGGAAGAAAAAATGGGGTATTACGTGTTATGTACCACCGCCAGCTACTTTTTGCAGTAAGGAAAATGTCTCCGTATTCCACGGCTGGTGAATTTCCCTGAAAAGGAAGTACCAGAGTCTCGTCTATGATGGTGAAATTATCAAGGCAACGTCGACGAGTATTCAGACAAGACTTATTCTCTCCACACGACTATAATACGCAAAGTATTTGTGGCTTTATGATACTTCGAGCATACAGGATGGAAGCAACCACAGTGATTAGAAGAACATAATTGCAGCACAGAAAATACTATCGAGTCATTTTGTTATATGTAACACGTGTTATTACTGTCTATTATATCTCCTCTAATTCTACTGTTTCTTGTTAACGCTGCGTGATAATGAAGGAGAATCTTCGGAGCGAATCACTCAGCACTCAGACAGATAAACTTTCGAAACTCTTAGTCTGACCAATTTAGCATTTCTGTATTCGTACTGTGCCTTGAAGTCGGATGTCTGATGTTGATGAATAGTTTTTACATAATTATAATAACCTGCTAAACTGTGCTACTACATTTTAAAGACTTCTTATCATCGAATTTAATAATTTGTAGTTTGCATAAAACATAGCACGAAATCTTCAATTTTATACTTTATTTTCACATGCGCGGAGATTTCATAGTACGCGTAGAAATAATCGAGTTGAGCCACATAAAATCTACACTTTTATTTCTTATTCTCGCTTACAATTATTAGGGATACCGGAAAGTAATCCCTTCTTTTCACATACTTTATGAAACTCCATTTATTTGTTTCAAATTAAACATTAATCTATTAGAAAATCTCTGTCGTTATCTACGATCCTTGATCGACGATCTTCCAAAGCTATAATGCCCTTTTTGAAACAATGAAATTGATACTTTCCGGTACCCCTAACATTTTCGACAGTCCTAGTTTTAATATTCTTTTGATACGCCTAAAAATATATTTTTGATTTAATATAAAAAAAATGTATAAAGAGAAAATATCAGGGAAAACATAAATGATTATTCAGATATTAGTACCAGGTGATCCTAAATGCATAGAAACGAATAGACCTTAAAAATATTCTGTCACTCAGTCGAACTGATAAAAGACAGCATCATTATTTTCGTGCACCATATCGTCGGTATTTTCCGTGCAGATCGGTACGAATCATGTATCGCATTGTCGACAAAACGTCCTTCAAAGTCTGGGTAGACAGGAAATACGCAAGTATCGACAACTCGCGGAATTATTCATGAGCGAGATTTCTGTTGAGATTATTCGGCGACATCGGACTGACACCATACGATTGAGAATCCTATCTCTGTACTTTCGATCGGAGCACACCGAGGCGTCACCGCGAGGATAAATCTCACCGTTGAGACTGGCAATAACAGCAACACCTCGAAACAAAATACGCCTTGCACCGCGAAAGAAACGTATACTTCCTTTGTAACAGCGGTTATGTCAATTGGAAACCTTCCTAGTTAGAATACGTGAACGATCGTGTAATCACCTTCATCCATCATCTGTAAATGTTACGACCATTATGTTTGTAATAATCTTTTATGATCGCAAATACCACGGTTTCTTAGAATAACTTCTTATTCAAGATGCACCTTATGCAAATGGTTTCTCTAATGAAACTTTCTATAACAGAGAAACTTACGTTTTCCATATTTCTCTTGGTGTATTTGAGCACGTGTAACAACGGAAGTAATGACCATTGGAAGTTAATCTTACATCAAACAGTTGCCACACAGTTCGTAATTGATAATAGAAAGTACTTTCACCTTTAAATTAGTCGAAATGTTGAATACCAATGATGTATTTGCCTTTAAAGACATTTATTATCCGAATGATATCCATTAATCTGAATTACAGAATCATTAGTAACTTATGTCACATTATATTAAAAGAATAATTTCATTCTAACGAAGAAATATTTGTAGGCTGTAAATACCACTATTTTTACAATTTTTAAAAGAAATTGGAAGAAATAATGAATTTTAATGTACGAAACCTCGGTAATGAGAGAAATATGAGAAATAAATGTTACACAATTTTAAAAGTGCTTCGATGCTTTTTATGAAATTTCGACAATTTCTTCATTGAAATGGTGTGAAGCCAGCGAAACAATTAAATGGACTTAATGACATAGTCGATCGCCGTGTGCTCATTGACAAAGCGTAATACTCTAATATTATCACATGAGATATTACAGCAATGTAATCACGGGGTGAAGTAGCATGCAGGATTCTTTCGCAACGTGTTTTGCCGGGTGAACACACCGCGTAGGAATGTAGGCCTCGGTCAGGCTATCAGGATCAGACAAACGTGGCCTGAAAACACATTCTTCAGATTTCAGGAAAGCAAAGAACAAAACAAATTTAGTGATTTAATCCTGCGAATTAAAGCAGTGTGAGTAGGTATTATTTTTAATAACAATATTTAAATGAAAATATCTCCTAAACTAATTACTTTTCGACATGTATGAGTTAATTCTTTTTTATAGACAATTATGAGCTAAATTAATAGATTGGTGTATCAAAATATATATGATCCCATTAGAAAAACAAACCTCGAAATGTTCTCTTCGCGTCTACTTATAAAAATGCTAATTATATCAAATAATGTCTCCCTCGAAACCATTCAACATTTGTCTGAAACATTTTTCGATATAACTAACAGTATCGAGAATATTTCAACTTCCATTCTTAGATGAATCACCCTGAATATGGATTAGGTCGTGTAATATGAACGTCGGACTACTCAAAGAGAAAGAAAATTTGATTGTTTAATTCAAATAAACATTTTATTAGTCAAAATATGTAGTATTTGCTTGTATACATTTTTTCCAACGAGTTTCCAACCAAAATATTCCTCTTTCGAAAAAGTCGCGGTCATTAGAGGACACGAAGTCTGTCAAGGTCTAATCAGAAATCCAACATTTCATATTACACAACTTAAAAGACGCTTATTACCTATTTTGCCCGTAGAAGTCAAGAAAGATCGCTAACTTTAACCCTTTGCACTCGGCGGCGATTCTCAGTCGCCACTCAGTTTATTGCGGCATGTCGAGTAGCGACTGAGAGGCGACATTAAGATTCTCTTCAGTTATATTTTACCTTCAGACAACTGGAATAAGTTTATGTCGCCTCTCAGTCAACTTAAATTGCCACAATAAATTGAGTGGTTACTGAGAGTCGCCTCTTAAATGCAAAGGGTTAAATACACGCGGAGAATGCAAAGAGTTCCATGTATCTTACAGATTTCTGAGCATAGAGTAGTAAAACAATACTTTAAATTTCAATCTGTTATCCTTCGTCAGAAGATAAACATACGTACATTACATTTTAATGCAACGATTAATGAGAAGATTCGTATCGTTTACGTGTTTCCCAGTCATGCAATAACCGGCGTGATTCGAAGTATATCCTCAGAGATATCTGATTCTGGATCTTACTTCATTGGTACGATTCCTTAAATAATACTCTTTACGATGTCAAAATCAATTTCAAGTATAAATGAAGCTCGTTACGTTTACAATGAGCTCGTATTAATTTAATGTAAACAGATCCCTATCCTTTCTGTATACTATATACTGCTTTATTATGCAACAAATTGCATGACTTTAAAGTGTACCGGTGGAGACATTCTTAAAATTAATTATTTATATATATTTTCGCCTCTTCCCTGTTCAGTTCCCTGCTTCAGAGATGAAGAAAAGTCATAGATTTCAAAGGAAATTACTTTGATTAAAATCAGATGTACCATTTCTTCGGTACAAGTAAATGAATCTTACAGAAAAACCGTGAGAACTTATTTATACATCTAATAAAAATCCATTTATATGGTATTCAGAGTTTCGATCGAAAGCTTCTGCAATCTGGCTCCTATTTACTGGGTGACTAAATCACCGAGTTTATGCACTTATCGTATCGCGACAGTAGATGCAGGTTCGTGTAAACAGCTTGTGTCACGTGGAATAGCATGCGCTAACCACGTAGCAGGGAGGTAAGTACGTATGTACGTAGAAAATGAAAGTTGAGATTCCACGGCAGGTTGTTTCGTAACCAGGGTTACGCTTAGAAAGGCGCCGAAGGTATTTAATTCGCCTAACGCTACTTACGGATCCGAAATAGTAATTATGAGCCGACATTGGGCAACGAACTTCGACTATGCCGTGTGAACGGATGCGCTTACTATAATTGTCGCTAATATTTTATGCCTCTTACATATCCTGCAATTCATCGAATCAGATGTAGTACACGATGTGGGATCAAGTTTCCTCCAAAGTTACAAAACTTTCCGCAAATAAGTTTACAACATTTCGAAGCTATTTTTGGAACAGAATTTTCTGTTACTTATCATTAGACTTTTTAGTTGTAATTCTAATTGTAAGATTTCGAATTTAAAGAAATTTGAACCATTCGTATTACAATATAAACTATCTTGGGAGAACGTTTTGACGTAATAAATTCATCGCAATTGTTTTGCGCAACGACATTTATTTTTGTGATATCCGGAAATATATTATACCTATGGGTATTATGTATAGTTTCCTCCAAGTCATTGTACTATCCTAGACTCTAAAGGATTACCCATCTTTTACTCCTATTGTATTTCCTCGGGGAAGGGAGGGGGGCGGGGGGGGCAAAAAGTGCCGGAGAATGGTGGATCGAATGAAGTATTTGAATACATCCGAAAACTATCCTTCTAGCGATAAACGGCGTCGTGCTGTCGGAGAATTACGTCAGAGAATAAAATATTGGTCTTCCCAAGATACGGCAAGTTCGGCAGCAAGGGAAATCCTCGTGGAGGATTCACGAGATCCCGCTATGATCTTGACAAGGACGAAGTATACCAATCTAAATGCCAGCCAGCCAGTACGCTCTCCCGTTCAAGGTTGGCCAAACCCGATCGGACTGGAATCGGCCGTGCCGAGTGATACCGTAGAAATTTCAATCGTATGCCGTTTAAATCTGGAATGAAAGTCGTTCGAGGGCCGACCAGTTTCTGGTGACCCACGTATAAGCATGTGCACGGACTAGAATCGGAAATCGGAGCCAGTGCCGATCTAAAAATGGGACCGAGAAATAATTGAACTGTGACTAAATTGCAATACTGCTCAAAGTTCTGGCAAACTCCTGGATAACACCGCTCTTTTGCCAAACACACCTGTTTCTTCTACTCTATTCGAATTGTTTAACACTAGAACCACCGAACACGTACTCACGAGGAGAGTAGGGGAACCCGAAAATTCAAGAAATTCTGAAACTTTGCGGAAACATAGAGTAATTCATCCTGATTACGAAGCTATTTTTCGTTGATGCCCAAAAACTGTTTAAAAGGGTGAAATCACTCCTCAAATAAAAAGTGATCTTTTTGTTTTCGGCTATTATTAAATCATGATTATTATTATTATTATTATTTCATTACTCAATTGACTCGAAATTATACGTGATTTTCATACTCCACAGGTATCGAGTTAGATGTCCATTATATATCCATTATATACTTGATGGATTACACAGAAGTATAGATATTCAATTTAATAATCGACCAATAAGTGTGCTGAAGTTCGTTCGTAGTTGTCGACGATCGAGTTTCGTGATCGTTGATCGTCAGTCGTTAATTAATTAATATTGAGATCACGCCGATAGTTAAAGCTACCGTTCCGATTGGTTCTCGATTTCCAATCGCGAGGAAAAAGCAATCGAATGGCAACTTTATCCATCTCAGATGGCAAACTTCCTAGGTTCTTAATGATATCACGACGTTTCAATTAGAACGTTATCACACCCATAGATGCTCTCAGAGGAAAGAACTTTCCTTCGTCGCAGCTACACAATTATCTGCATCACTTGCTTTCCTTCATTTATTTTCAAACATTCATATTTTTAAACAATTCAGAATTAATCATGCTGTACAATGAAAGACAAATTTCTCTAATACATGATTCATTATATTTTGATAGTAAAAATTGATTTAGTATAATTTATAGAGTAAAAATGGTACATATATTTAATGTAGTTCTAAAGCTTTTTAAAAATAATTCTAGCCTTTACATATTTATACCAAATGTAAATTCTATAATTCTAATCATTTAAATCTATATAAAATTTTATACAGAATATTAAAATTACACCGAATTTTATACAGATTAACCATTCAATTTCATATCTTACTACTTTTATGTAGCAAAAATATCTTTCGAAGAAATGTTATTTCTTTGAATTGTTTGCTTTTGTATTTTTTTATAGTAAACATTTCTTTCGAGTCTAACAATAAGATAGTACAATGAGTTGTAGGAATGTATTTATACATACGTTAGTATGCTTAATATCATTTCGTAGAATGGTGGATCTTTTATTACGGTTCATCGAGAGTATAACACAAGTGAAATATCAGAAGCATAATTCTAGAGCGCGTTATCGTAAAACTCATCGACATCATAAAAAATTGTCAAAAGTTCTATCATGATCATCACGATAACTGATAAATGAATGTGGAAGCGAAGTAGTAAATTAATCATTGTATGTGTCAATAGAAAACACTCAACAAAACAAGCCGCTCCGGACAATTACGTAAAAAGATTAAAGTATAAGTTGTAAAATATTGATGTGTAGTCTGTGATCAGCATCCTTGGCATAAAACTTACGACATCGGTGTCTCGGTGAAATGTCAACATCACTCTGAAATCCGGTAAAATCTCAATTATACCTAATTGATGCGTTCTCCCGGCAGACTTAAAGTTAAAAGTACCCTTGGTAAATACTTTCCGCCAATTAATGGATAACGAGATTAAATTCTATCAAGCATAAATTTAATGTATACGCGTTAATGAAGTTCCATAACTTTGACTTCGGTCAGTTTGCTTTCTTTAGCACAGGCAGTAATTTAATTGTATTTATACTGATTTCATGTAGTAAGTTAAATTTACAGTTTTCTGGATGCAAAAATAATGTAATATTAGTGGCCTAAGTCACTTTCCCGGAAGGAACGTTTGAAATGTTTTCAGGCAGACCTGGGTATTATTATAAAAGTTTTTGGAAATAAAGATTAAGATATTTATCTTACAATTGGTCATCTTATATCAGCAGCATTTTGCATTTCAAATAATAACTGCCTAGGTTTGTTTTCAGGTTATAAATAGATACAATCTCATCTAGAATCTATTTATTGTCAACAACTTTCAACATCCTTATTACAGGATCAATAGAAGTTTTATATATTAACCGGAATGGTAAATATATTTATTTTAAGGGGCATATATAAAAAGTGACTTAGACCACTTTCGTAAATAGCGGCACAATTATGATTCGGAAGAGTAACTACTTTCATAAAGTAGCGAACTTAGGAAATTCTAACGCGGAGATGAAAATTAATTATTAAAGTTATCCGTGCGCCGTGGCGTGTCAAGTATCGACTACGGCACTAACTTCGAAGTCACTTTCTCCAAAGAAGACCGGCCTTGGCAGAGTAAACTGGATCCATTTCGCGATACATTTCTCTCAATTTAACGCGCACGATATTCGCCCGTTCAATTACAATTAAGCTTGGCACTTAAACTAATTTTCGCAGTGATTTATAAAGGAGTCTATCAAGGTCGATTTAAGGTTACGACTTCAGGTTATAAATACTAAGGAATTTCTGAGGTATGCCTGAGAAAATAATGTACCACTGTATGCAGTCTGCTTTCGATGCTGATACCAATTACATGACGACTAATTAATTGAAGCATGGTATGAAAGTTTCTCCTCCTGGCGCATGCAAAATTGAATTTCATTTTTAATCGACACTGGAATTATTCTTCTGTCTGTATCTCCATATACTTCTAGTGCGATTGATATTTACTTGCTCTCTAAAATTAGGCCGGAATTTCTTTGCGCAAAAAATTTTCAATTTTCCGATAGAAGTGCACGTATGTAATATTGAAATTATTGTACACCACATATACGTAATTATACATGTGTATAACGATGCCATTAACATGTTGGATCCCGCGGGGGGGGGGGGGGGGGTCGCCGGTGACCGTCGATGACAATAATACTAAAACTTGAATCGAATATATCGTTAATATTCGCACAATTGTCAATATTCTTAACGTTACGATAACGATGTAAAGTAAGTAATCGTAGAACGCTTAAACAGTTTTATTTTTAGACGTTGTATACTCGTTACGGATGTATATAGCGAGGTATCGTATAACACGGATTTCAGCCCGGTACTCAATGTATTAGTGTTTAACAAGTAAGTTGGCAAGATACTGCATTTTATTAAATTATTCATTATTCATTATTCATTAGAATCTTTATTCTGATAGGCATTACTCAAAGGTCTCGTGAATAGACTTAAACTTCGTACAGGAAAGCACAGAATCCCGAGTGCAGTAGACTCGATCGCACTTAGCTAGCTTTGCAAACTGGGAAACGATCGCATAATAATGCACCGTTTTGCCTCCGAGTGCTTATCAACGTCGTCCAGGTTCGCGAGTTCGAAGTTCCTTGAAAGCACTCACAGCATATTGCTTTGACAAGTGTATAATAACTCGTTTGAGATATACTCCTCCTCTGCTTCCCCTTTCCCCGAGTCTGATATTTTTGCGCGTCGTTGTTTTTCTTGGAAACATCTAAAGAAGCCGCACTGTTTTTTCTGACACATTTCCGAGTACGTGAACTTAATAAAAGAAACCGCAAATAAATAAGGTTTTCGAAGTTGATGAAGAATCCATGAAAATTATAATATTATCTATTAATATGTATATCTATAATTGTACAATTATACAATTAAATTGAGTAATACATTATAATATGTTTCAGTCGTTCAGATCTTTAATCTGACTAGGATTATCAGCTAGAAGTAATTTGCTGAATGATAATAATAGAATCGTGGAGAAATAATTAAATAAAATTTCACTTGGTTTTTAACAGTAAAACTACCGAACATATACTCAGTTATGCTTGTATATTTATTTATATACAAATTATGTTTGTATATAAAGTAAAAGTATATTAAATCTCAACGCGCTGTGGCATATTCGATTAATTTAAGTAAGAATGGCAGACAAGTCATTTTTACCTCTTTTGTAGTTCTAATACTAATAGATGTTTCCTCGATAGATGGTAATACGATTTGAGTAATTGCGGTTGTTAATGTCAATTGACCTAAGGGATAATATCGCTATTAATTATTTTGGTGGCGTGTGGTGGCATTTCAAGGGAATATCCGTATGAAGGGGTTACGTGCATAACTGCAGTGTACAGTGATGCTGGGATCAGAATGTTAATAGAACTCCAGGGGTCCTCGGCAACGCACCTTGATGTGCTTCAACCTGGATTATCACCTAGAAAACCTTCATATTTCCATCTCGTATCTCTCTCGGATAGTGAAACGCCTCCGACAAAGACTGCATAACAGTCGAATTATGTTACACGGTATACTAATGCACCATCGTATACGCGCAAGAACTGTAATTAAGAGCAGACTCGGCTTTCGTGTTCTCCATTTTGCCGTCTGCAGCATGTAAAATCGGAGTCCGGCTTCGCAGAGGAGAAATACTGGCAGCTATAAATCCCGAACTGAATTTCGAAATTGCCAATACGGGGAATTGAATGTTTAATTGCATAGTATGTTATAGATCCTTATCTCGGGCGATTATACAATAATCTAATCTGCGGAGTCTCGGAAATGAACGAAGAGAAATTGGTTTGAAATTGTAGAAGTTTATTTAATTAACTCCATACGTACCAAATTTTCAGCCTGTTTTACATCGCAATTAATAAATCCTCTTATTATTTCATACGTATCATATTTCATTTTTGCGAATGTATAAACATCGAGTTTACTGAAATTCAGTTTCGAGTATTTGGGTAGAGTATAAGTCATAATATGTTAAAAGCGCTCGAAACTTCTGCAATTTGACTTGGAAGTTAATGACAGAAATTTATAATAAAATTGCACGAGGGCAATTGAGTTATAGCGTTCAGCCGAGAATATGACATAACAGGATATAAGCGTAATAACTCGATAACGCGACGTACAGTTACTTTAATAATCAGTCATCTATGAGGGGCGGATGTACGTCAAAGTTCCGTAAACATTTTGCTCGCGGCCTCATGTTAATTTCTGCTGGTATAAACTAATTAAAGTACCAGCATTTAAATTTCGTGATTCTGAGGTAAAACGAAGCTCGAGCTGTGCGCCCGTATACTCACTTGATTACGTAAACGTGCATCGTATCTGTACAAAAGCATTGCCTCTCCTTCTAACCCGGTTAATTAGCGTTTATAGTAACGAACGAACTTCAATTTCGCGAAATCCCATAAACTGATTAAAAGTTGGAAATAGTTACTGTCACGGATGCACGCCGGAAATCCATTGGGATTCGAGACAACCACCAATGACTAATCGAATCATTATCCGTTTTCTCGGCTGGCATATCTAACCACAGCCGTAATTTAAGTTTTACACTAACCGCAACGTGGTTTCGAATTTCACCCGTCTTTATTCTTATTTGGAAATATTCGGTTCATATCTCCAAACAACAAATTAAAATAACAAGTAATGCCTTTTTTCCAATGTGCTTATTAATCACCTCACATTACTTATCATTATTTGAATATTGTACAATTTTTATTCTGATTTATAATTTAATTTTTGATACTTTGTGTATTACAGAATTCTAAGAATCGACTAAAGAAGCGAAAAACGTAGCCGAAACGTATTACTTTTAATAAAATGGGTAATTTTTGTTTTAAAGTCATTAGAAAGTTTCATTACACATGAGTAGTTGAAAATGAATGGTCACTATAGTAGCCAAAAACAGTCAGCGGGTTAAGGTAATAATTAAGCGTGTTTTTCATCAAATCCTATAGCATTATATTACAATCGATCGTTTCAACTAAACTTATCAGCCTCATACTATTATAAACATTTCTTTACTTAACTAAAAATTGATCATAGTTTCGAAAATAAGAAGTCATGGGAAGGTGAACATACAGCTTTTTTCATGATTTTATAATAACTAAATTAATGAGCCAGAACTTGGCAATTAAGAGTATGATAAATGTTAAATTTGCGATGAAATGAAAACTTACTCTTCGTTGTGCATTGTGTATATGAATTGTGATAATAATATTATACCTACTCTAAATACAATAAATACATTTTATTTATATTCTAATTAAACGAAACGCAAGAAACGAATATTAATTTATCCTATTAAGAGGACCTTAAATCGCGAGTTCTTCTTGTAAAGAGAAATTTTTGATTACGAGTTTATACGATTTTGCGTACAATATTGGTATAGAAATCTCATATTTGCCGTTTTTATCTGCGCACTAACTCCTGAAAGCGCGTAATCATACCCACCCCATTGCGACTCCGAGTCTCCGTTTTTCAAATAACACGTTATACGCATTCCCCTGAATTTCACTGCTATAAATTATCCTCAGAAATATGAAACCTTCCTTTACGCTTGCGTGAAATTGAAACAATTCGTCTGAAAAGATATTTCGCGAGATTTTTAAGATTAAAAGTATAAACAGTGAAATGTATCGCCATGTTATCATTTTCACGCAACAGTTTCATACAAAGCTAGTATTGGAATAAACGACATGGTAGTATTGTATTATCAAAATGATCCATATTTCCATATTCTTCATATTCAATACGTAATTAATAATTATTAAATAATAATGTATTTTAATAACAATAATATAATAAATAATAGTAATGTTAATGATGTAAATAATTAATTTAGAGAGTTTTAAGTGGAATTGTTTGGGTCTCGTTCCTTTTTTTTAATGTAATTACAGTTGTAGAACATGTTTAAGAACAATCTGCCATCGATTTAGACTATTTCAGACCAAAATTGACGACTGCGAAATTTTTATCATTTTTGTATGGTATACCCTTTGACGTATTTGTATTTGGACGTATTTTGTATTAACACACTTTTTGACCAAAACAAGTTTCTAATCAACTTGCTTCCACCCGTAATCGTCCAAGAACAATTTTGGGCAGCACCTACGATTCTTACCCTTTTGGACCAAAATTTGCGAGAAATTTTCACTATTTTCAAAGGTTTACTTTAATTGGAAGGTATATAGGAATTTGAAGAAACATTGAACAAAATATTCTTGGTAATGCAATATGTGAACTACTCTTAAATGTATTCCGTTAAATCAAGAAAATAAACTTTCGATACAGTCAGGTTTTGAGCAGGAAGTTATGAAGTTAAATAGAAGTTTCGGAACTCGATGCAGGAAGTTGATGTTTGTTAGGCCATAGCGAAAGTAATCACACAGTTTCCGGTAATAGAACATTTGCAGAATTAAACTTTGATTAAACACTTGCACAAATGGCAGTTGGGCTTCCGCTGCAGACACTTGAGTTCAATGGAAATCACAATTATCTTTCATTAGTTTGACAACAACAATTGCCAGGATCAAGATATTACTAAGATACACATCAGGTAATGTTTGTACATGCAACTTGTCAGACAACTTATATAATATATTAATTATAATACGTTTACAATATAAAATGATTTATTTATGTGTATAAATAAGCCATATTAATTACCTAACGATGAGTGTAATAATAATATTTCAGTAAATTACAATCAGTAACACAGTTCCGTATCTATGAGATGAAAATCCACGTCGGGATATTATTCAAATTAGTGGTTGAGCAATATGTAAAATAATTTAAATTTCGATGATGTGCAATTGAATTTACGATTATTATGTCCACGGGATACGCGCGGGTAGTATGTTGGTCACAGATTACACGCAACACTTGACAATTATTAATTTCAGTTCGAAATGGGAAAATGATGCTGTGAAACTGACAGTTGTCCATTAGTGAATAGATATCCGATGATCCTACAATTTCACAACTACCTATGGTCATCGTGTTTCTCACGTACATGTAATGTCCTCCGAAATTCGACTCGATCGATATATAATATTATGAATTATGGCTATCTCACCACTATACGCCAATATTATGATGTCTGGAATATTTATGGAATTCATCGTTTATCGGCAATTCAGTTATATTGGCATTTAAATGCTCATAAAAATGTGTATTTCCATATTTGGAATTCATAGCGTTCGAATGCATTCCTGGAATTGTGGCTTTCATCGTGACGAGAAGGTAAATTTTCTGCAGAATTAGTAGGAGTATTGAATCAGATGTGCATGAATCCACAGAATAAAAACGAGAAATGACAAGCGTCGATGAAGTTGGGAATATGAAGAAGAGAGTAACAAATAAAACTTATCAACAAGTCTGTATATCGGTATGTCTGAGTGGAATCGACAGTCTACGAGGATTTGATTGGATAGGTCGCTCGATTGCATATTGCATCGGACGAATATCGAAACCTCTTGCGCTCAATTAAAACCACTGCGGGACTCATTGGAACATAGAGCTCCACGAAGTTTAAAATCACCGAACGCGGGAAAGAAGGTGCGCTTGAAAAAACGCAACGACTCTGTTATTAAAAAAAGGAGAGTTGAATTTAATACGGATCGTATTCACGTACACGTCATTGGTTTCCTCCGTCGAGAATCCCCTTCTATTATTTATTATACTAGACGAGTTGTGAAGGATTTTCATCGAGCATTCATTGATGCTTCGCTCCCAGATATGTATTGCACCATTTTTGTTTATATATTTCCTTTAAATACACATGGACCTACATATTTTTTATTTTTTTTTTCGCTTCAGATCGATCCATTTGGACTCTTCAAAAACTGATGTTGATTTTACAAATGAAAATAATTGTAGTTTTTAATTGATACATCCTTGACTGTCAAATAGCTTCCATTTAATATCCGAAATACTATACTATTTCTAGTGGAGCAATAAATAAAATAACAATTACAACATCTTAATAATTAACTGTAATGATAATATTGATTTATATATTATCTTCATAATATTTAGCTATAACTAAAATTAATAAAAATATTAAGATTATTGGGGGCCGTAATGACTGGATTAAGATCTTCAAAAATGGTTAAAATACAAAATTATAGAATAGTAATCTACGATATCAAAGAATATTAAAATGTTGATTATAGGTTACACTTAAATTTTGTATATCTCTTGAATTTTGGGATTTTAAACTCGAATGAAGAAGCTAAAAATTGTATCGAAACGTATCGTTTTTAATAAATATATAGTGTAGTTTTTATTTTCAGATCGCAATTAGCCATTTTTCACAGTTTACTCTATAGTCTATAGATGGGAAGATATTTCAGATACGAAAAGAAGTAAAATCACAGAAATTCCGAATATAGAAATCCGACTGTTCCGAATATAGAAGAAATGCATAGTAAGCTGTAAACAATGAGACTGGCAATAAAGCTGGATTTGCGACGGGTAGCAAAAGCATTCCTACGTCGAAATGACGGACAGGATTTGGAGCGTAGAGGCAATACGGTGGCCTTGTTCAACGCCAAACTATTCAGTACGGTTCAGTTCGGCTGAACCTCAGGACAGAACCAAGAGATGCGGCATATGACGTCAATACACGCTTCCCTACACTCTTGTAATCGTATTACACTCTCGATGGAATGGTAATTTTCTTCTACCAGTGTTGACTTTCTTCCTTTTTCACCAACGATAGAAATTTATGTAATTTTGCTATTACGTTGATAGAATAACAATATCGCTTAGTACTTGTAGATAATGCGGCGACTAATTTGTACTAATATTTATAAATTATTAGAATCGTGGAGACATAATTTTTATAAATGTAACACGTGTGTCTGTTAATGTATTAATTAGACCGCCATGTTACATTCTCAGTGACGACCCACTTCCGTGTTTCGAATAAACTGTCCACGAAGAAATATTATAGATTATTCCTTTTTTTATAAGTTAGGTAGATATTATATTTACAAAATCATGAATGTCATGATTATTATTATAAGATGGACACATCATTAAAGCTTCAGTGAAGATAGAAAAGAACAATTGTTAAAATAATTGTAAAAGCGTAGCAGAATGAAAACATCTAAACGAAATGACTAATATTCTTTTGGCCACGAATAGAACTTGTGGATCTTCTTAATGAATGCGATGTTCAGGAATTTCGAAATGATGCTAAATATGGAACGTCGAAGATTTACCGGCAAGAAGATCAAATCTGGTTCTGCTCCTTTCACTGTCTTCGAAGCCTTCAAGGTCATCCTCGTAATCTTCATAATCGTCGATCTCTTCCCTTCTGTCTTTTTCGCTGATATTCCTCGACAAGCTGTTTGCAGGCGACTTTTGGGGCGTCTGTCTGACTCTAGCCTGATGATTACTACTGAAGAAGACCGCTGGCGGTGGTGGCGTCGATAATTGCGAGCCCTGAAGACGTCTCTGAAGATATCTGGCCAAGAGTGCCTGAACCGCGTCTGTCTCGGCACCGCCTGGAAGACAGAAAGGGAGATTCTCTCGTAATCAGCCCAATAGACAATATATTCTCGATATTTTCTCATATTTCTCCATCTCGTTTTCATGTTTAATTCTGTCTTTCGTAATTACATTTATGCGTCTCTTCTATCTCCAGCGCCTCATTTATTCTTTCTCTTCCACGTAATGGAAGAAAAGTCTGAAGCTTCGAAACTGTCCCGGGGGATCCACTTTCGGGAGGTGCAATATACATTTTCACGGTGCTCTTCTCTCGTTTTCGTTCATTCTCTCTTTTCCCCACTCTCTCTATCCCTTTCACTCACTCTATGCGCATGATACCTTATGTTTCGTTTTACCTCCCTCTCTTTCATTTCCCGTTTCTTAAAAGATGTTGGACGAATTAGGATGCGGATCATTCGATAAATAGATAGTAGAAATCTCACTTTCTGTTTTGATGCCTCGAGAGATCAGCGCTTCCTGGATGCTCCCTTTTGAGACTTAATAAGAGATCCCTTCTTACTTTTCTGGTGTATAACGATCAAATTTCATATTACAATATCTATTTCAGGATGACGTCTGGACTCCTTATTGAAATGTCACCTATCTGTATTTCTTTACCAATTTAAATCAAACATCTCAAGGTCACACCTCGATAGGTACAATAATTTCTGGCTTAATGCGTAAAGTGCATACTTCGCGAACTTTCTAAAACCTGTATATATGGATGCGATCGATTCCCTACAACTAGAATACGTCACGAAATCCACGCAATCATTAACAATCCACTTTTAATGAATCATGCTCGTGGATATCAAATCGTAGTGAAACTCGTAATGCTATCATTGGAAGCAATATCGTACAATGCAAGTGCAAATTGCTACTACCTGGTGGATATCCCGGAAATACACTACCGGAAACTAGTTTCGGACAAATTCATAGTACAAAGATAAGAAGTAATTGCAAGAACATTTAATTAAGACAACCCAATCTTCGTGCTATCGAAACAGTTATTAAATGATTGTGTTACACAGGCGCAAACGTACGTCATTTTACTAAAGCCTCATTGTAAACTCCATTACAAAACATGGCGATAAAACGACATTTGCGTTTGGTAGAATAAATTTCGTAGAATAATTTTGGTAGAATAATTTTGACATTCTTTTTCGTAGAATCAATTTCGTAAAATATACTTGGTATATTATATTATAATTGATACAAGATAATTAAGACAATAATCAATGTAAGCAATTAGTTAACTAGACACAACTGCCGAATCCAGTCGAATTATTCGATCGTATACGAAATTGCAAGTCCTGATGTGGCCAAGATTGCTCGTAACAGGTGAACGATATACAACTGAGGTTCTCGACCTGGCAGAACACTTCATTAGAGAGTGTCCTGCCTCTGGAGCTATGCGTTTGACGTTGAACGGTGTCCTCGAATCGTCAACGTCAGGTGTACGTGGTTAGCTGCCTCGTTGTCGATTAAAGGGTATAGGGGCCGCACGATATCACTTCGAACGAGGAAGAAATAATGGGAAAGCACTATTCCAATTGATATCAGTAGAAGCCAATAGCGTAATGAAAGACATGGAAATTGTCGCACCTTATAAATTATACTCTATATTTTCGTGTCGATCTATAAAAAGATATTACAGGGTTCTGGAAAGAAATTCCGCTTTAACTTTAGCCGCGGGGAGTAGAATCCCAGATGTAACCTATGGAAGAGTACTTGCGTAATATATAATATCTAATACATAACCTATATCATATAGAATATATAATAGAATACGTGGTATGTATAACTAATGGAAGATCGAAATTTTCACGTGATATTTACGTCACTAGTTCCTTCCTTCAAGAACCCAACAGTAATAATATTAATAATATACGTTGCACGTAATATTTTTGTTTATAGTCTTTTAAAGTAAATATCGAGTTGCACTGATCAGAGTGACCATTATAATTTGTATTAATAACAATTTGTAATTTACAATAATCATTTTCAGTAATTTAGATAATTAATTTAAATATATACATAATCTTCATATTCTTCGAGTTTGTCCGTAATAAATTGCAAGAATCCATGCATTATGTCTTTAATAGTTCCGTGTGATAATTTTTTCCGCAAAAATATTAGGTCTCCCGAAAAATTGCGTCCACTTTGGGCACAATTATTTTAAACGCGCAGGAAAATGTTTTAATCAAAAGTGTGAGGTTCATTCTTTTCATTGTTATATTTTATCATTGGTACTCTTCGACATATATTTAAACAAATGTTTTATCATCGGTATTTACCAAGGAATGTCGAAGGAAAGATGTCTGTCGATAAGGTTCAATTACGACACTGTAAACTTTATGAATGTAGAAGTTTGTTAAATGTTTTTGGAGCAAGAGCGGTATCTGAAAGAATATGCGGAAGGTGGTTCAATATCGGTAAGGTGTAGGTATTCAATATAGAAGTATAATGTTAAAAAGGTATAATTTTAATCGTAATGTATTAATTTTCATAGATATGTATCGCGTTTAATGTCAGTAAAAAAAGCATAACAATGTCTAGTTTTTTTAGTCAATTATGCATTGAGTTGTCATCTGACACAAAATCTTCAGCAATATAAACTGACACATATCACGAAGGATAAATACTAAAATGGGTCGATTATTGGAAATGAGATTTCGATCATTGAACGTTTTATGGAATATAAATGAAGGTGGCCCGAAAAACGAATCACCTGGTCGATGATAGTACGATTCTCAGTGAACTGGCAGAAAATTGTTCTTTTCAATCGCTTGCCACTGATACACGAAATTGTTAGTACTCCATACACAATACATTGTTGCACGTCGGAACGGATTTCCATCGATTTGCATATCCACTTTAAAATTCGCTTTAAAAAATCTAGACTAGAGTATATACACAGAAAAGTTGTATCGAGGAATCAGTTGGGGTTAAACAGTCGGTCAACGTTTAAAATTGCGAGCACGATTTATTTGAGTTTAACTTCCGGTTTGTACGGGGTTAACGTATACAGTCGTAGTATTGCGCAGAGTACACGGTTCGAATGAAATAATCCAACGTGATATCGAATCTGCCGCAAACAATTTTTAAATCAACGAACAGAACCATGGTTTGGTAGAGTAGAAGAATAGTAAAAATGAAAAATTCCATTGATTCGGTGAATCATTCCTGAAACGAAGCCATGGAAGCTTGGGAGATTTTGATTACCGGATAACGTGGGAATCCTTGAAACAACCGAAACCATTAAATACCGATTTTAATTGAAAAAATAGAATCAAATCTATCGAAGCTTGAAATGTGTTTACATTAACACTCTTTCGAATTCCTTCGTGTTACAAAAGCTTCCTAAAGCATTTCAATATTGCACGGATAACGTAGAAATAACAGAATTCGTAGAATTATTAAAATAGAGGGAACTCATTTCTACTCTAATCTCCCTTTGATTACTCGGGATTCCCGCAAACCCTTCAAAGCTTTACCATACAAAGTTACACAGATCCTAACCTACGATTAACATTTCGGTAATATTCCAATATTAATAAAGAAATTCGTATATAAGATTCTTGAGAATCCATTCTAATTAAATTCTTACTAATCCTTTCACTACCACGGGCGACTTAAGTCGTTTACCACCGAAAGCAGTCAAAAAAGATCGGTGCAATGTATTAGGGGCTGCAGTATCCTCACTTAGATTCAGATAAAATTTTCTGCAAGGTAGCCATCTTCTTTTAAAATCTTACAAATTTTCTTTACTATTTGGCTAAATTTTCTATATGTATATAATATGTAAGTACATAATAATACAATAAAATAGAAGGAGTATTATAAAGAATATTTTTCTAAATATCACAATTATTTTGTAATACATCAAGATCTCAATTACTATCCAATGGGATCACTAAAAAACGGTAAGTTTATTTCTATTATAATCCGTGGTTGTTTAACTGTAATCCCTCGTAGGAAGATCCTTCAATGGGGTTCGTGGCTCTCGAAACTCAGGGAGATTCATGAAGTGGCAAGTCCCGAGTCCAAAGGTTCCACGAAGAATCATTTCGCCTCGGAGGATCTTGAAGAGCAGGAGCTCTCCTGGGATTTCCAAGGGCTAGGAAATCAATTCCCCGTAAGGGCCGCCGTCAAGAACGAGTGTAATTACGCCGATTTTGTCCCGTAAGTCCGTTCACACGCGTGGCTACCTCGTAATTGAATTTATTTCATTGTATCACTACAGAAGAATCTCTGATTGTGAACTGCCCTTTATTGAAAGTACGCTTTTTATCAAAATTTAATTCTACAATTCTATTGAACGTAATACTCATAATTATTAGGTCCTCTCATATGAAATGGTGCATTTTCCGCAAGGCTCGGTTTAATCATTCCCTGAACTGTACAGTTAATAATGTGTTAAAATGTTTTATTATATTATTGTCGTTGAAGTTGTGGGTACCTTTTGCATGTTTTACAATTCATCGGATCCATTTTTATAACGCAGTAATGTAAATGTAAAGGGTGAATTGGACTCGACATTCCTCGGTTTTCGGAAAAAAATTTGCATTCCATGGAGTCTTTCAACTAGTTAATTCACGAAGTATTCTTTTTTAATTATTATTATTCCAATATTTTCTTTGCTCTTATTATTATTATAACATAATGAAATTGAAACTCCAATTAGTACTGTTGATAGTAGTAATAATATTCGTATATACAAAATTATTAAGTAAACAGATAAATATTGTAATCAAGATTTGTGCAGTAGATCAAATTTCTGGGTAAAATAATAATTGAAACTCGACGTGGAAATGGCAAATAATTCCAGTCATATTATCTTATGCTAGGTGTATTATTAACTAATTTTTGGATTAACTAAACTAAATTACAGAGTTAAATTACGCCTAAACTAGAATTCGAAATTCAGCAAGCGAATTTCACGGACGCGTGCAAAGCGGTTTGACTGATTGACGACTGACCGCACATCCCACAGATCGATATTTTCAACCGATCACGTTCACGAATGATCGACTTGCAGAAGTATCGATGCGTGTCAACCAACGCGATTATAACTCTTCATAACCTAAATTTAAGTAATCGACACTTTTAGAAAAGTTGCATGTATAAATTCGCTACAAATTCTTATTACGTGTAATTCTCTGTATATTAATAATTAATGTTTAAAGTTATAATTGGTTTTCACAGAATCCTGAAATAGTTGACGTAGAAAATAGTTTACTTTAAACGAAGTTCACGATCCATAAAATAAATCAGTTTATATCTGAATATTTTTATGCACAATTACAAATTATGCAAATTGTTAATTCATAAATCATGTTGTGCCGAATAAGTTATTTTATATTCTTTTGAAGTCGCTTGTTCTAGTTTCAATAGATACTCTTTCAGCAATAAACAAAATGTTTTAAAAAGTGGACTTTATTAAAAATAAACGAATCACATTCACTATACATGTGTTTTATACAAGAAGAATATAAAATTATAGCGGCATCATAATAATTATCTTTGGATTAATTTATTACATCGAAGTTTCAGAATTGTCGGGGAACAGATAAGCATGGAAAACACCAGAAACATGAATATGAACTTCGACGGTAGATGTTTGATAAGCAAGGAAGAAAAATCAGAAGTACCGGGGGTGAAGGGAAGTGGAAAATCAACGACGAACGAAAGTTTCGAAAACCGAAATTCAAAGGATATCAGTGAAAGAACAAAAACGTTCCTAGACGAAATAGTTCAACGACTGAAAGGCGACATGGCAGTTAGGGAAACAAAAAGCTCCGGTGAACGATTATTTCAGCAAGTTTTGGAGGAGACAGAAAATCGAACATCGAAAGCAAATATTGTAGCACATACTTGGAAAAACACGCGATATTCCGAGGGAAAATACCATGAACTATCGAAACAGTATGTTCACCAAAATGCTTTAAATATTTCGAAACACTCAAATGATAATTTTACGGCAATTGTGAACCTTTGCAATGAAGAACAAAAAATTCATTCTTACAATGAACATGACATAAAAAAATCAGAAAATACATCGAAGATATTGTCCATATCAGAAATGCAATACTGCGACGAGCAACTTGAAAATGACTTAGAAGATTTGAAAGCAGAATTTCAAGAAAATTGGAAAAATACACGATGCTCCGACGGACAATTTTGCGATTTACGGAAGGAGTACGATTCTGAAAAGTCTTTAAACGTTCCTAAAGACTCAAATAATAACTCCACAAAAAATGAGAACTTTTATAATGAAGAACAGAAAATTAATCTTTGGAATGGACATGACAAAAAGAAATTGGAAAATATTTCAAAAGCATTTTTGATATCAGAAATGAAACACCACGGTAAACAAACTGAAAAAAGCTTAACGGATTTTAAAGTAGAATTTCAAGAAAATTACGAAACTTGTGAAACGGAGGAAAACGTAAATCCTCCTCAGAAAGATTTTCCTGAAATAGGTTTTCTTGAATCCTACAGTAAAAGCATTACGTCTTTGAAAATAATGAAACACCAAAATCTTTTTCAAAGTGAATCAACCTCGACAAATGATGGAAAGATAAATAATGACGCAAATGTTGGTATATTTCTGGAAAACCAGTGGAATTATTTAGAAGATCGGAATATATCAATAGAAGAAAGCTCGAATTTCGTCGAAGAAGTTTGTCATATCGAATCGCTGATAACAAAGAATGATCAAAATGGAGATCCAGATAAAATAATATTGAAGGACACCGAGTGTATTCAAGGAAACCCGACAATAAATTCTACGGAATATCTCGAAGATGATATAAACGAGTTGAAATCGATTCCAGATGCAAACTTTGTGAAAAATGTTTGCGAATCTGAAGTGGCAACTTTATGTGTTGATTCGTAAGTTACTTGAAGTTGGACAAGAAATGATCTCATTTAAAATAAAATTCTAAAATAAGAATACAATTTTTTATTTTAAATGTTTAAAGCAAAGTTCTTAGTGAGATAATTTTCTATAAATTTTCCCTAAACCTGAAGTAAAAATATTTATTTTATAAACGTTTTTAAATTATTTCGCAAATATCGATTGTATGTCTATTTTATTTTATGAGGTATATTATAGTTTAATAAAAAGAGTAATAAAATCTGTACTGAACTGCTATCTTTCAACTAGTAAAAAGAATGCATACTTTTTTGGTTTTTCTGGGTTTATCGCATAAACAAGTATTTATATTGTAAATATATAATATTATATAGTAATGTGTCCAACAATCGCGGTAAAGAAGAAGAGGAGTTAAACGCCATAATTCGGAATATGATTAGCGCGGAGCTAAAAAAGTATCGTACCAAGGAAAAACCGGTCGTCAAGAAGGCACGTTCCAATAACGAAACCATGATGGTCCCGAAGAAAAATAAAAATCGCAAGAAGTATATAAATAAATATATGTGCCCTTATTTTTGAAAGCGGTATAAATCTAATTCTTATGTAACCCGAGTTACAAAGAATTTTCTGCTACAGATTGATATGAGTAATATAATATTAAAATCGCCAGAAAAAACTTACCAGTATTAAAAATAACAGCTTACATGTCATGTAATATCGAATCTATTTAGTTTATCTCTCTTTCATTGTACTTGCGTTACTTTGTTTGTATTTATATGGCACTGAATTTATCTTCTTCTCTATGTTTTTTTCATTTTTGTATTTTATGTACAAACGGTTCGTCCCATTAAAATAAAGTAATAATAATAATAATAGTATTGGCAATTTTTGCCTGGATAAACGATTATACAGAGTGTTTCAGGTAGTCTCTCTCGTACATTATAGGCGTATGTCTCTTATCAAAATAATGAAAAAATTTGAAAACACTTTGTTTTTGAGTTGCGGCTGAAAATATTTCGCCAAGGTTTCTAGTCTAACCCTTTGCACTTAAAGAACATTTCGGTTATAAACGAGAACTTATTCTAAAGCGTTTCCTGATACCGATTAACGAATTATAAACGGTCTGTTTCTATAGCAAATGACGAATGAATCTTATATTATAAATCTTATTCGTTTGCTTTGTTCATTTAGTTTGTGTGACAAATAGAAGACTTGATTTGGAATTAATTGCTGTGAACGCATGTCGTTTGGGCGCTTACGGAGTGCAAAGAGCTAAAGGTCAAATAATGTTATACTAAAACTATACGGAGACAAATTATTGTGCAAAATTAGTGCTTTTATATGCAATCTTACATGAAAAATTGAAAAAAATGAATCCCAACACTTTTACTTTATAAGAGTTACTTTCTTAATTATTTTAATGAGAGGAATATACCTATAAAGTATGTATGTCAGAAATTTCCTGAAATACCTTGTATATACATTTCCAGAATAGTTATGCTCAATTGCAAAAATCCAAAGGTGTTTTCATACCTTCCAGAGGTCTAATTAAATATCTCCAAAACATATCCGATGATAACAAATTTGTAATCAAAGATTTGGTGGATTCAAAAATCTGTAAAGAAATTGGAGAGACAAGTATGAAAGTAGATGTTGAAGAAGTGTTTGATGATGAACATTATTTAAAGAGCTGTGTCTACGTTGACTCAAAAGTTCCTCAATATATTGAAGTAAATAATTCACTAACGAACATTTTTAAGGTTTCAAGGATTCTACTAGAAAGGAAGACAAAGTTTGCTTCCATTGTTGACAACGAACGAAACGAGAATTTCGAAATCGAAGGGTAAGCTTTTTTTCGTGGAGAATGAATTGGTTAATATTGCACCGAAATTTGCAAACTCTGGGCGTATTTCAGTACATTCAAATTATGTTGGAAAGTTATTTGCAAGTTTAATCTCACACCTGGTACAGAAAGGAACCATCCTCGATCCATTGTGGTCGTTTCATTATTCAACGACTTCCGAAACTTTCTGTCTGGGGGCACTCTTCTCACGAATTTTCAATGTTTTATGCCGACTTAAAGTTAACGAAATCCTTGTAGCAATTTGGGAAAAACCTTAACTCAATTGTCCTTTCCAGGCAATTAAATTATGTTGAAACTTCATCCTTCAGGAGATCCCCGGGAAACAATTAAGGATCATTTCCTTCATTAACGAAAAATTTCTAACTTTGCAACTTTTAACAGTTTATTAACCCTAGCACTACCAAAGCCGTTAAAATGACGGATCTGCGGAATGTAACAAAAAAGTTAAAATTCACAACATCCCAATTTCTAAGTTTTTTGCGGCTAATGTTGCATCGGAGACATAAATAAATCGGTTAATTTACTTTTGCCATCCATTCTCATTTTTAAAGACGTGTACGTAAACATACAAATATAACTGAATATATTGTCGGTGGTTTTAGTGTTAATAATTGCTTTATTGAAGATTGATTATAGATAGTTCACGTAAATAACATTTTTCAAAACGTTTTCGGCGCTTTATAAACATCCTAAAAAGTAGTTATTGAATTATTATTCCAAGTAGGTCATTTCACATCAAAAGGCCAATATTTTTAAGACGCAGCTTAATCCACTCCCTGCTCTTTATTATTAACATTATGCTCAAACATATGTATTTCATTGACATCGGCGAAGTTTTAGTAATCTTATTCATATTTTGCAAATATGAATTGCGATAATACAGAAAATATTTTCTGCCTTATATGAAATACTTCAAAGAGCCAATAACCTGAAAAAGAATTTTCTCCGATGTCGTCTTTTTACAGAGTTTCCAGGTCACTTATATTTTATGTGTGATACGCTGCATATATTATTATATTATTATTTGTAGAAAGCAAATTTGATGTATTTCATTTCCATCATAAATTATTACACGAAATGCAATTCGACGTTTCAAAGTTAATTTATTCTGCTTTCAAAAAACAGCTTGGTCGTACTTTCTCGAAATTGTCAAACAAAGTGTATCTCAAGGATTCATATTTTACAGATATCCGAGAATAGAGGAAAGAGGGTACGCAAATAAATCCACAGAAACGGAACACGTTTACGTTATTCGTGCTTTGAGAAGTTGTGTTCTTCGAAAGAGATGTACGCCATTTCGTTCTCGAAAATTGCACATTGTAAATAACCGGGGCGTTTCATCGGAAACGGTGTACGCGTCGGGAGATCTTTCCAAATTTTTCTTTAGAAAGGCTTCGGATAATCTTATCTACGAGAAAGCTAAAGCCAGTTGTAGCCCTAGCTATGTGTCACACCCTGAAAGATTCCGGTGGAGATACGTGACACCTAACAAAGCACAGTAAAAGTGGTATGCAGACATGATTTATGAAAATAAAAATGTCTCTCGTAAACGAAAAGAATACGTCTAAATGTTATCCATAAATATAAGTCACTGAAAATTATGGCAAGAATACATTTCAACTAAAAGTATTAAGATACGATCACTCATCCAAGAGACTTCAGACATAATTAAATTAAGGCTAGAACAACCAAACCAGTCAAAATGGTTGTTCTGGGATTTTGAATAAAATTTATTCGAATTTACAACGGCGCCTTTGTTTGCCATTATTTGCATTCTAGAATATTATGCACAATCGTTTTATTATACCTTATGGTTACGATTAATTAGAATTGAAAATATTAATGAAACCGAACTATTTATAATTATATTTATATCCATGCGTATAGCATATCTTTACCTTCATTTATTTGATCGAATTCATATAGAATATTTATAACCCAAAAAATCAGCCCATTTAAGCGATAAGCAATAAAAACGTTTTGTTTTCATTCAACAGCTGTCGTTTCATCCTTAATTTTTAATTACTATCATTGAATACGTTATAATCCAGGTGCGCGTTGCACGTAAGAAGTCATAAAACTTTTTCTGCTCTTGAGCGTGGAAGTGGAAAGTGTACAAATGTTTAACTCGAGATAGAAATTATAAGACAAGCGTAGACGGGAAAGTACATATGTACGTTCAGGAGTGGCTCATCCGAGACAAATTAGGAAGTCAAGAAGTCGACAAACATTTTCATCTTTCAGCATCCTGCTTGAAGTCGTACGTTCAAACGTTTTCTACAAAGCAGTAGGTAACTTTCCCTGAATTGTGTGATTTCTATAGCAAGGTAAACAGCAAGTAATTCAATGTAAATGGTTAGCAGTGGTACACACTAGGCGTCCGTACGTGACAAGTGCTTTAAGTAATAGTAACCAGAGAACTGAATATTACGCGAAGTTCGCCCAAGGCACGTTTTAACTGTCAAACGAGTTCACTCCTCGTGAATGACAAGACAAATTTATCATGGATAGAACTTACTACGAGTTACTGTATCTAAAATTTGAGGAATGGTATAAAAATACAATGTCAACTTCTAACTTTAGTCGATGTGGCAACTCTGTATGTAATCCAAATAATAAAACACGAATTAAACGAAATAAATAAAATAGATAAATCAGTAGCAAAAGTGGAACGTTTTTTCAAATGTACCTTTAATATCGCAATAATGTTATAGAAACGAATGATTCAAAAATAAGTATTTGCAGTTATTGACTTGTAATCGTCAAAATTAGTCCGACTCAAAGGAACAATAAATAAATCAGCAAAATAGAATGTATCTGTACATGAATACTCATTTCTTATCTTCTAAACATAAAAAAGGTATTCATATCTCTGGTAATTTCTTTTTTAAGAAATACAGTAATTCATTTTCTGTTAGTATATTCGAAATAAGTGTTAGACATTTTTAAATGCATTTCCCGTTAGTATATTCAAAATAGATATTGGTATGTTGAAATGGGAATACCTGTATACCTGAATACCTGAAATGGGTACATGTACAACGCGGTTTCGGTATAAAGCGTGTATGTAATCAGAGTCTCGCTTAACGCGAAAGCCACCTAACTATACAATAATGTCTTTTCCTGTATGAAAAAAAGAGTGATCTAGGAAATTCCATAAGAAAGCACAGCGAAAAAATTCTCTTTTAAGATATTACAGTTTGAAGGCATTCATATAATGCATAACATAAATATTTTATTTTAAAATCAATATATTATGTATATATATATATATATATATATATATATATATATATCAATAATAATTATGTAGCTTATTTCATACGAGACACATTGTATAGTATTATTATGAATTCATATTCAAAGAAGTTGTAATTGAAAATCGACATCCATTTCGACGGTTATCAAAGCAGAAATCGGTAACAACGATACACAATTAATTGGCGTTAATAATAGTAACAGGACTGTTAAGGAAATCGTGCGTTGATCCGGTTTCCCTTTGGAGACTCTGACTCTCTCCAGGATGCTGCTGAAGTAAGAACGGTCGACTAACTTGACAAATTATCGTCAGTCAAGCTCAATCGACCTTCCGTGGAACTTCTTTCTCGTCTAGAAACGGGGTGAAGAACGTGGTACAAATGAACTGTGTTGCCAAAGAAAGACAACGGACAGTTTCTTTTTCATTCAAGGAAATTAATCTTAAGAAATACAGGAAGGATCGGGGAAGTTTTTCACATTTATCAAAAAATTCGCTGGGGACTTTTTATAATTATGAATGTCGCACACTGGGCGCTAATCGAGGATCGACACAAAGGGATTATACGATCTCCCTGTGGAGTATCCTTAATACCATCGTCAAAATTAATTGACAAGGCGATGTTTTTATAATTGGAAACGATAGATTGCTGAACTAAAGTGTGTTGATTACACTATTTTTATTCACTAACTTAATGACTTAAGTATGGTAATTATGCTGTATATATTAGGTGTATGCAAAAGTTGAGTCTTTCCGAGCTTCTGAATTTTTCCCATTTCATGCAGTCGCCTTGAAGCTGTTGTTAAATAATAATAAATGGGACAATAATAATAATAACGGGAACACACAAAACGATGGGACATTATTTCAATTCAAAATAATTTGATTAGGTGGCTGAAGAAAAACTAAAGCTTTTGCATACATCTAATAATAGTTAGATATATCATTTGACAGATTATGATGACATGGTATGATATTAAGATTCGCGGTAAGATTCGGTCGAATTTATACAATGTTTCTTTGCTGCGTGTTCCAATGATTTGAATCATTTCTGAGATATACGTCGGATATTGATGGGTGGTTAATGAAGTGTGAGCTCCTCAACCTTCCAATAAAAGAAACGTTTATTTAATAAATAAAAATATGGTTGTTTGACGACCGATCCGACGGATGACTGGCGTTCGACCCCTGCTCGCGCTTTCTGCCTTTGCCCTTCCATGCTCTCTCACATTCTCTCTCTCTTTCTCTCATACTATCATGCATTCAAGTGTTTTAGGCCAGGGCCGTCCCTAGCCTCACTCTCCACATATATGTGCAGTATTCAAGAAAGATAAAGAAGGGCGTGGAAATTAAAATGGCGAAGGTGCTATTTAGGTAGGTTGTGAAGGTGGCTGGATTTTATTTTCGGAGACTATCTTAAAGAGCTAAATTTATTATGCCTTTTCACGCAACACGTTGAGTTTTTAAGGGCTCAACAATGAACTCGAAGTCCGTTTGAATATGCCAGCATATTATTATTTTGAATGAAAAATCTCTTGTATCTTATGATATTGGTTTCATGTATTTTAATTGGCAACTGTGCACAGGCTACTGCTGCTTATTAGTGTAATCCTTCAGTGAAACTTACAAACAGAAGAATAAACTTTCTCCTAATTATATAACACGTGCTTCTGGAATGTATTTATAACATTGCTGTACAGTGTCGCGTTATAAGTGGACACCTGTTCTTATCGCCTGGTTTCGAATTAACCAGATCACGTTCGATAAAACGAGTAATTTTATTATAAAAAATACTGTGTTATGGACTTCCACTTCTCTGATTTAAATATTAAATGGACATACGATATTAAAGTTTCATTAGAGTTTTTAATTTTATGTCTTGGCATAATTACATATGTATATATTGAAGGGGATTGCCGTTAAATAATTAAGTACCTCAATTAATTAAGAAATTAATTAATCATAATAGCACAGTAGTAATTACAATTTCCTGGTAATCTGATTACATAATAAATAAAAATAAAAAGCTTATACATACATATATTTAATTCGATTCTCACTTCCGCGATACATTCAGGAACTATATAGTCAAATATTATTAAAATGATATAAATTCATTAAAAATATTTTTATATTCTTATAGAGAATAATAAATAACTTCTAAATTAAAGATTTTTATCGTTCAATGTCTATTCGTATAAATTATTATTATATCCTTAAAATTTAGTGTATTAACACTAGGACTACCAAAGCAGTCAAAATGACTAGTCAATAATTTTTACTAAATTTATTTAAATATACAACGGCGCATTGTTTGAGATTTTATATACCTTTATTTTATGTGCGTAATATACATAATTAAATCTTTTAATCTTAACAATTAAACAGCATCCTCCAACCATAATTTATATATAAATAAATGTACAAAAGTAACTGAACATGCTTTCAGTATTTCTAGTGTTAAAATTACATCGCGAATAACAGTCGAGTAGACAAGAATTTGGACGGTTGTTGATAAACTCTTAATACTCTGTTTATATCGCAATGAACTCGAAGCTCATTAGAGTACTGTGTCCCAAACAGGAAGGTTAGACAACAAAGGAGGGTGAATACTCGAGCGAGTATCTCGAGGACGCCCGCGGGATGAACACGTCTGCTTGCTTTCGGTTAGAAACGATAATTCTACTCAATTTCCTTTAGTTTACCGCAATTCTCGCGGCTAAATGTCTCCGATAGTGCGGTGAAAGTGATATAATAAGAATGCAAACAAACTATTAGAACCGAAGTGTTAAAAGCGAAAGCTAGCCGCCAAGGAGTTTGTGCACCACTGCAAATACTTCATTGGAAACGCATATCAAGGTATTTGCGCTTCGTCCTTATTATCCTATTATGCGGCGCACATACTCCTTGTCGTTCTATATTAATATCATCAGTAATATTTACTATCACAATATTTTCCGATAGTAACCAATGTCACGAATAACATGAATACATTCGACATTTCTGTATAATTTTTTGTATAATCAATGGACGATTATATATACACTCCCGTTCGTAAATCACGGGACACTTACTAGTTTCGGCTTTACGTTCGAATTAACGCTATTAAACATACGAAATATCACCAAATGATTATCTACTGATTCTCTGCACTAAGTGCAATTTCCAAATATTAAAATATATTAAAAAATATATATACAATGCTTGGAATCTTCTAATTAATATAAGTTCCTCGTTTTCCGATGATAATATAAGCTAAGTTTGGCAGCCTTACAGTGATATTTTTTTGTGTTTCTTAGTGTAGTTCTATCGAGGATCGTTGCAAATTTGTTCACAGATTTTTTCCGATACAGGGTATTATTTAAATACACATCTTTATGGTTCACCACTCAACTTCCGATGGGGTTGAAATTTGGTGATTCGGGGGGGGGGGGCATGGTATTAACTTTAGTTTCAAATTTTGTTGTAACCGCTCTAATGTATGCAAACTCTAAAAGTATACTTGGGATCGTTATGTATGGAATGTTTCATAACGCTAATTACAACGTAAAGTTGAAACTAGTATTACATGAAATAAATAAGCATACAGGGTGTTCCATGTAAAATAAGCCAGCTAATTATACAACTGTATTTGTTGCTATGTAAAAAATATGTGTGATTTGGTAAAGTCTGTAAACAAACGAGAAAGGAACAAATTCTTTTTTAAGATATAAACCGTTTGAAGCCACTTATATGTATGACTATCATGATACATGAAATGTTTTCTGTATTATCGCCATTGAACGAGACAACTATGTGGCTTATTTGATGCGGGCTACCCTGTAAAATATATGATCTCTATAATAAATAATTGTACCTTTAAAAAGAGGATTTCGTTCTATAGTTACGATTTTAATTAACGTAGAATTATCTAAACAATGTTACCAATTTCCAAATATTCTTCAACAATTTTGCTTAAAGTAGTAGCTGGTGGGATTAATGGAAATGTCAGGTTTCATTAACAAAGCTAAACTTCACGAAATTCGTGACTACGTAATTTAACGATTGATCCACTTACAACGCGCATCGAGTTCTTTTTGTGGATTCAACTGTCAGAAAGTCGTCTCCTTATACAAGATCGCAATTTCATTAATTCCGGGCTATTAGAAGCCAGCCTCAATTCTGTACTAGTCGCGTCGGCCGTTTGAGAAGCAAACGCAATTCGAGTTTAATTAGCGCAGAATTTAAACGAAGCTTGCCAAGCCAAATGACTATGGGTTCTAAGGCGAAGCGAGGAAAGTAGAAAAAGACACATGGCGTTTGTTCCTCCACACCTTGTTTTATTCGTACACTATACCCGAGCAAATTATTTCAACTCCGTATTCTAGGACTCGTCGATTGTAAAACATTATTGTTCGACAATTTTACAAAATATTGGAAGAGATGGCATATACGACGTTGCATTGTTTGAAATTTGGTATACTTTTATTTTATATACACAGCGCAAATAATTTAATCCATTAATTATCTTAAATCCTTCAGCCACAATTTATATATAAATAAATGTGAAAGTATAACCAACTACACGTTCGGTAGTTCTAGTGTTACGGGAAGAATGGATTCAAATTTGTTTACAAATTTCGATGGATTACACAAAATAGAAGTTTCGAATAATTTCTTTTAATTATACAAATTCATAAACAGCATATCTTTGTGCGGCAGCTACATATTTCTTTTTGTGTTTGAAATGTTTTAAAATCTTATTGACGCGAAATTACACTTTCAACTCAATTCTTCTCTTTAATGTCGTTAGTGGATTCAAAAACGTAGTCCACATAAAAAGTTAAGTTATGCCACTTTGAGCAAGTCACATAGAGTATTTCACACTTTGTGCATATTTAAATTTTCAGCAAAGTGTTTTACTGCATGAGAGACTCTAAAAAATTCCGTGTGTAAAAAGGAATGCTTTCCAGTAACATTGTAATTTTTATTTGTAACAAAAGTTGGTTTTATATTTCGCGTAGAGTGGCGTGCTTCAATGTTCCACTCACCTTTTATTTCGTTTCTTACACTTTATACTTTCTAACATTGTTCTCTCCTTTTATTTCTAAGGGAATTCTACTTCCAATAAATACTTACAAACAATAAATTCGTTTGAAGTTTCCTCATAAATCATAACACTTCAAGTTACAGATGAGGTTTTATTAACAAATAATTAAGTCCTGAATTTAAAGCTAATCGCGTGAGGAGTATAATTTATTTTCGTGATGAATTGAGTAATTAAGAGAATGATATCGTATGCGATATCATAAATCTATTGTTCTTGTCCCGTGCTTTCGAGAATGACCCGGTAATTGATTTTTGATTATCGGTTCGATTAAATAAGAATTGAATTTAATAGGCGTTGATTCACCGCGCGTGATTAATTGCGGCGATTAGAATCTGAAATAGTCGCAAAGGTCTTCCGTTTATTCCACCCTCGCACCGCGTATCTCGGGAAAGGTCAAAAAACGAGGGTAGGAAAGTGTAAGAGGTGGAAAAAGCGAGAGGGATAAGACGGCAAAGGGGGGGCTACTCATTCAAACGCAAATTACCAGCGGCTCCATTTCCATTTTACTAACAATGCACAATGAACCTTACTGGGAATAAGAACGAGCTTTCGTCCATTCATGCGTATGTACCTGCTCTTCCTTTTTTCGCGATCAGAAGCATTTACTACCCCACGTAAAAGGACTAGGATCCTTTAATAAGACTGAATTGTCCTCTACTCATTGCCAGATGCAAACCTTTATGCTTTCAATCTTGATTTCTTATTCTCAGAAGGCATGATCACGATTAATGAATTAATCAAAGATCGAGATAATCTGATAGGATATAGTAGCATATAGTAAAATGTAGTGAAATATGGTAGAATATAGTAGAATGCAGTAGAATATAGTAAAATGTAATGAAATCTAGTAGAATGTAACAGAATGCAGTAGAATACAGTAGAATAAAGTATTAGATGTATGTTGCAAATTATGAAAGATGGAAGTACTATCAAATGATCGGAAGAAAAATATATGGTTCCATTTAAGAAACCGAACTGGATCTTCATATCTTATTAAATAATGAAATCAAAAACTGTTTGCTTCCCTCAAAAGATTTGCTCCCTTATACCATGCAATATCAAAAATGTTGCATATCTGCAATACTTTAGGAAATAAACGGCTGTCCAGTTTTACCGCATACATCCTGTATCTAATGCATAATATCTAATACATATAATGCATAGTACATAACGTATACTACAACCAATGGAAGATCCAAATTCCACGTATCTCTTAACTCACGAATGCCTTCTTTCCAGAACTTAACAATATTCATAATCAATATTACGGATGAATACAATTATTCAATGCTGAGAAATTCCGAGAAAAACATATTCGTCGAAGAGTTCATAAGCGATTTCGGGATGGAATCGTAAGTTTTCTTGGCATCGCTCCGATCTTAAGCTGACCAACAACTTTCATTATTTCCATGGCTCACGGTACGAAAAATCAGAGAAAATAGAACATGAGTATATCGTTCGTTTCTGAAACAAAACGTAAAAAGGGAAGGGGGGACGAAGAGAATATTTATCGAGATCTAATCGGAGCTAATACGTATTCTGCCAAAAATTGCGTTCTTTCCTTTGCTCGTAAACGAGAGCTCAGTTTGATCGTGAGCGCCTCTGGCAACTTTCCGATCTTTATTCCAAGCTTCGTTTTTCTTCCTGAAGAAAAGACGGGGAAAAAGCGGATGACGTGTAACAACCTTCTTTCTGTCTTCTTCTTTTCAACTCCTTTTATCCCTCCCCCCCCTCTCTCTCTCTCTCGCTGTATCATTTGCTTTGTCCGTTCTACCTCTTCCTCTTCTTACTATTTCCTCTACACGTTTATCTGTCTTTATTCCGCTGCAGGACACGAGAGATAGGAAACATTTCTCTGTTTCTCTCGTTTGTCGTGTATAATGAAATCCAACTTCTTTTCAAAGTTCGACATGCTCTCCGGGCTCACCAGCGGTACGCGAAAGTATAGTCTTACCTTCGATAAACCTTCAACGTAATATTTTACCTCACCGTTTGCTCTGGATAAAAAGGAAAATCGTGTTGTAAAAGATCATGGGGTTTCCCGTGGATAAATACTCCTTCATGAAATTCTGATAATCTTGCGAGTGATTGAAGGCCATATATCATCATTTCAATATTATTATAGTTCCGACAATATATTTGCAGATAATACATTATTATCGAATAAGTATGTAAATATGTTTGGGGATGTATGTATAGCAATACTTGCAATAATTAGTTTTTCTCGGAAAGTTTTGTACACTCGTAGCCATTGGAAAGTATAAGTTACATACATAATATAATAAAGAATATTATTTATTGTCCATACATGTATAAAATGTCCTAGGATTTATTATAGGTGTCAAAGGCTATTTACGATTATATAATATTATCAGAGAAAGAGACTTTTAAGGTTGCTGTTAATATGTTTTGATATCAATTTACTTCAACTACATTTGATAAAAAAGATATTCAGACATTTAGTGAGATTAGTTCCGTATTAAGATTGATCCACTTTTTTAAACCGAAACATATAAAAAATGTTTGCTTAAAAGTTTCTATCTCTGATTATCATAATTTATACTTAGACCCACGAATTCATTTACTTCTCTACATCATTTTCTTGTTTGCATTCTGCGTATTAAGAGTACGTTCCGTTAAATTAAACTAATAAATAAATATTACTATTGTATTGTAGCATCCTTAAAAGTCTTAAAAGAGAAGACTCTCGAAACGATTATGATATACGATTTACGATTTACAGTGACGATTAGGATAATTACTTTACGTTAAGATATTATTATTATTCCTGTTATTATTAATGTTAGAGATAGTTAAAATACACTCGCAGTTACTAGTCTTCATTAATCATCGAATAAAGAAATAGAACTCTACAGTATCATTTAATTACATCGATAAATTACAATCAATATAGTTAGAAATTATTTTCTATTCTAACAATAGAGTTAGAAATTATTTCTGCCGATGAACGCAATACTTTAGTAACAGTGTATTTATGTACGATATTTATCATGTAATTGATAAGGAATTGATTTTTGCCAATTTCTCTTTCGATTGTTGTACGAACCTTGACCTTATCAGTAAGCCGATTAAGTTCGATATAACGCAAATAAGCGTAGATAGAGGTCATTCTTCGAAGAATGGGTTCTTCGGTGGATTCTTGTAATACGATTGCCAGAAGGCAGAGCCATTCGGAAACGAACGAATCGCGTTTCCTAATTGGCAGCTTTTTTCCACGGTAATTGGAAGCAGTCGAAGAGCTTCCGAGCAAGGCCCCCAAATCGAAGGGACGCGAGAAGAAAGGTTCTTCCGAGCCAGAAGTAAAATCGGAAAAGGAGAAATCCTTGAGATTTTTCCAGATAAAAGAACTTAGGAAAATTGTAGGGAAAAAGACGCATCCTTATAAAATTAAGCTTACTCAGTTTCGCACAATTAGAGTTTGAAGAAATTCGATCATGCAAAATAATCCTGTTAAACCCTTCATATTTGATTTTATGCTTACTTTTGATATGTGAGCCGATTTGATGTGTGAACTTTTCACACTGGTATAAGTCCACTTTTTATTTTTATATTATAACTAATGAAAAGAATATAGCAATCTCTAATGAAAATTTACATTCCATTAAGTTTTCTTAAGAATTTGACTTTAGAAAATCATTCCTTACTTATATATTGCACGAGAGTTTAATATTTTTCCTCTTGAATATCGAGATAACATTAAATAAATTTATCTTGTTTCCAATAAGAAATATTTATTCTCTGAGTGTTATTGCCATATATTGTCAGATCTCGACTATTAATAAAATATTAAATCACACTTTTGTTTCTTTGAGACCATTTTCTTATCTATGTGGACAATTTAGAAGTATAGAATTTAATAATAAATATTAGTTAACTATATTAGTCGACAATGCATTATTATTAAGTTCGTTATACTTTAGTTCTAAAACTTAGAATTTTTAGTATTAAATTTCAAGTTAAATAGAGCAAAGTGCGCAAGAGAACATCAGAGGATCGAAGGTTGAAGATAAGAATGAAAAAAAAAGATATGAAGCAGAAAGGATTAGGAGAGGATGAAATAGATAATAGTCATACTTCAATCTCTTCTTGCTAAGAAGAAATGTTTGGTTTAATGAAGTTTTCAGTTATCTTCAGATCCTCTTTTACATGAAAATGGTGGTAATCTTTAAATGACCTTTTCACGACTTGTTGACCTTATTCCAAACGAGGCAAGCATCGTATAAATGAGAGATGGGCTAACATTCCACGATATTTCGAAATCCAGAAATGATCAGTCGTTAAATAAAAGTGGTTGTAGAGCGCTGGAAGGGGGATGCAAAATTTTTGATTTGATTCTTCGCTAGCCAAAAATTGTTCGCCCTCTGGCACTCATCACTTGAATATTTTAAAATGTATTGCCGTATCGTAAAATGCTTTCCGGCCTTTTCTATATAAAAAGGATATTCAGAAATGTTTGAATTATTGTTGATATCCATTTTAATTAAACTTATGAATTACACACCGCAAGTTTTGATGCGCGATATATTAATAGTTTATGTCGATCAATTTTGCAAAATGAACAACGCCTGCTCAACATATCATAATATAATAAAAATGTTAGGATGTCGAAAGGGAATAAAATATTCTGTATAAAATGCAAGCAAATTCAAATCAAAATTATAAGCGAAACATTTTGGGATTATAATAATGTTTAATGAATCATGGAGCAGTATTTTGGCGACTCCATCTACAAACATGGATATCAAATCAACTAAGATTACCACAAGGCTTTGTCCTTGTTGATTGCTTCACCTGCTAATTTAATATTAGGTGAAATAATTATGACACTACGTAGATACAGAACATAAGGGTCGTAATATAATGGCTTAGTTAGAGGTTTAGATGGTTTTTACTACGTCTTGTTGGTTTGGTGGTTTACACAATTCTGCTTCTCTTCCGCAGAGGAAGTTCTGTGGAAGAGAGAGGTCGTGTTCTCGGGGGTGAGTTTATGTTCAAGCATTCTCATTGGCCGAACTCAAAATGAGTAAAAAGGAGGTGTTGAAGGTAGACGTCATTTCCGTGGACCTTGGGTCTTCCCCCTCAGTCCCAGGAGTGACGTTCTCTTCTGCAGCTGCCTCAGATACTTTTGACCTGAGACAGTGTTTCGAAATTAATTAGTTGAGACATTTCCGTACAAATTGTGCCGTATGTAATAAACTCATAAAGATAGTTTTAAAGTTTAACCGACTACAAAAGATAAACAGATGTTTAGCAATGCAAAACGGTGAACAAAGGTTTACTATATCCGCTGGTTTTATAAACACATCGAATCTTGAACTGAACAGATTATTCGTTATCCTAGAAAATATGGTTGTGTGGCAACAATAAAAATTGCTAGTTCTAGTCATTTATAGAACGAGATTCATTGGACATCGGTTTGAAAACTATTGGAAATCTAATTCTAGGTCTGCCTACGAATAGAAAGCGTTGAAATCGTGTAGATTGATAGGAAAATATAATAAAAATACACAGAGAGAAGTAAACTGTAACACAGTGAAAACCTCATCAATTATTCTTGGACTAGCTTTTTTGGACTATGGTAGTAAATCGTACGGAATGTTTGCTGTGTATACAGTAGGAAATTCGGCAGTGGATACATATTCGTTTGCCTAAAACATTCGTTTAAAAAGCCAGCTTCACAAATTGAAAAATGAAATCATGTAGATGTGTACTGTTACATCAAATCATAAAAGAATTTTCATAGCACCGCGTTTTATTAAACTCGTGAGGCGTAAGCAAGCAACAAATGATTATGAAAATCAAATATATTGTTTAAGTCAACTGAAAAATATTGTCCTGGATATTTAAATTCTACATTCTTTTCTGCATTCAATACTTCGAGCTTAAAATTAAAATATATAAATGATGTAATATGTGTACTCTTATGTCAAGTCATGAAAGCATTTTCCTATGACAGCGTTTTCTTAATACTTGTTTAGAGACAGCCAAGGAATAAGTTATTTTCAAAACTTAAACTGAAGCATGCAATCCTGAATATTTAATTACTATATTCCTTTCTTGTATTCACCGTGTGTGCTTGCAGTTCAGGGACAATTCAACAGTCACCTGTCGAAATTGTATCAATTGTTTTCCGAGCTCGTTAACGGGTTGAAAGTAAAAAAGGATGGAGTTTCACGGAGAAACTTTGGCAATAGTACGCTCGGTGAAATATAAATATAAATTTCAGAGCGGATCGTAAATTCACCGTTACTGCTTTTATTCACGCTGTCCAGTCGTGCGTTTTCTCTTAAATAAAATCTATTGCCCGCCGTGGTAAAACCTGTTATAATTATTTGCATGCGATACCCGCAAATTCGAATCGCTGAACGAAACGGGAAGAAGTTCACTAAAATAAACCCGAATTACCGATGTAAACAAAATTATGTCCTATTGTCAGTGCACTTGAGTTTTTTCACCGTTTGTAATTCCTGGTTACGATTTCCACTTTTTTACCTACACCGCCATTCCGTTAAATGAAAATATGAACGAGTCGTAAAAATTCCGATTTTCTATCTACTACGCATTGCGAATCCAATAAATGTTACGATATCGGTGTTGAATAAATTCCATGCTATTCGTTAATTCTTTTTAACATTGGAACCGAAAACCAATAATTCCATAATTCCATATAATGTCCATAAAATGTATTATAAAAGTGACATTCTTTATTACCACAATTGCCTATAGTTCGTCATAAGTAATAATTAACTAATATTGATAATTGGCAAACCTACTGAAAGGGCAGTAATACTATAATAATTACAAATATATAAATCAAACAGAAAGTATTGTCAAATTTGAGGTTATTTATTCAAAAAACCTCTTAGTTTATAGAAATTTCCCATTGTATTTTATGCGAAATTATATGTTTGCGTTTCCTTTTTTTAAATAAATGTTATTTCTATTATTTCCAATGGACGTATTCCACTTGAAATAGTAACGGTTCATACGTTCTGTAATTCTTTGGAATTCTACGAATAATGTCACTACTCCTTTTGATAAAGTTTCTTCCGATAACCTAACGATTATTGAAGTTCTACCTTCGAATTCACATCCTTATGTTAGATATTTCATAGGTTAAACTGTTTCTCGTGTAATGATCCCGCTGACCCTATCCCATTTATTCTCCCTATCGCAAAACGACAGAACGGACTTTGTCAAAGTTTTATTTCAATCCTTGCCCGTTTCCGAAAAACTTTTATATACTTTGCGTCATCGAAACCAATAACCGAAATCCATGGTGGTATCGTCTGATTAATCCACAAAGTAATATATATATAATATGTATATTTTCAGTCTTTTGAGTATTTTAGTTGGATTTTCCACAACAGCGTTTGTATAAAAATAACGAAACAAAATCTAAAATTTTCAATCATCGATTTCCCAATATTGTAATTTTGTCACATAGAACCTTGTAACATTGAGCCAGCGATATATATATATATATATATATATATATATATATATATATATATATATATATATGTAGAATATACCTATATAATCCGCAATATTTTACTACCACAATCGTCTTCAGCTCGTAATATTCTGAAATTAGGTAATTTCAATAATTGGCAAATTTCATGATATTTAACTGTCACATTTATGAACAGTGATATTTACCTTATATTTATAAGGTCTGGTATCTCCTTACATTCTTACAGATATTATATAAAATATAAAATATTCTATGCTTAATGTAATAAGAATAGCCTGCATTTTTTAATAACAATTGTCCAGATTCTTATAAAAGTTGCATGTATACAGTATACACTTCTGTCACGCTAAGAGAAGATCATAGCAAGCGAAGGGAACTATTCATAATTTTGCATAATATTCACTTTGATTTCTGACATACAATAATCGCGCGAACTTTCTTGGGTGTCTTGTAATAAAAGTAACGTTGGTTAAATTCAGAGTTACTGCTTACTTTCCAATGCTAATTGCCTGATCAATAGTAAAATAATAGAATAAGGCCGCCGAACAATATCGTAGGTTACTGACAGAGGAAAATTTCAGATTATCGGGGTGTATTTGCATACAATGCGGCACGATGCACCGTGCAGACAATGGCACGGCAGTTCTTTTTTTTCGTCGAAATGGGAACAAGGCAGGAAGGGAGACACGCGCTTGTTCGTGGTGCCGTAACGTAAATCATATCTCGAATAGATTCGAATCCTCTTCGTGGATTTCGATGGCTGCCCGCTGTAGAATCGATCCAATAGATTCAATCTGCTCTCGAAACTTATCTGTTACGAGATACGGGATCGTTTGTATCGTATCACGAAATTTCGTGTCATAATTATTTTTCAACCGATTCGCACCTGAATTTTATTTAAATTCCCCTGCAATCGCTCCAATATTTGAATCAATTTATAAATAATATGCTTTTTATCCGAATTAATGAAAATACGAGGAAACGTGTAATATGTTAATCCTCAAGTTCATTTACTATAATCCTCTTTTCAGATATTTGATATTTTATTCATTCGCTTGCAGACGTATTTTTAGCTATTCAGTTAAAATATTGATTGAACGCCTCTTTCACGTAGTTGACGCTATCAAACCTTTTCACCTGAACACTTTGACGTTAATTAAAATCTTAAAACTCTCATTAGCCAATAAATACATTTAAATACTGTAATCAATCCAGAATCAAATTCAGCTGCAGCACCTTTTTAATTAATAATTTTCATATTTTACACACTCTGTATTCAAACACCAAGTGTTTCCAATGCCACGAGATTTTTCAAGATATCATTTCTGGGTTATCGAACGAGTTTAAATAACTGTGAAATCTCAACTGTCTCGTAACAACCGAAATACAGGTTATCTGTTCCAAATTGAAATTTTTATAAATCAATACACCCGCCCCAATTCAAGTTTTCCTACAAAACTTTTTCTTAAGCTTTGGTAATAAAAATAAAATCAAATGTAAATTTATTGGTAAAAAATTTCAAATTTTATTGTACGCAATATAAGGATGTACATGAAACACTTATTGAATTTTGATTAGTAATTCATTATACATGTAATTATTGTTGCAAAATGTTGAATTTGTAGTGCAAAACCTGTAATCGATCATTTCTAAAATGAGTCTGCCTCATTTATTCGTAAAGCAAAGGTCGGATTTAACGGAGGAAGATATTTCTCAGCGAGCTTGAATTTTTATTCGAACAAAGAGGTTAATCAGCGCTCGAACCGTGGCCCAATAAAATTGCAATCAGTGCGTCCACTCGTTGGCAACGCTTGGTAATCATTGCAATCCTGTTTCGTTTGTTAAACGAATTTGGAAAGAGAGTGGAGGCCCGATTGTGTCCGGTGTTGCTCATGTTAAATACGTCGAGTAATCACCAATTAACCGTTGTACACAAAGTTCCATGGTGCACGGCAGATGTTACCCTTCCGCGATCGATTCATTTACTCTGTATGCGCATAAATAACCGAAGAATGGTATGCAGAATTTCGGGCCGACCGATTCCATTCCGGTCGTTTCCAATTTCGTCCATTTTGCGCGACGGATCACAGAAATGCACGACAGATCCGAATTAAAGTCGCACTGACGACGGATTTCAGCGCACCAAGAACGTCTACGCGATAATGCTCTTATCTACTTACCTGCCATCCTATTCCACTATTTATCTACTGTCTTTTCAGCCATTCCTCCATTAAATTCGTCTTCTTTCCGGATTCCCGTTTCGTTTTTTGTGACAGTATTTTTATTTACCTATATTAATCACCGGTATATGTCGGTCTTATCAGAAAGAGATTAAAGTTGTTCTGTATTTCGTAATATGATTATTCATTTATTCTCTAGTGCCTTTATAACGATTTTATATCTTTTATAACTTCCATATCACCCATATTTTTTACACAGAGATATATATTGTTGTGTAATTAGTTGGCCTAGTATGTATATATAAGTATGAGGATATATCCTATATATATATTATGTTCAACTTTGTTTAGCTCCGTATCTGCAAAATTTGAAATCTGAATTCTACTCGAAATATGGAAATGTAATTTATATGCTTATGATCTTACCGAGGATCTTACAGAGGATTGAAAAAATGTTTCAGTAATTTGATATACAAATCTTGGATATCGAAAAGTTTGTCAGAAAAATATGTGTGAGGAACGCATATGATATTCCTCGCAGACGAAATCGTTCATCATTCATAAATCCATCTTCGAGATTCGGCTGGATGTCCCGAAAAGTTTCTTGTTTATTCGACAGTGGTGGAGTACAGGGAAAATCGTTTACGGTACGTTTATGGGATTTCGGGTACACGTGGGATGACAGATACGTGACTACAAGTTAAAATGTTGTCCCAAGTCGTTGGCCTAAATCTTTTCCAGGAATCTAATTTTACGAAAGCACAGATTTTTCGACGTCTACAAGGAAATATGTAGTTGTTAAACTTTAAGTCCGATGAATTTGGGATCTTTTAGGTAAATTCAATCTGGCAAGATTAATTTGCACAAACAGGAAGTACAGGTAGCCCTCGAACAACGATGCAATTAGGTTTCAGAAAAATGTCGGGTTATAGGAGACTCATAATTCATACGAAAAGTGGATTTACATTGCAAAAATGATTGATTTAAATAAAATACAAAACGTAGTTTTATTTAAGTGAGAAATTTCATTTAACAAAACAGAAACAAGATTATCGAAATTAGTACAATTAAAAACTGTACGTAATTCACTGCTTGTATTTCGTAACTATTGTACAAATATCCATAAAATTTGATAAATATCTAGAAAAGGAGTGTCCTCACCGTTTTGTTGATTTTGGCATATGTTGTCAACGTTAATATTCTGAACTCCTTTTTCCTGACGGGGGTCGGATATAGATTTAGCCCAATCCAAAGTAGTTACTTAATTTCTCTTTTTTATTAATATTAAAAGTCCACTTTCCTAGATATTTACTTAAAACATTATTTTGTATGAACGCATTATATAAAAATCGCGTTGTATGCGTTCCGCATTATACGAGGATCGCTACAATTTATGACCCGTGCTATAACAAAACTGCATTGTACAATAGGTATGTATAACGTTGTATAAAGAGGATGATAGGTATATTCTATTGCCCTGATGCACGGTTTGACATGGTATTAATATCTCTAACGTTCATAATTACAAATATTTATTGAAAAAGAAAGCTGGTTAAAGCATGAAATATGAATCATATTTCGCATATGACGCGGAATGAATGGTGAAGAAGAATGAGAGAACAGAATACATTGAAAGGTAAACGATTCGGTATTATTTTCTTTTGTTGATCGACATTCGAATGAATGAATCATAAACTCCTAACCGAAAATTAAATAGATGCAGTATGATTTGTCTCTTGTACAAAAATCAATCTTGCGCGTTTACCAAATAAAAGCACGATTCTTCATTAAGGTACGGGGGGCTTTAATTAAAATAGGATTTTCAATTTCCACCTACAGAATATCAATTAAGCGGCGATGTTCCGGGGACGAGTCCGCACCGTTGGAGGAAAACCCTGATTTCGATTCCGACTTAATTACTTCTGTCGCACATTGATTGCCTATTATATGCTACTAGCTGACTATAACAACCTACGAAACCTTATAGCCGACGGTAAACGATTTTATTGTCATGTTATTGCATTGGGTTCCAATTCTTTCATGAATCGAGGACCAATAAATAATAAGGGTATAAATAACTTTCAGAGTTACCTAAGTCTGTTGGTACTCTATTTACGAGGTCCCAAAAAGTTAATGTAAAAAATGTATTGTGAACATAATAAAATGGAGAATTATATCCAGAACATAAAACTCAGAAAAGTAACGATAAACCAATAAATCAATTAAGATCTGCTCGAACAAACTATATGAAATATGCATATATAAGTGCTACACGAATTTAGGTTAAAATCTTTATTTGGCTTCTATGTGTTTGCAATTTTTACGTAAACAGATATTAAGAAAATTAAGATCTGTAAATAAAATAGTAAGTCACTAGTTAATGGACACAGGAACTGGAAAAAAGATATAATTTACGTATATTGATAAGACTAGATTTTAGACAAATAAAGATTTCTCTGCTACATTCTGAATTTAAATTCTTTCAAAAAATTTTGGAAAGACGATTTATCTAACATTATATAATAATTTACGTATTATTTGCGGAGTTCCATTTCTTTATTCGCTGAGCTTAATAGGAACAGATGATTATGAGTTTATATTTCTTTATTTAGCTTCTAAATTTAATTATCACTAATAGTAATGATGATAATAATATAAGATTAATAATCGTAACTCGTATTCATAAACCGTGATTCGTATCCGTAAAATCGTAAGTTGTACGGCATAAGTGTTTCTTAAGAACTCTTTTAAAAAAATAAATCTAAAATACACCAATCCTACATATTTAATAATTTAATTAGAATATTTAAGCACGAAAACTTTAAATTAAAGCAGATGTGAATAAAATTCTTATGCAGATTTCGATGTTTCTGTAACTAAAACGTGAGTATAGTAAATATTAAATAAATAATAGATAATAGATCATTCCAAATCGTGTAAAATATATATGCAAATGAGACCTAGGTATACTACGATCTATTTTAAAAAGCATCGTATAAATATAAAGTCTACCCTGCCGTATATAATAATATACATTTAATAATTAATAGAAACCTATACAGTACTTTACTATTATTTAATAATTGATTTAAAATATATAATTATAGAAACTATAAATTAGTCGTTTAGGTGTCTCTGGAACCATTTATCTTTTTTTAGTCCAATATCAAGTGACTTTTTTGTACATAAAATCAGATATGAGTATGGTAAATATTCGGAGGGAATAAATTAATGGCGTACATCCGCACTGAAAGCGTGATTTTTCCGCTTAGGCGGGCGCACTTAATTTGAACTTTTTACTATCTTCCTGTCTTGTCTGTGGTAAAAGCCAGCATGGGAATCGGGAGAGAACTTTTCAATCTCGTGGTAGATTCTTGGCTTCCAATCTGCTCCCAATATCACGGGGTATTCGTCGAGCTTTTGAGTTCCTGGGAGTGAATTCCAAAGCCCCTCGATTTCGGTGCGTCAAGTTTATCGAGCGGATAGAGAATCTCTTTTATGTGTGTATGTGTGTCTTGCTCAATATGTGTACACGTAGGTGCATGTCAATCTTTTCAGTATCTGTGCGCTTTTATCGCGAATGATCGAAGTACGAAAATGTGACAGCAAGGTCGAATACTTCGAGGAATCTAACAAAAGCAGTGGTAGTGGAAATTGATTAAAAAGATTTTTATCGTATTCAGCGAATACTAATCAATATCAAATGCTACCTGTAGATTCAATTTTTACATTGAAATGATCCATACGAAATTGACGAAGTTCATAACTCTTACATTTAGAAAAATGTATTGATTACAATTCCACGAAAAACTAGTTTTCAAACTCGCTTAAAGAAATATCTTCCTATCAATGAAGAACTGATTATAAAATTAAGAATGCAAGGAACCAATGCTTTTCTGGGAAAAATAAGAATCTTAACTTGGTTGTTCAATATTACTTTCGTCTTTATGCATAGTTAGAATTAAACGAAGAAAATGCCGAAGAAGTTAAAGTCATAAAGATCATCTTAATAAGTTCGATTCTTTTTGAATTGTGTGAGAATGATTTAGTGACGAGAAACAGCGATATTTTTTCCTTTGAATTCGCGGATCACAAAGACGACGCGGAAAGAACAATAGCGTGAGTCTTATTGGTAGAAGAGGCATGTGGCTCTAATTAAGTTTCTGTCGACTCCGAGGATTTAATCCCGTGGAAAACCATTTCAACGGGCGACTGTTAGAAAATGTTAAGACTGCATCTTTCGTAATGTGGTAGAACCGTTCGTGAGCAAAATTGAAAAGGGCAGTATAAGGCATCTCTAGAAAATATGGATTCTATTTCCTACCACGGCGAACCTGATTTCGCCACGAACTTTGTTCAGCATTCGACTGTAGCTAGTCGTCACACAAATTTGAAATCTCTAATATCATTGACATTCAAATGTGCAATCTATAATAACATTGATTTTCCATTTCCATCGTCCTGGTAATTTCTTAGGCTGTGATTTCTCGAGTTTCTTATGGAAGATAAAATAATAAAAGTGACGCATCTACTCACTTATATTCTTTTCTCTGTACTGCGATATCACATCACCCGTCAGGCAGACGAGGACCAACCAAATGATGAAATTACATCTCCCCATCTCGAGCTGAAAACAAGATGTAATAGTTTCATAAAACTTCACTATAATAACAATAAGGTGTAATAAAACGATATAGCGATATAAAATATTATACAGGATGTTTGAACAGTCGGGAAACTGTCAAATATCTCATAAGGGAAGCATTTTAGTTGAAAACATTAAACGGCAAAGTTTAGGATTTCAATCGGGCTATCAGATCAGCTCATTAATTTTGGACCCGGGGCCCTTATTAGGACCCCATGGGCACAAATCTAAATTTTTAAATGGGAACCTCCAATTTTCATTACAAATTCATGTTCAGTGTGATTTTTTGTATCCAGGGATGGTCTACTGGATTTTAGATTAAGGCCCTTGTAGATACATACATATATACATATATTCTGTCATGTTGGCTGTCTTTAGACCTAAATCCCAGAATATTACTATTATTATTCTATATATTACATATACTATACAATATTCTAGAATCTAGGTCTAAAACAGCTAATTACAATCTTGTAACAAGATTCTAGTACCACACTCTACATAATTAATGAAAATAAACCGTGTTTATATAATTTAATGAGCTTCTTTAACACTTTTTCGTCAGTTTTCATAGTGCTTAATAATCCGCAATATACTTAATCTACTAATGTTTCTAATTAGACACTACATATATGAATAAATATTTTACGTGACGTGGTTAAAATGATAATTACTACATAATCCTTATTAAATATAATTATTCAGATTTGAACACGTTGAAAATTCCACATTCAATGCTTACCAACGTAACTCGATATACGAATGACGAAAATCTACTGAATTCATTGATTTAAGTTTAGCATACGATTTATTGTCTCTAATTCCTTTTACACTCCAACTGCATAGTCGATTGATCAAATCGACTATGCAGTGAATTATTGGCTCTACCCAAACTATCGTAGATGAACGTAATTGTCGCGTTGTACGCGGATTTCTAGATAGAAAGGAAACAAAGGCACCGGACAATCTAGATTCTGTTTGAGAGATTGGATCATTGCACCTAGATTTAGGTATTAGCAGGCCATACTCGAAATAGCCGGCAATCATCGGTGCTCCCTACAGTAATCGATCGCTATAATGCTTTCACATCATTGACAACTGTCGAGCGTTAAAGCACGTACTGACGCTGTCACGAATCAAAAGCGACCTGGTTCGATGAAATCCTGTCCAGCAATTACCTACCTCGATTGGTCGCTCATTAATGCAGAACTTGTGCCATCGTGTCATCTCGTTTCATCTCATACCGCCGCGTCTCGATGTGATTCACTTGACGTTCATTTAGTATATCATTTAGCGTAGGAACCCGATGCTCCGAGACACGAGCCAAAGTGCAAAATGCCGTCTTAGATATTGCTCCGAAATTTGCTTCGCTTAAGCTAATTAAGCTAATTAACCCAGCAGCCCCTTGGAAGCTAATGTAATTACCAATGAGTATACGGGAGATTCATTCCTCCCTCGTACAATGAAATATTTCTTTGATGGTAACAATCTCGTGCTTAATTATCTTCTGTATACTAAGGCATTATAATTATTTTCTCTACAATATTGTTTTCAACTGATATACTCATTTACTGATTTAGAGCTCAAGCTCTGAGCCACCTGCTCCAAATGATACTATAATTATTCCACAGCAAGGTTTTACCGCATGTTTTGCGCTTAAGGTACCATCGAATTAAAAGTTTTTCATATATTTAAATTTTACCTGAAATCACATTTACGTCCGGACGTTTTATGGACTTGCATCACTTTGCTTTTCCGTGAAACGTTTTCAAAATCATTAATTACCCCACAGGTTAATTTATATTTGAAAGCAGATTCAATAAACTATCTGTTTTAATTGGCATTCAAAATTTGATGTAGAAACAACTAATTTCGAATATTCATTATGAATATTATAATGTTCATTGTCGCAGTCAATTAACGCAGAGAACATTATTACAAACATCCCCGAAAAGCCTGGAATTTAATATCCAAATTGGGAGCGAGGAAGAGATTACGCTTCCATGACCTAATTCGCCTAGCACAAATCATTTTAAGCTAATTGCAAAAATGTTCATTTAAGAATGCATCGTGTGTGTGTATAATGGATAGCATATTTACGATGCATGTCGACAAAAGTTTGGTAAACAGTAAAATGCTCATCATCCTTCACGAAGTTTTCTTGAAAAGGAAGTTTCCTTTGGTATCTGATGGATCGTAGTGGTACGCCATTAATGGTTGGAATCTCATTAATTTTGCGAATAAAGAGCCGTCGCGAGTAGGGAACTTTACTCGAACGCTTTACGCCGGATCATATTCAGGGAAACTGGTGCAAAGGTCTTGAATATCGTACGCGAAGGTTTCCACGCTCTTCTCGACGCAAACGAAATATTTCCTTCCTCCTCGTGTACGCTCGAAATCCTCAAAGAAATATTTCATAATATCCCTCTACCCCTTTCCTCGTTCTGTTCCACTTATGACTCGGATGTATCCTGCTTCCTATCCTGATTCAGGTGATATCTTGCTGAATCGTCTCCTTCTTCCACTCGAGCTCTTCGTTCTACCCCGATTATCCGGCGCGTTTATTTCCACCAAGGGATCAGTGAGATTCTTTTGAAATTAAGAGAAAACCTTATACGAAATTCCTCCTTTACCTTTCCGAGTATCCAAGTGCTTTAATAGTTTTGTATGTAAACCGGAAAAAGTTCGGAGTATTCCTAATTGTTACCGATTATTCGAAATATTTTTACTGCAAAAAGAATTATTGTCCGATATACCAAACATGGTTTCTATAATAATATAGAGTATTATAATTTATTTAATCATTTAGTATAATACATATATCTATGTATATCATTTAATTCTAATACGAATATTATAGAACTTACATAAATATCAATATGTAAGTACAATATACAATATACATATATGTATGTATATCAGGAAGTAAAGAAATACTTTAACGACACCTTTTAAAGTATTCTTGCATTTATTCGAGTCAGCCTTCAAACGCAGCTAAAGAATAGACATTTCATCCGGTATCGCAGAGGGCTTATCCCTATCCTTTCGTGGATATTTTCAGAAGATCCCTAGACAGAGAGCGTAACAGTTCCTATTTTTCCCGAAGGGAAAACACCGTCTATTGCTTCGAGTAGCATCCTCCAAGAAGATGATCTCCCTGAGGACTACGTCTACGTGAATACACAGTGTAACTCGTAGTGGTTCGTACATCGGAATAGGCACACCTAGAATGATCCACACACCGAAACTCAATAGCACCTTCGAGGATCCTTCGAACCTTCATCGATCACTGAACAAACCTACCCAGTCATGGGTCAACTTCCACGTATCTCGTTTCACGGTTAACCGGATAGAAAATATTCCTCATCCCTTTTCATCGAACTCTCACCGTACTTTATGAAAGAAAAGCTTGATTCGTGGTCCGAGCAAAGTACGCCATCATTCGTGAAGACAAATAAGAAGTGCATATCGTTTTTGACCCTTTTGATAAAACCCGATAATGGTAGAACTTACCATTTCATTTTCTAACAAAAGAAATCTCAAAGGAAGACCTTATTTGAAGAAAAAACGATGTCATTCAAATCATTGCAAATCACTGGTTAAAAGAATTGTTGCGTTGGAAGTATAAAGATTTACTTCATGAAAACATCTTTTTCTTCTTATCGAAAATGAATTAGGAAGGACGTATATCGGTCATCTCCAAGATAGGTAAACTTTTTAGAATCCCCAAGATAATAATTCCTGGAATTGTGTCACAACTGTGTGCTTCATTATTGGAAAATGAATTATGGTAAATTCTATCAGAAAACGAGTGAGATAGCAGAAAATTTCGTTGCCGTAGAAAAATGAGAATTAAGGAAGCTAAATATGGCGAGAAATTAAGAAGATTGTTTGAAAAATGAACAGATTTGTGGGATCTTCCCGGGCAATCCAACGATTTCCGGCGTTGTGATAATTAGGGCTCTTCGTCAGAGGTCTGGTAGGGCATGGCAAGATTTCCACAAGAAAGCCCACCGATCGAGCAAACTTCCTCGCTAAGTAGCTCCCCAGAGATTAAACTGGGAGGTCTATTCAACGCCGAGGAATTCACTTCCCTCGAAAGTCAAGGATGACCAAACTCCCTGAACTGCGATAATGATATTTAGATGGAGTAATTGCTTCCCAATTTTCGAATCGTTTATCTATTCTTGATATTAAACTTAGACACCTCCATAACATAAAACCGTGGAATAATTAACTGGCGAGAAATTATAAAATTGGTTTGGTGTAGTAAAAAACTTCGTACTATTCGGCCAGGAATTAATATATTGATTAAAACAATAATATAATCGATGAATTACAAAGCCGAACGTTTATTTCATTAACGAAGAAGATATTTTTGAAATTGATATAGTACACGGTGTAATAATAATCAAAATAGATATAAATATTATAATACTCTCTTCTATTTGTGTGTAACTAATATTTATCGTATTCGTAGAATTTAAGCATCGTTGCTTAAAATCAAATTGAATAATTAAACAATTGTAACACTGATCAAAATCTTAATTGAAATGATACATGGTACTTATTTGTAACAAAAGCACTTTGATTACTTATTAATGTAGGTGTAAAACATAATTTGCTTTTGAAATTATTATTTTAAATACGTTTGAAGAAAAAACGTAATTTTAGTGTCAGTGAGACTGGAGTTATAATTTTGTGGCACAATGCTATAACAATACAAATAGCTAGAAATGACTTTCCAAGGTTTATGGGTAACATTAGAAGTTATTAATGATGGTCGGTGTACTCTCGTTCCACTTTATCCCCGTGAAAAGGCGAGAATTAAAATGAAGCCGAAGGAAGATGAAAGTTTAACTCGCTCTTCCTTGCTCCCTAATATCAAGAAGACGAAGTACTTGAACGTTTCAGTACTTCGTTTCCTCTAGTATTTCGAGGCTTAATATCGCCTCGCCACTTTTATTGCCATCGTCCTTTAAGCTTTATTGTTACATTATATCTTGCGTTTTCCAACAAGCAGGAAACCGGCAAACCAAAATATTTCTGTACAATGAAAGGATGAGCAAAGTACGAGAAATAAATGAAATCTAAATCGGTGAAACCTTTCCTTGGAATATTATTATGGAATAAGGTTTATTCATAGAATCATTCTTACAATTACCTGGGTCTTCGAATAAAAATAAACCAAGGAAATCTTTACGCAAGATTGTGGTCGTTTATTTTGTACTTAACAAGACATGCATAACACCATACTTTTAATAGAAAGTACAATAGTAGATCGTTTTCATCCGCACCAATTACTAAAAGCAGTAAGATTTTAATTGCACTGTCTCTTACTTTACAATGAATCTCTGCAAAGTCATATCCGTAATTACTATGAAGAGACACCCTTAAGATTTCATTATTCATCACACAACTGGGAAAGATAAGTTGGTTGTATTATCTGCATATTTGATTGATCAGGAAATCAGGCCATTGATCCTATCATAGCAGTATCCAATAAATCATTGGCGAGTCTAGTAGAATGTTATTAATTACAAGGGACAAGAAATCAAACTACAAGCCAGAAAGAACGATACGAGAAAAAGCTAGTTCGTAGTCTTTTCGGTCTAGCACCCTTTACAATGGACAGAAGCACCCTCGAGAAAGCAAAGGAGTCCTCATAACGATTAAAAGCAAACGGGCCTGGCCAAACAAGTAGAACCGGTCCACGAGCCGCAATACAAACGTCGTACAAGCAACACAAAGCAACCTACAAACCGACCTATCGAATGATACAAGTAGACATCTCTCTTTCAACGGAACGAGTAGAAGAAAACCCCCCCAGCAATATGTGTACATATTTACGAGGCGTACTACTCCTTTCCTTATTTACTGAAGTAAGAGAGGAAAGAGATTTCCTCCAGTCGTACACTGGAAGAAGGGAAAATACGGAACGTCGGAACAGATGAGGACCTGATGCGTACATCCCCCGACCATCAACCACCACCCTCCTTTCTCTGTTCACCCTTCAGAGCATGTATTTCCAGACGATATTCCTTATTTGTTCCAAATGTCTTCGAAAACTCTTTCGTAGGAAAACCTTCGTAGTATCGACATGTACTTAAGGTGCGAAGAGTGAGAGAATGGGGTAATGGAAATGGCCTGAGAGAAACGATGGGAGCAGTGAGAGAGGTGGAGGAACAAAGTAACGGTAAAAAAAATGAATCGAACGTACCTCCAAATATGTCTGTCTATACTCGCTATTTTATCATGCTCGGAGGTAATACGTTCCTTAGTTCTCTCTGGAAGTAGATTCCAAAGAGTTCGAGTGGTTTCTGGAATGACATAATGTCATGCGAAGATGAGGGGAAGTAGTTGATGTATACTCTTGTTCTGCTTCTGACGTTTCCGTAGATCAACGGAAAGACGGCAGATAGGTCGATAGGAAATACGTTTTGAGGGTTGATTTCCGCATCGGTATTGAAGGGGATGATACGGACTACCTTCTGAAGTAGGTCATATTTGATGTGCATTCTATTATTCTACTTTTTCATGGAGAAAAATCTCTTCTCTTAACAACTTCACCCGAATAGTACGTAATTCCAGTTGAAACTATTTCGCATAAACTTATATATCAGTGACTTCACTTATATATTCAGTGACTCGCATTAAATGTGGACATCACGGTGTGCGAAATATTATTACTGTATATATTTGTTTATAACGGTATTAGAGAGTTAATTGGCTTCCAATGTATTAAACGGAGCATTGTAGTTCTTAAAAAAATGCATATTATTTATTTAATCCACATCCTTTATTAAATAACAAGCGATAAGTCAAATAGTGACCAAATTTCACGTCCCAAAAATATTCAGACACAAAACAACTTACGTTAGTTTTATACAAAAAATATGCATATATTTTAAGAATATTATAGCTTTGTCGGGTAACCTTCTTGTTTAATAACTTCTTTCAAACGTTTAGAGATATTAGAAATAATTTTGTTTAATAGTTCTGCAATACGTTTTCACTTTTTTATTAAACGTACATACTGTAATCTTACTTACTGTAATGAATCCAAGCGCGATTATTTATGTAAACGTTTCTCTAAGAGTTTTAATCGCCTAAGTATCTGTCCATTTCCAAAATACTTCCTGCGAGTATTCGGTAGTTTGCCGGATATATTTCTTCGCCGTATAATTCGGCTATATATCTACAGTGATAAAATTGCAGTAAGTTACATTTTCTTGGTCCCGGTTCGGACGTTTCCCACGGAAATGAAATCAATATCACTGATAGTGAATCGTAACTCACATTTTAATACCGTTGGAAAAGCTAGGAGGACAAAATTTGTAAGTCGAGTAACTTCGATTAACATACAAAGAAAGTGATCGAATTTTATGAGATAATCCGATAAAACACTTTGATATCAGTGACCGCTAACGGGAAGGTATCTATTTGGTGATTTAATCCATTGATCGGATACACTTGCTAGGTTCTGAAATTTAGATTACCATAAAGGAGAGCTACTTCAGAAGGTGAATTAACGAAGCGGCTGGGAAATAGTTTAGTAGTTATGTATACCTTCCGGCTATGCTGCATGTGTTACTCTACACGTGAGACGTGCGTGGAAACAGTTATCCCGGTACATAGAACTACTTTTCATTCACGGCATAACCAGAAAAAATTAAGCAACCTTTCGCGCCAAGAATTAACTTTTGCTTTGTGTCCCTTGACACCGAAACATCTAAAGTTTCCCTTTTCTAATATGTAAATGCTTTTTTATAACACGTACTCCAGGGATATCACAAGCACGACACTTTACTTGCAAAAAGCATTAGCTTTTTCTGTGTAATTAAGTTTTTTGCATATCTCACTGTATTCTTAATGGTGATGATCATATTATGTTAAAAGATATATATACATATATATAGTATAATTCTTGTAGGGTCTAATTTTGTCTGCAATAATAATTAACTGAAATTTGGGACTTCCGGGTTTGAGTCAGGTTTGACCAGGGTATGAATTTGTTCCGAGACCGGTGTCTCGTCACTGATACTGATGCTCATATACTGACACTGATATCAATCTCATCTTCGACCCTGATTAAGCTATCTGCAATGTCAGCGAAATGTCAGTCACATACTCAATTCATGCGCCTCACAAACCCGGAAACCACATGGTCCACTTATTCAATCAGTGAACGCTTATTATTGATTAATTTATAAGCAATATTTATCTCGGTACTTATACCATACAGAACTGTTTTGCAGTAAAAGCATATTATTTGAAACCTTATTCTTTTTGTATTTTGAATAGTGAATAGTTTTATGAATCACGTATTGTGTTGGGTGTTTGTGATGCAAGGATGATGCGATATCATTTCGGGATGATGTAATAAAAATTGAATCGAAGATCATTTGGAAATTGTGCAATCAGAAGTGCGGAAAATGCTGGTCCACCAGAAATCGAATTACGTAGAAAAATTCGTGTGAATTTTTGGGGGTACGCATTCAGAAGGACCCTTCGTTACAGGCGATGGACGACGACTGTTGACTCAATGCCACCTGTTGATGAGTGGAAATGCCGATTTTACCCTCGTCAGTCTTTACGGGTTTCAGTTTACTTTGAACTGGAAGGGATAGGACTTTTGAAGAGTAACAGGGTTTCATGCCAGGCGCGAGGAATCCTTAGGGAAAGGTCCACGACATTTAATTAACCACCTGATCGATACACCTGCCCCGGGAGCTCACCTGAGCCTGGATTTCTCCTGGGGTACGTTTATGGTAACCATAATCAACCGCACGTAAATTAGACAGGGATTACAATTAGCTTTCTAAATGCTGAATTTAATTAAATCCTGTCATTTTAATGATCTTGGTTTATATATCTAGTTCACTTTATGGCAGCACGTAACGCTGCGAATTTATAGGAAATTTGATTCCTAGATAGTCATTATCTATTTCTTCCAATTTTCCTAATTATATTTTGCATTATATTTCTCTGTTTATCGAACATCCAATTATCCAAGCCAATTATTTGTTTCCAGTACATAAGATTCTGAAACATTTATTTATATCATTTGAAGATTGACTCTTAAAATTAAAACCGATTAACTTCAACAAATCTATCTGATATATAAAAACATTGATTTATCAAAGTAGATGTGTATTTCATATATATAGGTAATAAGTGTGTGCACATATTTCCATTATCTTTTTGTACATTATATATATATGTATACGAAATATGTATCTACTTTGATAAATCAATATCCATTTCTTCAGCACCTGGAACAGTTTCTGCTCAGAACAATCTGCAATTTTAGTGAAGTCATATGCACATAAATTTCTTATTATCTCTCATAATAAACGTATTATTCTCTTAAACTCGAGACAATGCGTACTAGATGCAGAGTACGTTGATCTGTATAGATATCTGTCTGATACGATTACACGATATTAAAACTGGCTTAGCCAGAGAATTTCGTTGCGTATAAGAATTCGCGGAATGCCAACGTCGACTTTTACTTAGCCCAGGCGACTTTCTCGTTCTTATAATATCCTCTTATTCGTTGGGTGTTGCACGCTACCGCAACCTCGTTCCATTTTCAGGGCGACGAACAGTAGGTAGAAGTTATCAAGGCAAAAAATGCCTTATCTTTCATATTCGGTACACGGAAATGAATTTCGCGGTATATTTAATCTGATAATTGGAAACTTCTCCCAAAAAACGACATCATGCGGGTGCTTGCAATTTAGTGATAAAATAAATCGTGCGATATTAATATACACAATGAATTGACACAGTTTTGGTAACCTATGGTATTCTAGTTATTTATTTTCAAAAAATTCTATTACATTAGAATTTGAAGATTGATTCGAATTTTTAGTGATAACAGACTATTAGAATAGAATTTGAGAGTTGATTAGTAGTCTCTGAAAATAGGTATATAAACTTGAATCCCACAGATTAACAAAAATCTTTAGTTCATTGTGTACTAATTTCATTCTCAACAAATCCTTGTCTGTATGCAGGATATATTATTATAATATCACGCGAATTTATTTTATCACTAAATTCTAAAGTAAATTAACAGACTAATTCGGAACCAGACGGGATTTGTACTGGTTTTATTATATTCATAATTACTGTGAATATATGGGTTTGACTGTCAGCATCAAAATTCATACGTATACAATTTACAGAATTATGACAGGGATAATTATAATATAATTTGTAATCATCGAGATAAGTGCAGGTTTGGATGCCAAGTTAACTCGATCTCCTCAATTTAAATTAGTTTTACTTCAAAGTTATGATGTTGTCAAAAACGTAAATGACGTTAATATTTTATGTCGGTGATAAGGGGCGATGGTAATTTACTATCATTTACATTCCAATTTAAATTATAATGTCTTGTGTCAATGTATCCTTGGCCTTTTGTAAGAAATATCAATATGTTATTCGACGTTAATGGTGTAATCATTTTGTATTACAAGGTCCGTATTATGGTATCAGTTTTATGGTATTAACAATTCCCTCCCCTGTGTTTGTATATTTTATAATACGGAACTACATGCATATTATATACAGTTAATCAATAGTTTATTAATTGGTCCAATAATAATTTCTATGTGTTTGATGGGTATCGGCTATATGTAGACCAAGTGTAACATTTAAACTTCTTTATTTTTATTGTCGATACGTTTCGGCAATGGTTTGTTGCCCTCTTCAGTCTCAAACAATGATTCTGTGTGAAAAATATTAACTCCTATTACAATACTATTATAACTGCTATATACATATAGCCGACGATACCCATCAAACACATAGATATTATATACATGTAAAAAGAAATATTCAACGCCAAAGTTGATGATATTTTCATTAATATACATTGCATAATGTATATTCATTTACGACTAGTTCCAAGATAACTTTATTAAAAATATTTGGAAATTCAAATTGTTAAAATGTTTGTGGATATTCGAGGATAACGTCGAAATAAATTATAAAGAAACAACATCGATATGCGCCAAATATTGATATGAACGACGAAGAATGGTGAAAAATATAAGTCACTCTAATATTATTAACATTTAGACTAAACCAAAATCTGCAGCACAAATAGTATAATATTAAGGAGATATTAAATAAAAATACAACTCATAACATTTTGAAGCTTTATTGAAATAAATATGTGAAATCAAAAGTTCGATACAATCATAACATCCAATAACTATTTATAATTCATAATGATTAAAACTCTAAATCGATAACTAGTTGTATAATTGTGCAAAAAGCAAAACAACATCGATATGCGCCAAATATTGATATGAATGACGAAGAATGATGGTAGAATTCGCCCTATCGAAAAGTGGAGCAAAGTAAGGCGGGAAGCCCCATCGAGAAATGGCTGAAGCAGAACCAGTAATCCAGCAATCCTAGAAAGAAGCATCCTCGAAAGCGAAAGTCTTTACCTCCTACCGGAGATAATACCCTGATCAAAGATCGCCACCAGTCCACCTTTCCGGGTGATAATTAATCGGCCACGGACGTCGTCTGTCGCGATTACTCGACCACCAGGATCAACGTCCTGGTAGTTCTCGACGCCGGACCTTAAGATCACCACCTATGACGATTACCGTTGGGAAAGTGGAATACCTCAAACTCCATCCACAGTCTCCCACTTGTAAGAAGACATAGGTGCTCGACACCTATCTCAATCTTCTGCTTTCCTGTTACTCCGATACCAATAACCAGCGACTCTGCGCACGTCGGCCTGAAGAATGTGCTACGTTTTCCGCCTTACTAATCCTTTGGCATCGGCCTGAAGGTGCCCACCATGAACTACTGTTATATGGTGAATGCGTATAGATACTTCGCATTTGCATTCAAATGCGAAAGTAATAAATAAGGACGTGTTCAATGTTTTCATTCCGGTGCAAAGTCCAAAGTACCATCAAATACTATTCTAACGAACTTGGTAGCACGAATTGCGTGAAATGCTTTATGCGTAGCGAGCTTGATGGCCACAGATTGATATCTTTAATTAGAGATATGATACAGTAATGTGTAACGTACGTTGCTTTACGTTTTATTTCCAAGTTGGTCTTTATTATGTGTTAAGTTAGTAATCTTGAAAACCTACTATTACAGGAATACAAGTGTGCGTTTATTACATAACATAGAGATGGATAACGTGAATATCATAGGTTACCGAAGATCTTTTAGTATTATAGAGTGCACTGATTTCTTAAGGAAACGTGTATTTTAATTTCCAATCTGCAACATTATTTTGAACCAGTCAGTGCATTATTCATTCAAGTTAAGCCATAGGGATGAACTGCTCTAATCCCAACTGTTTGGGTCACGTCGTTTTCCGAGATAACGAGATAGCGGCATTCTAACTGCTATTGCTAAAAACGTCAGGCTACCGGAAAGTGCATACTGCAACCACGGTTTATGCATCGATAGAACATTTTACCTGCGCCTGCGTCTCTTTACCTCTTTGGATTTCTGTTAGCCTGGGACGTAGAGGTACAGCCTTTTACCTGCCTCAACGCCCACACCTCCCACCGTTACGTTCGAAGGTACCTCTCACAGTTCCTCTGTCCATGCATGCCCCTACCACGCCATTATTCAAACGACCGTTATACCAACTCGAATGTGACACATGAAGCGTGTCCCATCTGCATTCTACGACGGTGCATATCAGTTTGATTCGTTCACTTAATGATTTTCAAAAATTGAGGCAAAAATCAATGTTATTTATTAGCTTGATAACGATATATTTTTGTAAATATGAGATTAATGTAGTCACCGATGATTTTATTTTAGTTTTGCTTATTATATTGCGTATAAAACTTTTAACTTTGCCGACCTAGTTTACCTGTATGTGAAGGTTGATGAACCTTCAGCGTCCTTCTATTTTTTTAAGACTGTGTTTAGCTAGTAGAATTAATGTTACGATTCAGATTATGGAGTACAAAGAGTTTTGCTAATGCAGGAAAATAAAGAAAAAGTTATCATATCAAATCTTACAAAATATGGACTACACGTCTAACAGTCTACCTTTATCGATACACTGACTTCAGAATCTTAGAAATCGATTCCAGGCGTATCATTGATTAGACATTAGAATATAATTATGAAAGTATCAGAATAGTTGCAAAAGTATCACAAATTACATATAAATTTTGAGCAATTAACGACGGGTTATGAAATATGACATATCACATTTCTTCAAATAATAGGAATTTCCAGGATGCCACACGAAAGAAGAAAATTACATGGACACCTGTACTCGTAGCACATTGGACAAAATATCTGGATGATTTTACCGGCTGGCACGTATCAGGGAAACAGAAAGTCGTTGCTAGCTAACGACCTAGCATACCACGGCTGCGCAAATACCTTCCGCGTCAATGTTTCTCACCATCGGACACAGTCGCGATAAGGTTACACACATAGAAGTTGTCACGAAAGCAGGTAAAAGATCCCCGTCACGAGGCAGATTTCCTTTTCAGGTGAATTCCACGAGCGTGGGCGAGCAGGGAAGCAGACATCGTAGGATGTTTCCACCTGCTTGGAAGGTGTAAGGTCACAGTTTACAGACCGTCCCCACCTTCTTTTCCGTCTCTACCTCTCCTCCGTACCTCTTTATTTCTCCGACCCTCTCGGTGGTTCGTGGCAGAAGAACGTATGTCCATGGTAGGGGTAAACCTCTCGGTAAGGTAACAGGTTAACAACAAATCGTTGGATGTTACTCGATACACCATGTATCCATTTTACAGAGAATCGGCTGATAAATTGCAATAGTGATGGTTCAAGATTAATTTTGGACGTTCGATTCAATCTTTTTTATTATCCATTTGTCGCTGTTTTTATGATCAATGATACGGTGTCGAGTATGACAAACAGAAATGATTTGCACTTTTAGCGAATTGTTTGTTCGAATCGTTCATAAAAATATAGGGAAGATAATTCCTGGATAATGGTACCTGCATTTTTTTATGATACGAAGTACATGGAATGATAACAAGCTTTGAAGAATGTATGCTTGTGTTACATTCATTGCGGAATGTGCAATGATGAGTTTTTGAAACTACCAGATTTTTTACATTGATTCACACTTTTGATTGTACGAACAGAGAAAACATACGACCCTGTCAAAAGTTTTGTTTCCATTGTTTTCCGCAATAACGGTGGAGAAGGAGACTCGGCTCATCCATTGACAGGAAATCGATAACTACAGTATTATTTACGTAACAAACGTCTATACACCGAGGTGCCTCGCGGGTACGCGACATTTACATTCGTATTTCTTTTTATAACATTTCTACTGCGGAAGAATTAACGTTGTTTTAACGAGTCGTGAAACAATGGAAATGGAATAGGTGCTCCAGAACCAAAAGTAATATACGTATGTAGTATACAGTTACAAAAAAAAAACTAGTTGTGGAATAACCGGCTTCAAAGATGGAATTGTAAATCACTTTTTGTCAGCTGGCTATGTTAATTTCAGTGGGCGACCTCGGATTCGAGTAGCATAATTGCATTTAATCTCTTGGAATGCACTTACTGTACGTTTAAATGTCATCTGTATGCAGAACCTTTTCGAATATATTGCACCATAATTCAATAATTATAAAATTCGACTATATTTTCATTTCCACATTATTGCTGTTATTATGTAAATTCTTATAATGGTTTCAATTATTCTGAGAATTATTTCGCTGTTCTGAAATTTGGTTTGAATTATAATAGTTATAATAACAAAGCCATAGAATCAAAATTAATTAGGTAGCTTTAGTTAATTTCCTTGTTAATACTGCTTTTAAATATAGGTAACCCTCGTATAACGCAGGAGTTAGGTTCCAGAGAAGGGCCGCGTTATAAAAATGATGTTATGCGAGACTCGGATCACATTGTGAGACTTCTAATTAATTTGTGAATCGTATCATATCCAAAGCGCGTTGTACGAGGTTTACCTGTAGTTCATATGTGCATAACATCCAATTATTACTCGTTATCTGTATCTGGTGAGTCTGTATGTACACACTGGTGAGCTAGTCATAACTGCGATAAGGAAACAAAGCATATAATCTCGTATTGCACTCGGCATTATGCTTACGATGCATTGTCGAGTGCATCAGGTGAAACGCAACCGGCGAACTTAAACATCTACTTAGTTTCCTACTCTCCGTGTACGAAGAAACAGTCGATATACCTGAGAATCCAAGAAATAACTAATTAAAGGTGCACAATGAAAATGTATTGTACACCTCTTTAAATTCGCAGAGTATACGCTGCCAATGCAAATCATAATGAATCAAAACAAGAATAATTCAGCGATTCTACTAAGGTATTAATTGTATTTAAGCACACTTTTCTTTATTTTACGTAAAAGTTTAAGTCCAACATAGATAACAGACACCTGCTGTTAGTTTCTGGAAAGCAGGCACCCGAAATGTAAGTGTCATGTGGAATTTCAGACCTATATTGGTTGCTTATATTATATAACACATATATAAAGGCATAAACTCATCAAGAATATTTTAACTTGACCTATAACAGGATAAGTTTATTAGTGCCGAATAATTCAAATTTTCAGGAAGTCGTAATTGAAATATATTTAAATAACTTATTCAAGGTATTTGTATTATGGAACTGCATTAACGTATCGTTCTCCTAATCGTAAACTGTCTTCGCCGAATTTCTTCGGAGAAAGGTTAAGGTAACGGAATTATAAAGTTCATCAAGATAAACGATCGAGCGGATCAATCAGAAGCGACTTTCGCTGATAATTAATTCGAACTTGCGCAATTAGTTGTTTTTGTGGGGGAATATTATTAAACGATTAATTGCCACCAGTGGAACTATAATTTAATACCCAATTATCACCACCAACGGGACCATCCATATTAATGACAATCAATAACGTTTAGATTCAATGTATTCTTACGTCGAGGTTTTCCTGTAGCCATCAATCAATTAATATGCAAAACCAAAGTTATTTCATCATTTGAGGAATATTTGATTCGATCAAGGTAAAGAGGCGACTATTGTTGGGTTCTGAAAAGAAGGTAGTCGTAATGTAAATAGGTAGCACGTGAAATTTTAATCCCTTCTCTTTATCTACGTATTCTATATTCTATATTTTATATCCTATATCCTATATTCTATATCTTGTACGTATTTTTTCATATATCCTCTATTATGTAACCTGTATTCAGAATTCTGTATTATTCCATACATTGTATTATAACATTAACTGTCCTATTCCTGCTTAGTTAACGCGTGCCTTCTTTCTAGCACCCTACAGTACACTATAATCCATATCGTGGATAATGTAATATTTTAAATCCATATTCTAAAACATTACAAAATATTTTTCTAGAGATTTACCTCATAGACATATTTTTTTTAAATCTTGACATAAGTAATATCATGTTACGCCCATGAGATATGTAGGTAAAAGAATATCGGCACTGCACAGCAATGAATGCATTAAAACTTATGTGACATGAATTTTGCATATTAACATTTTGTATGCACGTTTTAACGTTAGTGGATTATTTACTAGGATTATAAAGAACGGGGAAGCCCGAATTTCGCCATTCGTGGATTAAAGGAGATATCACGCGTGATTTACGATTATGTTTTTGCGTATTGTTAAGCGGGCATCGCTCCCATTCGAAAATTTACTGGAATCAATTATTGGAATGGTTTCATTGAACGGCAAAATTTGGCAGAAAATAAAAATAACTTGCATTGGGCTTTGCTTGTAAAACAGATTTACAAAGGTATTTAAAATCATTGATGTGTGAAACTACTATCTCTAATTGCATATTTTGCAAGATCGAAATAAACAAATATAAATATTATATACACTATTATCACATATACTATATTTAAACTGAACATTCATATGCCCGAATGATTTTGTAAAAAGAATATAGTATATAAAGAATAAAATCAAGAAGATATTGAATACCTTCATCTGATGGGATTTCTTTTACAATACCATTTACGTGAATGCGTCTTTAAAAAAAGCTTGGAATAAGTCTAATAAAAGAATAAAATATAAACGGTATATAACCAATTTTTATGAGAACTGAATTAAACATCATTTTTCACCGCAATTTCATGTTCCCTTTTTATTAGTTGCAATATTAAAATCGGAAGAAAAACATGTATTTATTCCAGTTTCAAAAATAATCATCCGTTTACTGAGAATTAATGATGAAATGAATTTTAAACGATGTTGAAATGAGAACTCATAGATCGGAAATGGCTGAAATCAAACGATTTTTCTTCTACCAGAGTTGTAAAGATAGGAAGGAGAACTGCTCTCCCTCCTTATGCGCAGATAAGCTCGTGTTCCAGGTGAGTCAGGTGCGCGAGCAGGTGCTCAATATCAGGACAACAAACGAGGAGGAGGAGAATCGTGATGGTTGCTATTAATTTCCCTGTCTTCACCTAGAATTCAGTCACGAATTCTCCTTTGGAAATCGACAAGATTCTATACAATCCGCACATAACTTGTGAATACCTTATATGGAAGATTTCTTGTAATCGAGATTTTATTCTATGATACGATCAAGGCTTCTACTCAATTACACGCATACAGAACGCGCATGAAATAAATTTCAATAAATTCAAGAAATGGAACATGTAATGATAACATTTATAGAATACGTCGCAAAGAAGTGGCATTTTATCGTGTATTTTTAATAACTCTTCACTATAGACGCAAATAGATCAAACTTATTTTTCAAGCTTTAACCTCGTATGCACGGTTGCTCTTAATTTACAAAATTTAACAAATCCACGCTGAAACGAAGTCCTTCATCGCTCGAGAATTTAATTGGATTCGAGGAGTATCCAGGTATTCGGTAAGTCGAACGAAATTCGAAATAATTCAAGAATATTCATTACTTCTAAAGTGGCAATCCAGTAGATTGAATATACGGTGCTTATCGTTCAACGGACATCCAGAACGGCTCGGAGAACCGGTTGGAAAGACAACCTGGCCGATCTCTCGCGTAACCTGATCTCCTGTTCAAATACACCTGTTTGCTCACCTGAAGCCAGGATTTACCTTTTTCAGGGCGTTAGGAATATACAGTCAAATGTCGAGCGGATCGATAGAAATTAAGTACCTGGGGTATCGGTAGTGGGGAGTTACCTAGCCCAAAACATTTCGAAAACACCTGAACACGCAGGTGAGAGAGTTACGAACGTGCCATCTCTTAATAGAGCTGACAGCCTGTTAAACTTACAGTTCACCGGCTCGATCTCTCGTGCGATCGATTCCGCCGATCGTTTCCCTCCACCTCGGGACGAGCCGATCGTGTTGAGTCCGCACTGCACGAAAGTAGAACACTCGAAAGGATATTTGCCGTAGAAGCGCGAGAGTAGTTCCCTCGATTCTCCTATTAACGATTTCGGTTTGCCGATGTCGGTTTACGGTCCCACCAAAGATAATCCTTTTTCCTTTAATTAACGAAATCCACTTTAAGAATAGAACATTTCGTTGCCAACGGTGGACACGCTTTAACGCTGCTTCAATTGCTTTAGATCATAAGAGTAAATATCAAATCAGAACACTATTTGCATCGTTATTTATATTTGTAATTTAAATCATCGCCATGTAATCAACAGATTTTTGTGTAGAAATCAAACTCAAAGTGTGTTTTGTAAATGGCAAATTCGAATGACGCTTTTCAGTAAAAATTCTTCGTTATTGTATTTCGCTGAAATCATATTGGAACACGTGATCATTTTCCAGCAAATATAACACGTCTCGAGGATATACTTCAATCTATTGTTACACTCAACAAATCACATCACGATCGTATAAAAAGGGCTTCAGAATAATGGAGTTCGGGTCGATAAGTTAGCATTGTATCCACGTCAATTTCGATAGGCATGCCTGCTTTTGTTCGCAAAGGTAAAAACAATTTTTTGTGCATAAGATTCAATGATTTAACAAAGTAACACGCTCATTAGCCGAAAAACAATCCGCACGATAATGAAGGGATTCTTTTTACGTTCGACGGCATTAACAACAGCGATGTATAAACCAGATTCTCGGCAAACAATCATTAATTTACGGGGTTGCATCTACGAGTGCACTCACAATGTGAGCAACATCAAAACGAATACCAATGAAAGAGAATTTGCGCTTTAAACATGTAAGTGAATTCCTCCATTCCTGTGTATATTAATATGTAATATATTATGACTCGGTACTTTGAAATTAATATGGAATTCTATTCAAATCAATTATCTTGATAATATATTTTAATTGATTCAGTAGTGAAAACAATTATTAAAATATTAGAGTGCAATACATAAAATCGGAGATGATGAAAAGAATTTCTAATTACGAACTTACAATTAGAAAGAAAATGACGCCATATGTTCATTAAGAACGACACCTTTCGGCAACAGATTTTCTTTTTCTTCAGACAATGTAAAAAATTCTGAGATACAAATAATACGCAAAATTAAAATACAAATCAAGGTAAAAAATTGTATAAGTATTACTTAAAGTAATACTTGAATCTTTTATTATTTTTTTATGTCGGATTTTATTATTATATAATTATTATCATACGGTAGAGTAGCCGTTTCTTATGTACTGCATCCTCGTACTGTATTCTAATTATTTATCATTTAACAGATTATGAATTATTTTTTCAATGTTTCGTAAAGATACGAAGTATACTTAGCTATATTTAATATTCCATCTCTTTGAAAATTTAGGATTTTGATCAAGATGTAAGTTACTTTTGGGGTAGCAAGTTATACATACAATCAGGTGGGGAAAAAAATATAAATAAGCAGAATCCTGTAAAGTCAAGGTTGTTAAAAGAATGCATTAATTACGCGACACACACAGTCGCAAAGCGTACTAACGACGTTTATGAGGACGACTTCGAAATGGACGCTAACGAATTCGCCGGAAACGAATTTGGCTGTGAATTTCCATTTCCTGGCTCTTTCTCTGTCCGCGGATTTGGAATAAGAGCCAGAAATACGCATCGCCATGTTTGTTAACGCTCCTCCCGTTACAAATACCACGACAACTGTTGTACAACGTTTTCGGCGGGAAAAAGAACAAAAATACGTTGCGTTTCTCGCGTTCTCTGAGAAACGAGTAGGGCATTTCATCCGTTAAGCGCGAACCTTCCATATGTTTCTTCCTGTAAACTTCAGAAGACCGGCGCCATACTTTTTTAAGATCATATAATTAAAAGCAGGTTCCATAATTGCACGTTCGTTTTCGCGATCATTAAAACCTTAATTAGAATATATTGCACGTTCGTTTTCGCGATCATTAAAACCTTAATTAGAATATAAATAGCAAAAATCCGTGTTTTCAATTGATCGTAATAGTAACGATTCTGTGTTATACTAATACTCTTGACTTTCTTTAATTTACGTTGATATTACTTTCCTCGAAATATATTCAATTTCATATAATGTGTTTTTAACCATGTAAAATGTCTCCTTACATTTATATGACATATTAACATTCTGTAGAGCAATTTACTTCTCTAGATATATTTTGATATACTTTTTGCGACATCATTTCTGCAGTGCATTCTTCATGATTCATAATTATACACAATATACACAATGTACGTACATGTGGGTAATTCTATGCCAAATTGAGCATGAAACATTGATATCATTTTGCTGATCTTTGGTGTACTTTTGAGAAATTTAATTCTAGAACTGGTTAAAATTGGCCAGAAACCGTTCGACACACGAAATTGCAATTTGCAGGAGATTTGGTTCAGCTACAAAGTTGAGAGGGATCTTATTTTGAAGTTGAAGAATAGACCTTCAGTCGATATATAACATGTATGACTTTTGTTTATAATATTGTTTGTAAGCTCTTCCAAACTTTCATTTCACAATTTGCGAAAATCGAAATTTTTTAAAACAGAAAAATATATATATATATATATTTATATATCGATGGTTTTTAGATTTTTAGCTTCTATTTATGGTGACATATACAGACATAAATCTATATACAGACATAATCTTGCGGAATATTTACACTTGGCCTATAACACGACAACTTCAACACTGCTATGTAAATATGCAACATTTTCTGGAAGTAATAATCGAAAAGTGTTTAAATAACTTCATTCGCTATTGAATAACTTAATTTGGAACATTTGTAATTTACCTCCTCCCCCTGTGGTCTGGGGGTAGAATTGGCCCACAGTATCCCCTGCTTGTCGTAAAAGGCGACTAATAGGGGTTGGGTCCGAATCGAAATCTCTGGCCCGGAGAAATATATTTCTTCGAATTTTCAAGTAAAATTGTAATCTATTGAAACATCAAATTCAAAGATTAAAATAAAATTCAGATCGATCATACATTCGAAGTGTAAAGTTTGAAAACTAGTTTATTAGTTTATTTGATAGTTTAACTTATCTTTTAGATATGAAATAAAAAGCAAGTATTATATAGAACAAAATCGTCAATACGATATAAATATAAACAAAACAAAGTAATTAGGTATTATATTTTTATGTTTGTAATAAAATACGATTTCAAGGGATCAATGCATTGCTTACAGCTGATTTAATAGATTTTTTACAGCATCTGTGGAGAATTTTCACTTTTTAAAAGAAAAAGGTTCGTATTAAGTTTCGTTAAGTGACAGATGATTGAACTCGAAACTTTACAATCGATTCCCCGGAAGTTTACTTTTTGTTAGTTACCATGTTTTACGACCGAATGCCTCAATTATGGTATTGTATCAAAAATGAATACCAGCTTCAAAAAATTATCATCGAAAAGAAATCATTTTCAATTCTTACGTGAAACGTGTTACTATTATAATGCGCACAAAGTAATTCACAAACTGCTGCATGATCGACCTTCACCGTCATAAGTAATGGTTTAGATCTTTTATTATAAAATATTGTAATAACTCGCTAAACTACTGATTTCTTTTTTATTGTAATATTCATGTAATATATATATATATATATATATATATATATATATATATATATTTCTCTCGATTTTAACCAAATGTTCTTGACCCAGAACTAACAAGAGTATCCACTCATTGCTTACTATGTATACAGAAAATTTTTGCGCCAATATTTAATTAAGGGCAGAGTAATACAAGTATTAATAATAGTAATGGAAAGTAATCGCACTGTTTGATAAAACCACGCGAAACTTTCCTCGTGCACTTTATTGTTTCATCGCGTGTGTATTGTGTATACAGAAATGCACACACCTCGTTTGATGGTATGACATCGTTAAAACAGTGTATAATTATATACTACGTATAGCTTGACAATTAAAACTTTCATAAAAATGCAAATTACGTGATCTAACATTATATTCGCGTTGCGTAAATAAGACGATTATTCCCTGTATTATGATACTGTATTTATTAAACTTATTTCACAGTTGTATTTATCCCTTTTTAGTCCTTTCGCGACTAGCATCCACGAATTGAAATCTAACGCACTAAAGCATATTACTAAATTCTATTATTGTTTCAATGTAATTTTACAATGAAAGATTAAAAATTGAAGGTTTATTACTTAATTAACTTATCATTTTATTTTGGAAAAGTTTTTATTAAGCATAATTAGTACGCAAGTGTAAAATGTCATTGCAAATGAGAAGAAACTGTCCACGCGGAAAATATATATTTATGGCACCATGATCCGTTCAACGGAGCAATATTGGCGACTAGAATCGCCGCCTCGAAAGTTAAGTAAATTAACTTAAAGTTAGTAAATTATTAAAACATTTATAAACATGAAGTTCGAAAACTCTTACATGTTTCTGGGAAACGTATACAAAAACAGTTGATGATTGTGCTAGGAGAATAACGGAAAAGTATGAAGCATTTGCGTGACTTTGACCAAACTTCTAACAACGGACTTGTTTAACATTCGAATTTCCTATGGAAAGAAAAATACCCGGTTTTCTCATTCGATGGTAGTTTGTAAGTTTCCTCGTAGATTGAAACACGGCGGCATACCTTATTGGTATTCATCAATAGCTCTCAATCATATTCCTTTCCGGTTGTATACATTTCTTTATTATTCTGCAGGTTATATACTTAGAATTCAACAAATTCTGAATTACGAAGTTCTTATGGATGAGTCTTATTTAATTCCTATACTTTGCGTGTCGTTCAGTGCAAGAAAGTTTTTTGGGGAATTTGGATAAACATACTTTTCGACCGGAAAACTATTTTAACACTAGAACTACCGAACATATACTCAGTTATACTTACACATTTATTTATATATGAATTACGGTTGAATGATTTAAGATAATTAATGGATTCAATTATTTGCTTTATGCTTATGAAATAAAAGTATATAAAATCCCAAATAATGCACCGTGGTATATCCGACCAATTTAATTAAAAATGGCAGACAAGGTATTTTGACCCCTTTGGTAGTTCTAGTGTTGAACGATTTGTTTTAACACAAAATGGCCATAGAACATATTTCGGCATCATCTACTATTGAACTTAACTCTTTAAAACCAAAATCAGCTAATTTTGTGACACAACAATAATTGAAATCTACTTGTTTTGACCCAAAAGCATCCTAGAATATGTTTAGACACTATCTACCATCGATTTGGATCATTTAGGTCCAAAATTGGTGACTTCGAAATGTTGACCATTTTTCAAGGTAAAAATAATATTTAAGTACATAAAACTTTTCCATTTTTGCCAAGTTGGGTCAACTTTTTCCCTGACTAGAAAACCACTTTATGCCATCTGTATCAACCCAAAAATGGTTTTAACACATATTCAATTAAATAGTAAATTAATGATTGAAGAAGATAATAGTTTAACCCATTGACTGCCAACTACGAGATATCTCGTACTGTTTTTTTTTCAATAAAAATACTGTAAATGCCATTGCAATATTTTATCAGTAACTTAATATTATTATATTTTGTAAAACTTCATGTTTCCTTTAAATTAAAACCGTGGCGCCCAGGGCAAGACGCGCTAAATTTGCGTGGCAGTCAATGGGTTAAAAGCTTCTATTAATTATTTGATTTCATATAAAGAATTTTATTACCACTTTACTAAATATTTTTTCCAAACACTGTATGAGAGTGACATATGTTACCTTTTTGCAATGACACTTTTAAGATAAATTTATATACAATTTGCTATAAAATGCAAATTGCTAGAATAATAATAAGTAAATAAATAAATTCCTGGCCTAATAGGAAGGATTTTGTGAGAAAATGCCAACAAATTGTTTCTAGATATAGGGTCAAATATATTTGTACGTCATATGCAGAGTAAAGTACTTAGACGTGAATGTTTCATAAACTAACTTTTCATTTAGATATGTGTGATTTCCATTAACGTTTGAATGCTGTTCGGATAGTTTGCAATTATTGCGACACTCTGAACTTACATAATCGTTTTGTAAGTGCAGCAAATTGGATTTTACAATAGCTGACGTTAAACGGAATTAGATCGGAAACAGGATATTGTAGAGGTGCGCGTAAGAACGATGAACGATGTCGCTAAAGATATTCGAAAAGAAAGTCGAAGAACAAGAATGAATCTTGGCGATTTCGTATCCTTCACGAATCTGTCTGTTTGCAATTCCATTTTTGACATGACTGCTGACATTGCCATACTTTCTACATTTTCTAAAAGCTTCCGCTTCTTCTCTTAATTAGCTGCAGGGAAAATGAACTCATTTCCAAACCTGATGTTCGCATATCAATTTAAGATTCTAGTTTTTTATACTTCTATCAAGTTGCGAAAGATTTTATTATGGAAACGAGTTTATTATGAGATTTACCGTTTCGGATAATTTATAGGTGTACCACTTGCCGAATATATTTTATGTTAATAGAAAATTAAATATTCGCTGGATGCAATCTACGCATATGCATATTATGCCAATATCGAAAGAACATCGTTTTATCATTCTTACATAAAGACATATATGTATGTTACAAGGTGACCTACTTTAAGAGATCGTTCTCCATATTCTTCTTGACATCGAATAATAGTTGTAACGATTGGCAATATTTTTAGTCCGCTTTTCTTATTAACATTGGTCAGATAAATATTTTATGAATAATCCTATGTTAAAGAATAGTTTTACAACTAATCACTAAAGATAAAAATTCGCGTCTATCCATCTTAGATATCTTGGTAAGTTAGTTTTCTTGTTAATGTTAATTCTCTAAAAAAGGATAATGTCGAGTTTCGTATAAAGAAGTATTTTGATAAGAGATCAATTATACAGTTAGGTATCTAGTTATAATATTGATTTATTCCATAAATTCGTGCAGTTTAACCCGCAATATTAATCCACAATCCACATGAGAAACGAAAACAAAAGCTATCGAATGACGCATAATACATGGCTGCACTAAACAAAAACTGCACGAATTTATGGACCATCCATCCACACATCAATATACTTCGAATCTTACTCTATCGTCAAAATTAAATCAGAGAACAAAATTTACATTTCCGTGAATATATCGAATAATTAATGTTACGTGCACTTGACACGTGTGTGCATCTTGTAAACAAGATCAATGTTTCTTCCTTTCTGGTGAGTGTGCAATCAGTATAGCTGACGTTGGATTTGCTCTTATCTTGCATATTGTTGATAGTCTACGTTGCAAAATCGTGAATAGTTCGGGAACGAGCCAGTAAAATATGCTCGGTTCGCAAGTACAGTATATCCCGTAGTTCCGGATTAAGAAGAAAAGAGCACGCGCGCCTGCTTGACAAGCATTAGAAAGTATTAGGACAAGTATCGCAAGGTAGTTAGTAAGCTGACATAATGAAGTCTCGCCTTGTACCAGGAAACGTATACACACTTACGATATCGCCGGATGATAAAATGTTAAAGAACTAGTTTAGTAAAACGATATTCCTACCGTGTTCACCGCTTAACGCCATTTTAAGATAAATTATAAAGTGCCTTTTCCGCAGTACTACTAGTTACGTATTTCAATATAGATGATAGTAAATCTCCGCTATCAACTTGATTTTAAATTACAATATCGCCCAACATTCCGTGAAGGAAATAGATACTTACTCAGAATTATATTTATACCATTTATGTTAACTTCTGACCTTGATTTCAGCCCCTTTCACTTCCAACAAATTATAGTTTTTATTTAGCATATTTGATCCAAGTAGCTTTATATCTAGTTTTTAATGCAGTACTTGTAGTCCTTGTCCAACAAATATCAGATTGTAAGACTTTTATATAAATATCAGAATGCGCCATAAGACGATGCAAATGAAGAATCCATTTATCCGAGCATCCGGCATATTATTATTATTACGGAAAGATGGTAGAAAGTAATAATCCGCATTGTTGGATAATCGGATAAATTGAGTACGGCTGACGGACAGCAGTGAATAAAGAGATAAAATAATACTGAGGAAGCGGCACGATCGCGGTAATCGCAAACAACGCGGAACACGAAATAATGACGGGTTACTGACAGACAATACCGCAACGACAATTATTCCATGGACCATCCAGCTCTGATATTCATCTGAAATTTCTACCTTCCATCGATCCGCATTGTCATTAATTTTTTGTACTAAGCCAAAACTGCTTGATTGATGAAGTATTCCGACTTTTCTAGTAATATACAAACGTATGAGAGACATTAAATAATGATATATATTTATATTCTATGTATTCATATTATACGCACTATGCATAATATAAAATTAATCCGTATTAATAAAAGGGTACTGTTTCATAGTTTAAAAAAAAATGTTAATATTCTGAATTTATGTGCAATATTTAATTTCAAAGTACAAGAATCGCTTGATTTTCATACATGTTGTTGGTTTGCAAAATTAAACGAAACATTTGAGCACTCTAATTAGGAGTGTAGTAATATAATATAATATTTGCGTAACAAAATATTCTAATTTGTTTAAATTAATATGCATACAAATAGAAAGCAAAAAAGATTCACACACACAATCTATCTGAATCGAAAAGAAAGCTATTGTTTCATAGTTTGCTGCCTTGATATTTATGGGTCGTCTTATTAAGAGAATTTCATGAAAATTATGTGTCACAATTTAATATTAAAGCATTCGAATCCCTTAGTTTCAATGCATATTATTGGTTTGCAACATTAAACGAGAAAACATGAGTTTAGCTAAATTAAGAGTGCAGTAATGTGAATGTAATATTTTCGAAGTTAATGAGAAAGTGTAATACAAAAACATGGTATTTAATGAAATGTACGATCCGCGAGAATTTCCTGGGTTTTTCGTTGAGTGTGCTTCACATACTTTCCTAACTTATCGTTAGTTCGGTGCTATGAAGCTGAACTTCGAGTACGTTACGACGGAAAACGAAGCGCAAGTTCAGGAATGGTAGTTAACTTAAAGTTAACTCGCTGCTGAGTAAAGGCTCTTTAAATCCACCGCAACGCACCCAGTGCGGGCCAAGGCCATTAAGACGTCAGAACTTGAGCGTCCGTTTCCGGGAATCCGGAGGCTATTTACACACCGAGATAATCGAGATACGATGCGCAACTTCTAAATTATTAACCATTCCCGAGAAACCATTTCCTTAAAAAATCTGCGACCTGAAAAATCTCTGTATCACGCGCGATATTACAACTCCACATTTAAGAAATGTAAGTTCTTATATTACCTGCGAGGCCGAAATATTAGTACCATAAATATAAAATATTGGTGACTAGTTCTAATTAATAAATAATCATAAAATATTGGTCACGGTAAACAGATGCAAAAACGATTACGGAGTACTTCTTCCATATTAACACACGGTATAATTATAGGACTTTCTTCATTTTCAAATTCGTGGATAAATTAGCTACATTTAGAATTTGGGAAGCTGTGACTTCTTTTTCTTCGTATATATGGATTCTTCGCAAATTTACATTAAATGAATTGTCTTCGTCGCCACGTGAAATACAAGCAACAAGTAACACGTTTCCAACCAGTCGAAAGAAATCAATATATGAGCATCAAGGACTCATTGTCCTAATTAACCTTTCTTATGATTATCAAATATTATACGATTTAATACAAAGTATTATTCGATTTAATTCTTATTGTACAACTTTTTATCTTTGTTCATATTTTATTTTCGTATACTTGTCACATTTCACGTAAGTATGTATAAATCTTAAAAATCAGTTTTAATAAATACATGGTATAACCCTTGTCTAGACATCGTAGGTAGCTGTATTATGAAATCCTGTAGTATTCAAGTATTTGCTGTAAAATGAAACCTGTTAAAGATGGGTGCGAAATAAATATATTCAGTTATTCCCTCCGTCTTGATTAAATTTTCTGCTACTTGCAGAATGAAGAAATATAAGAATTAGAAAATTCATATCTACGTATACTCAGTGGAGACTTGCGCGAAGAGATAATCGCGGTGGAAGGTTTGGGGTGCATTTGCGCGTTACTGTGTACCCGATAACGTTAACGAGGTTGCTGCAGGTTCACGCACGTCGTGCCTAAGTAAATTGGCGGGCAAACGTTCGGGAAGCCTTGGTAAACCGGCCAATTCGATTGCGGAACACGTTCCGAGGACTTCGGGGGTGTAAAATCGATAATCGAACTGGGGTAGTCTCACGACACGCTCCTCGTCATTTTTCTTCATACCCATTCTTGATCCACGTTAAGCTCCGCCGCTACTGTCGGCGGGTAAATAAATAATCGAAAACATAAACTGGTACTACTATTTACGAAAGTAAACCTAAAAATCGAAAGGTGAACCGTGAATATTTCGTTCAAATTTGTTCCAAAGGTGGCACAAAATGTTATTTGAGATATTTCTAACATGCTCGTTGATAAGTGGATGAGATCAAACGTGTCGATGTATTGTAATGCAAAATGTTGTTGTTTTCTTATATTATATTTGTTATAGAAAATGGATCTTACTGTTAATGTTAGAATGAATCATTTTTGTTCTCGAGAACGAATTTTATCGAATTTATGGAAGAACCAAGAAAAATAGTTTTCACTTTCACATGAAGTAATTTAATAAATAGTATTTTAAGTAGTTGAAATAATCCTGGCAATACGTCAACATTAATTAAAGACTTCTTATAGACAGAACTGATAGTGTCAAAATAAAAAATGTTTGAACGAATGTCACAGAATAATTAAATTTCATTTTATTCATCTTCTGATATCGACAGTCACCTAACGTTCTCCGACAAATATTAACCAACGTGCACGTATAACTTAAAAATGATCAATAATGAAAAACTCAATATTCAAATGTGGAGCAATTAAATAATTAAGTTCCTGTATAACATTTACTGCAAAGACAATTTAGGATTCGCCTATTCTTCTGCAATTTTATTTTATTCTTTTTAATTAAATTTTGATGGTACGAAAGACTTCGAGCGTTCCAACCAATGAAACTATTAGCAGAGTTTTTCCGTGTGAAAACCAGTGTTTTACATAATGGAGAGGGGTAATGAAGATTGAAGAACTCGAGGATCATACGAAACTATATTCGGTTAACACGATATTCTCATTTATCGAAAAAGCAATGAAAGAAAAGGGGAACAATGGTTAGCAAGTAAAACCCCACAGGCGGCAGTGTAGACATGGTGTAAAGAATGAAATTGCAAAAGTGATCGTCGGAAAAAATTCAGAAAATCACAGTGACCCAGTTCCATTCTTTCTCACCCTTTGTTCTTCGTGACACGCATACACGTAACATGCATTCGGGCACACACGTATTCACGTAATCACGGACATAGACATACTCTCTGTGTGGAGAACAGGAGAGGTACCATTAGCCACACAGGTGCATATCCACACATTCCTGCGGTTTCAGCAATATAACCGGATTACATGGCATACATAGGTGAATTAGCAGGTAAATGTTCACTATTCGTAAGTTCATTCATCGTGGGATCAATATATTCTGATATCGACAATCATCGAACACTACGTGAAAAATATTAATCAACATGTATACATGCATTAAAGAGGATCAGTAAGGAAGAACTTTCAATTTTTAAGTTTGGAGTAATTAAATAATTAAGTTTCTTTATTATTCCTGCTGCAAAGATAATTTCAGATTTGTATCATATTGGACAACCCGAGTAAAATTGTTTTAAGTATATGTTTATTTGGAACGCATGTATTTTCTCTATCGTATTTGTTGCAAAGATAATTTGGGATTTCTGTCCTTCTGAGGAAGCTGAATTAAATTGTTTTCAATAGTTGCTTTATATCCAGTATGAAATGAAGTTGAGAATAACGTTATGTGACTTTGTAAAACCGCAAGTGTCATGTAACACTTAAACTGTTTCGATTACGATCAATTATTCGAGATATAAGTACTATTAAAAAGTATCTATATATAAATTGGTGGCAAACTAGATATTTGGAAATTATTTATAATATAATGCAATAACAAGAATACAGTACAAGTTACTATTCGAGAATAATACACATTAATTCATTGAATTGAAACCAAATGTCGAGGACCATCATTCAAACTCTGATGAATTATGAATCTATTATTAGAATATGATTACGAAATAATCATTTTATGTGATATGCTAGGTATTCGGTATAAAATAAGCCACTCGATTATTTTCTTTAATTATGATAGTAAAGAAAACTTTGTGTGCACAAATATATTATATACATATATACATGGTTTCAAACGACCAATATCCGCAAAAAGGATCTTTAACATTACCCATATTTTTACACAAATATTTTTGTATATTTAGCTGGCCTATTTTACGTGGGACTCTACGTACATAAACCCGTTAATTATACGTACACATATATTATACAATTAATATGTTTATCTTCAAGGCGGTTGCCTTCCACAACTCAATTGTACAATACACGTATTCAGTTTCATGGTTCGTACACGGCATTAATCCAAGTAGTTGTCAGCGTGGAAACGTTGAAATTATTATTCGAGTTTGTGAATTTAATCGTACGCTTTCGTGGAACTAGCTGACGTAAAACATCCCGAATTTAGTGCAGCGCGAAGTCACTCTAAAGGTAGAGGAAATTCGGTAACGCTCAGCCCGTCGTGCATCAAAAGTTCTTCCGGGCCGAAGATCCATTAAACTTTATCTCGGTACTTGACTCACCGTTTCGTAAACTTGGCTATAGGAATTCCTTCGGGCGCTCTTCCTTTCTCTTAGTTCTTCCGTCGGTACACAAAGTAACACATGAGATTGTTTCACACCTGAGGCACGTGCACTCGCTCACTACTTCACGTCTCTTACAATGCCTTGCTACACTTTTCTACGCAAGTAGAATATGTCCTTGCTCAACGCACTTTCCGTCTGACCGGACTGAATCTACTTTGAATGACACTTTCGGTGTCAAGTTCACGCGACAGAATTTTTAATCTGCTAGCCGATTACGTAAAAATTGACCCAAATCCTTTTCCTGTCGGAAGCAGATATCTAAATCAATATTGAGATATTATAAAACTTTCATTCTGATAAAATACAGAATATGTGATACTAATATATTTTCGAACATTATAGCGTTTTAACTCAGGTTACTTCTGAATGTTTTTTGCAATTACAAACAAGCTCGTTAGATAGCTTTGACATAATAATAAAGACTTTATTAGCAGTTCAGTATCCATAATTATTAAAATATTAAAATGTGTTTATCATAATAAATCATTTTCGCGCAGTATCAAAATTGTTCAATGTCGTTTGATATTCTTTAATGAAAAGGAAATAATTTGTATTCGTAGAGTCAGTGGAGCACGATTGACGGTATGGTTATTTTGGTTAACCGATATAAAGCATCTATTTTTATATTTATAAAGTTATAAACATAGATAGCGAAAAGGTCAGTGAGAGAGCAGAAAATCGGGTTGAACCAGAAACGAATTATGTTTGACATCAATCTTTCTTTTTGGAAACGTTAAGCAACCGTAATATTATGGGTCAAAATGAGAAGTGCGGCATCCAATGCAATATAACACGTCAAATTGCGCCTGGGTGACTCGGATATATTGCTCCGCAAGATTTAACACCGGACATACGCTGATTTTTATTACTGCCATTTATTCTTGGCACGACGCGATACTCTTTCAACTCGTTCAAATGTGTCAGTTTTAAGAATTTGTATTATATCACTATACAATGAAATTCATATGGTGCGAATTTGTAAACGACACTTTAATTTACTATCGTCATGTGCAGGGAATAAAATCACTTGGACTTTCATTTAGAACTAGAAAATAGTATCCATTCGCTCGATACACGTCCAATTATTGTCACACTTCTTTTTACCACATTATTTAAAAGAAAATTTAGTTTTTTCTAGGTTTTATATTTATTAGTATTTCCTCAGTAAATTAATAGGACTCTATCCATTTCTAATAACGAGAGTATATTATACAAAAACTAGTATTTCATGAAGGTATTAAATGAATGCAATAATTTATTGCAAAGTATTTGGTGATATCGGAAATATGCGTATAAAATAATCAAGTACAGAAATAGAATTAAGAGAATTTTTCGATATGGACGATTTGAAAACCAGTTGAGATCAATCTTACTTGAATTAAACGAAAAAACCGTTTCGAGCAGGAAAGATGTAATAAGAAACTAAACAAAAAATAGTTTCGATAAATCATAATAATTCGGACATTCAAAAGGTAACGTATTAATTGAATATTTGCGCGAATATCTAATGGAGGGTTCGCGGCGATGATTTTTACATTAATTACACTAGAATGATTAGCGATCACGATAACTAGTAGACGCTCCCTAATTCCTCCGGGGAGCTTGCAAACCGATCGATCATCTGCAACCAATCAGATTCTACGTAACCGGCGCTTGATCAAACAAATTATTTCCTCTCGATTAAAGCCACGGTCGTTCTCGTAACACCGCTCGGCGAATCAAATACGTCGGATTCGCTGGATTAAATTACACGCGTATCGCGAACCGCACTCAGAGCTTTCGACTTGTTATTTTAAACAATTTTATTCCTAATATGGTAATACTATATCGGTGAAAGCATAGATTAAATTTTCTTTACTAATATTATTATTTTCCTACTTTGTTAATGCTGAGAATCTTATTCTTTATTAATATTAACATCCCTCTTCTTCATTACTAATGTTTATGTTCCCCGTCTGTTTTACTAAAATTGATATTGTTCTTCGTCTTTATTAACATTATTATTTTTACTCTTCTTTTCTAATATTCAATAGTAATAGTAATACTCATTTTGGTTATTATTCTTGGATGCACATTCGTAAATCGCGCGTATGCATACATTTTTACGGAATCATATTTTTGTAGAAAAATCGAATGATTTTACTGGCAATGAATTCTATGTAAATTTTCAAGAGGTAGTTTCTTGAAATTTGTGAGTGAAATTATGCTTATACTGCATTACAAACTTTACTCGGGGGATTTTAATATTACATTTCATCCGGAAGAATTTTGAACCCTTGTAAATACATTTTCATTACTGGCTTATTAATAAACTTTAAGCTAAATATAAAGAAGTAGACGGATTCGAGTGAGTATTTAAATGATATGACGGTGATTCTCATCAAAATTTAAATATTTGAAATTTCAATACAAATGGGAATTACAGCAAAATCGTAAGTTTCTTTAAAAAAATATCGAGACATTTTTCAATCACGGCATAAATTAAAATCTGATTATAGATATATGATATGTTTTCATTCTTTTAAAACCTGCATAACAAATAATACGATAAAATAATATAGTAATATTTATTATTAATTGAATGTAATTGCAATTAACTTCTGGATTGAGATTGACAATATGAATATAAAAAAGGAGTCTGACGGAAATTACAGCTATTCCGGGTTCGTAAAGGAAGTCTTACGAGCAATCACGAACATATATGATACATAAAATGGTCCTCCTACGCAGGAAGACCTCGAACGAATTCCGTGAAACTCGTTTTTTCCAGGCCGAAACTGATCCGCGGGGGCATAAAACCCGAGGCAAACGATAATCCGATGATTTCTCTACCTTCAAAGTTGTTTTATCGATGTCGTGGAACTCGTGGAACTCGTGAAAGCTCGCGTATTCGCAAAACACGTGACACCGACTGTCGCACGAATAAACACCGCTAAGTTTCCTAAAGAGACCTGGTTCGCTGTACCAGATGGAAGTCCACCGAGACACTGACTACTTCTCTCGCTACGAGGACATTCCCCGATTCTCAGGTGAGCCAAAGAGAGAAAGAGAGTCGATCGAGGAGAAAAGGGAGACAGAGGGAGAGAGAGAGGGAGAAAAAGAGAGGAGTGCCAGTCCCGATCTCTCTTTCAGTCTCTCTCTTAGTCGCGCCTATTCTACTTCTTCTTCCTATCGCTTTTGCTTTCTCGCTTCCACGCTTCGGAGGAAGTTTTCACGATTTTCTCCTTTCTCCCCGCTCCCACCTGTTTGTTACCTTATTGCGATTTTTACGGGAGAAACACGTAGGGAGGGAGAAAGAGAGGGAGAGTGACAGAGAAAGAGGGGTAAAGAGAGAGAGAGAGAGAGAGAGAGAGAGAGAGTATGGTGAATGATTCTGTGAAGGCTTGGCACTTGAGCCGCGGCACATAGTCCGTTTGTGTATATATGGTAATGTTCGTACACCAAATTGTTTTGCGCGGTAATATTGTCTTCCACGTTAAACCGCCAAGGGATAGGTGGAAGAATCTGCGGATGGGGTAACTCGAAGTTTGACGCCCCAAGTTTGTTGGTGCAACGAAGTTAGACGAAATTCCCCATCGATTCGCATTTCGGTCTGACGAAGTTCAGACAATTTCAATATTGGTTTCACTAGTTATGTATTAAAACGATCTAGTTATTACCAATTAAAATTATCGTCGTAATCATTGATCGTCTATTTTAGTATTCCATTAAACTGGAGAATCAGTAATAATATCATAATAATTACCTTCACTTGGATAGAATGTAGGACACTGTATGTCTTCTACAGTTCGATTATTAGACATAAATGTTAAATAGTGACTCAATGAAAAGGGCTGTGCGATCATAATTATAGTACGCTATAGTGAAGCTTATCTAATCGTTATAATCTCGAATTTCATGGATGAGCGACTTTGTAATTAATACTGCGAAACCGATGTAAATCATAAAACGTACGATCTTAGAATACCGGAGACCTTTACCATCATTTTCATTTGCACAATTCTCGAATGCCGAGGAGCGTCGATTTTTTCTAGATTGCTGCATTCCGTGTTCCACGGAATGACCTGGAATTCTATACCTTCACCGGAATCTACCTCGTCGGCATTACATCGTAGTAGTAGATTTATAATGGAATGTGATTCCTACAAAATTCCATCTTTCGTATCATCAATAACATGCAATTCTTTTCTTCGGATGCTGATTTTTATTCCTGTTCCCACTCGCAAAAATGATAAACTAACAACGATTTGAAAGCACGACGGTATTCAAAACGTAGGGTTTCTATTTATGTTACCTGCACTTCTACCGCAATTAAGAACTCCGTTTAAATGAACGCCGATCTTTCCATCGAATTTTCAGAGTTGCAACATTTTTTTTCATAAGTAAAGTCATCCTGTTACAATAGTATACAACTTGTTTTTTTACATTACCTATACTAAAGGGTATGGTAATTCAAACATCGTTCCATACTACTTGTAATTATTGAAGTATTATAGTTACACAAATTTGCAAAGTAAACGTACCACCGACCATTAATTTACTGGCGAGGAACATTTTAATCTTTTTAGCAACTATACTCGTTTGCATAATTTATGATCAAACTTTGAACACCGTCATGTTGGTTCAACACCCCAAAGGAAATTATAACAAAGTTTGATGCGATGTCGAACAGACAACCATACAAACTTGTCTCAGAGTTAGATCAACGATTTTATGAGAACCCATCCCCGTAGAAATTCCCCACGGAAATACAGAATTTCTGTTAATTCTATGTACCAACTTCTAAATATCTTCATGCCTCATCTTCTTTCTGAGCATTTAACTACCAACCTACCGCAAGTACCTGCGATTCATCATGAAGTACCTATTGTGCGTTACGTTTCCACAGAGTTGTACGCTACAAATTACAAAGCACCCGCAACAATTAACAGAATGAGGCGGCAACTACCAGCCCAGTTAGACTCATCAGGCCTAATAGTCTGACCCTACTCGCACCTGGCTACTGTCCCATTCTACGAATACATCCAAATCTGTTTTTGCACGAACATTTTTTACATGAATTTTGTACAAAGACGTAATAAAAGTTCATGTAAAATTGCGTTTGCTTTACAAATAATAAAGTAGTAGCGTCGGTATATTTATGGGTCAGCGTCAAGTGCGACCCATACTTAGGGATTCGGATTACACGGACGAAGTGGGTTTACGTTCCAAAAATGATTCTTTTAAATAAAATATAAACTTTATAATAGAGTCAAGAAAAAAGTATAGTTGCACTTGATTCGGGAAATGTCATTTAATTAAGTAAAAGAATTATTATTGAAACTAGAAAAATTAAAAAATTAGTAGTACGTAACACACGTACTTTATATCGAAATCGCGTTATATAAGTACCGCGTTATACGTGGATCACTATAACTTGTGGATCACGTATATTGAAACGGTGTTATACGAGTATATTCTGAAATTGTATATGCTTCATTTATTGAATTTTATATAAAAACAATGCTGCGAGTGTTTGTGATACTACTATTATGTCAACGTGTTTCGATCAAGATTCAGATACTGAGGAATAAAACAATTTGTTACATTTTATTGATATTGACAGTTTCTGTTGAAACGTCATTGAAATGTATCTTCAAAAAAGTGGGAATCTTTTTTTATTGATAAACTTGAATGTTCTCCAATATGCATATGCGATTGGATATTGTCAACGCGATATTATTTCTTTACCGTAAATTAATTTGTGTCACAGTAATCAATAATTCATTCGTTTTATTTAATCGCTGAATAGGTGTACGATAAATGATGAGATTCAAATTGAAGCTGAATCGTAATAAAATCACTTTAATCTACTTGACGGAACTAGAAAATCAGCGGAGTGCTTAGTAATTAAATAGTTTTCCGAAGTTATATTGTGTGACGAGTTGGCGGGAGGTTTTTCAGACATACCCTCGCCAGGAAGTTCGATAAAACGACAGTAATTGAGAACGGAGGGCATTCAATGTTAGCACTCCCTGCGCGAATTTACCATCGATTCTGTCTCCAATAATAAGAACGGCAACCCCTAACTTCGGAAATCGATAAATAGTATTTCTCTCTCTCTGTCTTCCCGGAAAACTTTTAGATTGTCCCTCGGAGCGACTCAAGTGGATTAAACAGTTGAAAAACTGATTTCTGGTAGGATACCTCTGCGCTGATCAAACTCAGGCAACATTCGCGTAAAAGTATACACAGCTCAGCCACGAATGTTTGTTGTACATTTTAGAATGTTAATTCTGCGAAATCTGCGCCGAAATTATAACTCAAGTGCAAATATGGGGAATTTGACATTCTCCGTTGATATAAATATTCCACGAATTAAATCTGGAAAAATCCATAATGTACCTCGTGAAGTTATTAATATTGAACTAATATAAAACGTCGGAAAAAAGAAACTAAAGATTATGTTTGCTATAAATTCTTGGTGTTATAAATTCATTTATCGATGAAATAATCTTGTCTATTTTAATACTTATACATTTCCTATCCAATATTATTAAACGTTAGTTATATTATGTTTCTGGACATTCACGAAAGTTCAGTAAATCTGATAATTGTAATTTGATTTTGTTGTAAACGTTACACTCCCAAATGAAATCGATAAAACGCAATTAAAATTTTAAGATATCAATAAAAAAGTTGTTGAAATATGTATACGGTGGTTCAGTACTAAACAATTTAGAAGGAACACAAGTTCCAGGCTTATTTTCTTTATTTTCATAAATATTCCAAAATTTGAAAGGGAAATTACAATTGGTAATGAAAACCGAATAGAATCACGATTTCCCTCGGTGGAAGTTTACTTGGAATTGTTTGCCGTATATTCGGAAAGTTCGTAATCGAATGCAAATCTAAAAGTACGGAAACAGTTTAACGTAGCAACAAAGAGGAGAGAAATTTTTGTACACCGGTCGCGTAAACCTCAAACGGCAGTACGATTTTATAGCGAGGAACCCCTTGGAACGGTAGAAAAGAACGCACTTGTCGAGAATAATAGAAAACACACGTCCTGGTTTTTATTCGTTGAAACAGTAAAGTGATTTTAGTTCGTCTTTTTTATAGCACGTCCTGCACGAATGTTTGGTTCGCTCGCCGGAGCTTCTTACCCGGGCACCCGGTTACACGGAAGATTTCATTGACTCATCAAATATTTAATCTACCACTTTGTAGACACAAAAATTAATGTACTTTTCCTTAACCGAATTTTCATCCGTGAGCAACACTCTGGCAAATCTCGATTAAACTTTTCGAAGAGCTCGGAACTTCCAGTTTTAAAGCTTTTGCTTCTCTTGTTCATCTAAAAGGTCTTTAAATTCTGCTTATATAGGTAATATCTAGGAAATTCTGTTTTTCTTATGAAAGTTCACCCTTTGAAATACTTTGATTCACGGAACGATGAAAGCTCGTATCAGGACACTGAAAGAGAGATATAAAGTTAGAAACTTCAAAACGTATGAAGTGTATTAACAGAAAGCTTTCAGAAAGAAAATGATATGCTTCCAGAGTAGCTTCCATCGAGTGTGCTCAAAAGAATGTTTGCAAATTTAATTCAATTATCACGTTCCCAGTATTACCGATGTACACTCTGTAAATTCATTAATTACAAATACTATTTGAATACTCCTAGTATTTTCAAATATTAGTCGCTATTCACCTTGCTTTAGAGAACATATTCTTTTAATACAAGGGGGAAACGAGGAAAACTAAATTAAAAGTGAAAATGCAATTAAAATATATTACTTCGGGACCAAACTTTCATATCTAATATTCGAAGTCGCGAAGATGATCTTTGGTTTATCCAGCTATCAAATTTGACCACATCTGATATTACTTATTCATTTTAATTCTGACAGAAATCTGACAAAAAGTATAAAAATATAAAGTGTATAAGTTTTCAGTACATTTGATTTGATTGTTACTCGCCGTTTGTACATCTAAATCCTATAATACTTAATAATAAAGGAGAGATTAGAAGAATGTGATTTCTTGAAAGAATTAGTACTTCAGTTTGCGAGATTAATGAATATTCAGAGTTAGTAGATAGTTCTTTTGTAGGAAGGAGTGAAACAAGTAGAGAAGCTAGGTCACACAAGGTGCAGTAACGAAAAAGCTTTCGAAAATGTGATGTCTCATATGCCGTGACACGTAATGGACACGAAAGAAATGAGCATGTTATACAAGGCCGGTGAAAACGTTCACCCGGAAGAATTCATTTTTCTACGAAAAATGTCCCATTACCGTTTTTCCGGACTACTACCTCCTCAATCATCACCTTGACTGTTCATTAACCCTTTGTACTAGCCAAACTAGCAACGTATGTATGATTTTTAATTTTTTCCTTTCCGCTCCATTGTTGGACATACACTGTCCTACCACCTTTGCCAGAAAAAATAAACTTCGCCTTTGTGCATCTGACATTTCTAAAACGTTTTTCCGGATTGCCCCCATTTAAACATACAGCGAACAACCATTACACGTAACTCATGTACTGAAATTATGGATTTGAGGACCATATCTATTATATTTTCTACTTAATAATATTGATGACATATAAATCTTTAATTATGACTATAGTATGTAATATACCTAATAATAAGTATAATATATAATATACTTAATGATACCAGTATTTGCTAATAGCTATATTTATCAGATTAAATAAATTATGATATGCTACCTTAATAATAAAGAACGATTAAAATGTTATGAAACGATAAAAAATATGATACAGGCCGCACATAGTTAACCCACGCAAATGTAATTACGAAAGAAAAATAGTAGTCTTCTTAAAAGATATAAATATATTAAATTTAGTCTAAATAGTAAAAACGTGATAGTAGTCAATAATAACCTAGTCGGTTGATGTGGTTACAAAACTCAATAATAATAATACTAATATTGAACATACATATCATTGGAACATATGAGCCGTTTATTTGGAAAATGGCCTAAGTCCATTTTTCAGAATATCATGTTAACGTTTATAATAGTTACACAAAATTAATTTGCATTGTAAACGTTAACTTGATTTTCTTGAGATCTTCCAGAAATTTGTAGTTGCTCAACGATGCACGATGAACTTTATAAAATTCTCCAAATTCTCAGTTTATTGTTTTTATATATAACTTAGTTTACTTATTTTATATATAAATATAATTATTTGCCTTTGGAACTTGTATACAATTTTTGTGAATGTATAACGAATGATGTTAATAAACACGTGTGGGTGCTGCGTCTCATATAATGGAATAAATAAGTAAAGCAACCCACGAATAACATAACGAGTTTGCGCAGGAATCTGACAACTTAATTTCCTCGAAAGATATTTCATTTCACGACTGTTGTTTCCACTTGCCGTTTTTCCCATCCGGTTTCCTTTTTCAGTACCACGTCCTTCCTCTACAATTGTTGTTTTTCTGTTATGTCAAGCTTCTTTGCTAAAACGGCAAGCAAAAATTAATGGCTTTCCAACGTCTTAAGTGATTTCTACAGTTTTACGAAAGAATTGCGGAGAGTTACAGGCACGAATCAGTGAGTAATACAACCTGAATTAAAAAAAGGAAATGCGAGTGATTCAGATAAATATTTTTATACTATTCTAATGTTTATTCATAAAGAAATTATTTCGTTGCTTTTTCGGTTTTAATGCAGTCTATTTTCTGTTAATTGGCAGTCCATTATGTAAAACATAGGAATCAGCAAAATGGTTGATTGTATTGGGTTGTGTCATAAATAAGCCCCGTTTAAAAAAAACAAAGTTTATTCCTCAATAAAATGGACTGCATTGGACTTTAATTTAACATGTTCGCCGTTGTTATTAATAACTTCTTGCCATTTTTGAGGAACTTATTTATAACTCAACCCAATAGCAAAGGCGATTTGCAGGTTTGTAATGAGTTGCAGCTCGTTGACACCCGCACGTGGACATTTTTGGGCCTTATGTATTGTCCCAGGTCCCTCGTTGCTAGGCGACGATCTTCTGACCCTTAAAGACTCCAGCATCGAAATCTGTAGATGTGTTGGATAAAAAATCATTTCAAAAAGTAGTAACCTTTAAGTCGACCAACTGTTTATTTTCATGACTCGCATATCATTATTATTATATATTTTATATACTTCGTATTCCTATATTCTTTCATATTATTGTGATTAGAAATAACCGACAGCTGAAACCAATATCCGATTGTCTTTCCTCTTGCATATCATACATTCATATTCTACTAATAACTGTCTAATAGCAAATTCCACGTTAATCGCAGAATAATGAATCATATCGATAGTCAATGAACGGCATGCGTGCACATCCGATTAGAATATTAATTATTTCGCCCGGTAATCTAACATTGAATCGGTATGCAGGGAATAGGGTTTAAATCGTTATACCGTAACGATCGATTCATATTCTATTTGCTGGGAAGATAAGTGACCCCGTAAACAGTCCTTGCGGGGCAAATTCATATTCTAGTACATCAGAATTATTTCCAAGTTCCGTTAAATAATTTTCCAAGGAACCGGCCGTGATGCTTTTCAGGCGACCTCAATTTTAAGGGAACCCTCATATTATCGACGTGCCTCGACTACGCAAGAATAATTTGCGCCTTTCGAAATGGATGGAAAGCTGCAAAAAGAAAGATGAGGGTGAAGATGAGGGCGATCTATTTAAATTTCATCTTACTCTCCTTTTCACTCCTTACCATGATTCAACGGACATGGACCAGTACGTCATAATTATACTCCATACTCCGAATGAACAAAAAAAAAAAAACAGATGGGTAGAACATTCGTACTTTTTTTATATCTACCATGAAAGTTCTTTCTTTCATCATTCTTCTATAATCATCTTCAGAAGAAAATGTAACCCATTGTTCCAGTTACTCTTACCATTATTATATCAGGAGCATAATGAACACTACTGCGAAAGAAATTGTAATGTTTTATGTGGATCATTTTACCCGTATTCTGAAACTTCTTTTGACGAACCTTTCAACTTTTCTGAAAAGGACATGTAGGAACATAGATATATCTCGATAGAGATATTATTTAATGGTAGAACTACTGAAGATATACTCAGTTGTACTTATATTTATTATTTATTAATACATAAATTATGGCTGGAGGCTGCGAGTTAATCAATGAATTTCATATGTGGGTTATCTACATAAAATAAACGTACATATATCAAATTCCAACAATGAGTCGTTGCATGTTGCGAATAATTTTATTAAAAATTGTAGACGAGTTATTTTGATTGATTTGGTACTTCTAGTATCAAGTATTAATACTAATTGTATATGAATAATATATAATTACTACTAATGTGCATAATATAAACTTAACATGTTTAATCTTCAGAAACATAGTAATTTCTAAACATTAACACAGTAAATTCAAAATACATTATATAACAAAGTATCTACAGCCCGATAAATCGATGGCAAAGCCAATTTTTCTAAATAAGAATAAACGTGGTTGAATATTTTTTTATCACATTTATATATTTTAGTAGCTGCGGATATCGCTTTCAGTCATAACTAAAAGCCCGGAGTGTTTTTTAACATATTTTCCGGTGAATGGCAAAAGTGTAAATCGATTCTGAAATTTGAAACTTCTGAATTTATTCAAGCTCATAAAAGTTTATTCACTGTGAATTATGATCACTTTGTAAAAATGGCATGAAAATACGATTAACGCATCGGGTCATCGTTAAACCGTTCATTTATGTACAAAAATAATTGTTGCGATAAATGATGATTTTGCTTTTACGAGTTTAATAAGTATCTCTTTTTTCGAATGGCCTATTTACAAGCAAATAAAATATAGATGTCCAATGTTGCAATTAAATCAAATAAAATAGGCGTCCAATAGATTGCCAACAGTAGAAATTAATTGGCACGTGAATATTTGTTGCATGGTACAATAAGTACTATCTAAAGTGGCAACCGTTTTCTTTTACATGCATTGTGTGATTTCAGCATGACGTAACGCCAGTTATCATTTGAAAAATCAATCGGAAAGAAATATGCAGGCAATTTTAATACCACGAAAACATTTATGGATCAAGTTTTCACGTAATTTACAGTGTAAATTCTTCTTTTCCGTTTGTTAGAGCAATTACCTTATTTTCAGGTATAATTGGAATGGTTCTATCTGTAGTTTTTCATTCTGCAAAACGCGCGCCACTTTAAAGGCATAAAAAGGTTCAAAGAACTTTACTTCATTTGCTACCTTTACTTTCGTCGAAACAAAATGAAATTCTTGTTTTACGAACAAACTTCTATTATAGAATGGTATCGCGCATAATTTAATATGCATGGAATTTATTAGTGAATTAATCTGCTAAAATCACCGTGTATTTCCGAATAGAAAATAAATCGGGTAAATCTTCCTTCCAAGGAGATATTACCCTTTAAAATATCGAGGAAAGGAAATCGGGGAGCATGCTATTTCCTCTGTCTTTATACCCACATTCGCAATTGAAATCTCAAGAAGCACGGAAATTCGCAAGGTCTAAAGCGAAGCGCCCTGCCAGCGGTATTAAAACGACTTTTCAGGGAAACCTGTCGGCGGTTGCGTGATATCCTCTTCTCCGGGAAACTCCTGAAACCCTTCCCTTGTACAATCTCTTACCATTAGAATATCTCAGGAGAGTGCATGGAAATTTCACCGCTGTAATGTATAGCATTACCTTCACTCACCGTGTCGTCCTATTAATTAAGTACTCCCGTAATCAAGTGCTTAGGTTCTATTCTGGATTTTCTTAAGAAAACGTATACGTTCAAGATCGTCCTGTACTTAACTTGATTTTGTCTTAAGTACTACCATATTAACTAATATCCCTCAGATCTTGACTAATTTATCCGTGCAACATTAGGGCATCCCATAAGTAATGTTGTTTCTATTATACAATGGTACCGCGCAAAATGTATGTTTAGAAACCTGGGGATTTTTCCTGCGCGACATTGATCTACCTTCATTATTTTCGGCATCATAACAACCCTTTATTTAAAGATCCTCATATAATATGAATAATCTGAAAGACGACCACTTTTGGTCAAAACAGAACAGTTTTTGGATTTCAAATATAATAGAACCAGTTATACAAATATATTTAAATGAATATTATTCACTGCATATGAATGTTCATATCATGTTTCGCTGACATGATTATAGGAATTTCTCTTTTCATGTCATAAAGAGTATTCTTTCGACAGCATGTAACATACATTCGACCTAATCAGATCAACAATTTTGATTTGAAAAGAATTGCTTCTAAGAGTTAAAACACACAAACGATATTACCTATGGGATGATCTAATATTATTCCACTTAATCTTTTAATAATTTCGAGAATGCCACTATAAATCGTGTTCTTTAAGTATATAGTCGGAAATTGAAACTAATCGTGAAAATGATGAAAGAAATTGATTTGTGGTTAGTATTTTAAGTCCTCTACTTCGTCGTTCTTTTATCATTTGATTAATATCTGCTACCCTAATCATTTCTGGACCTATATTTAACTGTATATTCAAATAACACGAAACATATTATTTGTCACACTGGTCGTGATGAAGCCATAAATCGGACACTATTTCAAGCAAGCCGTTGCACGAGCTAAAAACTAATTAATTAATATAACTCCTGTGGAAGCATGCGATGACAGTTCGTTATTCAGGCTTCGCATTGCCGCGCAGTTTCATCATTATTATTACAGTACTAATTCGTGTGATCAAGCGTTTATTAGCATTGCTAATAAGGTATAAAATTAAGAAACTACAATTGCGTAAAAACGCAGTGCGACATCAATATATTTATTATGACTCGCTGGAAAATGTCTAAATATCTTACCGTTACCGTTTCAGAATTAATATATAATTGTACACTTTCTATTTAACGATAGCTTAAGTAGAAAAGTGTGTATTTCACGAAACGTATCAGAGATTTCGGGAAACTCTCAACTTAGCGTGTTACAATCGCACTGCTTTACATATTTAAGTAGTACTGGATTCTAGAAAGAAGGCACTTAAGTCTCAGGTAAAATTTCTATCTCCCATTGGTTACATATTAGGTATTATAATCTATAAATAATATATTATATAGGGTTTTTCCTATAACATGTATATAATATTCTCTGCTCTAGTAACCGTGTATCTTCTTTCCAAAACCTTAACGCTAGACAGGCAAAAAGCATCCCCGAAAATCGTAGAACATATCTTCTCTCAATTAACGGAGGACGGAGTATATTAATCACACGGTGCGTGTTTCCTTCAGGATAAATGAGAATCCGAGTAAAATGGAGGGCACCCGTAGGTTCAGTAATTGATACGAACGAAGTTAGAATACGGTTCGATTGTGCCTAAATGGACGGTAAGAACATCTCCCCAACAAAGCAATTTGTACGGACAAATGGTGGCCGGGTTTCTGTGGTCACTTGAATATCGAGATACGGGTCGACGACTGTTAGACAATTGTCTCTGTTGTCGCTAACACCCTAAGATAGTGGGTTTGGCAGTATCTCGATACCCATTGCCAATAGTATAATGCCCTGGATTAACGGTATAGAATTATGTCCTATTTAAGGAAACAGTAAATTTGATAAGTTGACTGCCAGACCGAAATCCGTGTTATACGATACCTCGCAATACGCGTTCGTTACGTGTATACAATGCCTAAAAATAAAACTGTTTAAACGTTCTATGATACATTAGTTACTTTAAATGTTTATAGTAATGTTAAAAATATTGACAATTTTGTGAATGTTAACGATATATTTGATTCGAGTTATAATAATATTGGCCTCGACGGTCGCCGACAAACCTTACAGTTTTCAACGTGTTAATTCTATAATTAAGTACTGATGAGAGTTTATATAGTTTATATAATTTCCTGGGTTGTTCTAAGTAAGCTTGGTAGTATCTCGATATTCATTGTCAGTACTGTAATTCCTTGGATCAACGGTACAGAAATATAGTAAATTCGATAAAAAGTATCATTTAAACAACTGATGTTAATACCAGAATTACGTACAGATAAAAGTTTATAGTTTCCCGAGTTGTTCCAGGAGTAAGGTATAATTTGATATAAATGTAACTTTCTTCTAGTAAGTTGCAACTGTAGGGAATTCTTGGAAAGAAGTGCACAATTCGAACGAAATTGACTGTTACGGTGGGCATTTAAGGGATGGTGCAATAAAACGGTAATGGTACACACACTGCACAGCATCGGGTTAAGATTAGTCAATGACGACAGTAAAACACGAAACGAAATGGCAACCATAACTTTGCTACCATTCTGAAGTGGAAAACTTATGTCTTCTTTAACTATATCCAGACGTAAACATATATTCTTATCACCAAGCATCGATTTAAAATGTCGGAATTTCGAAAGAACATTGAGTCGAATTCTCACGTATCACTAGAACTACCGAATATATACTCGGTTATACTTTTACATTTATTTGTATATAAATCATGGCTGATGGGTACAATTTAATTAAAGGAGTCAATTAAAAATTGGAGACAAGTCATTTCGACTGCATCGGTAGTTCGAGTGTTAAAGAATATTTTAGATGAAACTCGAAGGGAAGTCCCGATGGTTAATTTATTTAATGCCGAAGAACAATATTTATTTAAGGAACGTATCCACTTCCTAAATGGAAGGATAAGCTTCTCGGTTTACCTTATAATTACTTTTAAGTCTGCAATTACTTAAACTAAATGAGATCCTTTGCCTATTTCATTAACATCATCAACAAGACTTGATTTCAGAACGACGACGTTCACTTAAGGCGCAAGTAGTTCTCGAGAAAATTGAAATACGCTTCCACGTGATTATACAGCTTACATTTAGAAAAATTTGTTATAACACTTTCAGCTTTCAGAATTATTCGAAACGGTGATCGTAAAAATATCCCAAACGTCAAACAAGCAATTAATATGATGACCAGTGAATATGGGCATAAAACCACTTTATTTATTTTGGAATGATTGATCAATCTAAAACCACTTGTCGCTGAAAATCTGACATACATATATGAATACAACCTGTGTTATCTAAAACTAGAATTTTTAATTCATTATATTTATATACAATAGTTTCGTACGTGCAAGTGAAATTAATTCCAATAAAAATAGCTATTATACAACTAATTAAGAACAACTTTTTTCATAAGTATATTTAAATTAATCTGAATTCTTTCTTCGACCGAATCCTTTCGTGATGCAACGTTGTGCTGAGAATTTACGAAGGAAGTATGAATTCAATAAATATATTCGGAAGAAAATAGTATCATTCACGGAAGGTTTGATTTGAAACGGAGGAGCGAGCAAAGCGACAAGTTATTTCCGAACAAACAGGAAAAGTATTGGGAGACCTTGGCGCCCGGAGGAGCTCTCGGGTTTCATCAGAGATCTGATTTCGGTCGATCAATAACTTTCATCTCCGCTCGACAAATAATACGAAACGGTGCAACCTCCGTAAACTTCTCTTTTCTACAAACCAGCGAACGCAGAGGGGTATCTTCTGAAAAGTTGTTGCCTCGGAAGAAATATCCGGTCGGGTTTACCGGAAGATCTATTGCCATCGTAGCTGAAGAACGAAGTCTGATCGGAGGGTTGTAAATTCGACGATCACTCTATTACGACTGAAAACGGTACCAGATGTACCTATCAGTAAAGGTATTAAATATACGCATATATTTAAATATATAACAAAAATCAAATGATGTGCTTATTTTATGAATTATACTTAGAATATTAATATAATTGGAGAACTTCTAATATAATTGGGAACGATATTTATTAAAATTTCAATGAAACATTATTATCAGATATATATTATACATATCAAGCATGCACTTATAGTTAATAATAGAATGCAAGTAATATACATTGTATATTCGTTCTTTGCGAGTAAAACACCAGATTTTCTGGAAAGGAATGTATAAGCTTGTAGAACGATGGAAAAGAGTTGGAAAAATAAATGGTGACTACTTCGTCAAGTAACATTACTGCGCAGAATGTTTCGAGTATTTGAATTTTGATTCAAAAATCCGCACGAACTTTTTCCGGTACCTAGTATGCGGTAAACTACGTTACGGTAGCGGCAAAACGAAGTCGGATTGCAGGGTTGTAAACTCAACATTCATATACATACGTATATGTAAGTAAGTACTTTTTCAAATTATGTATTCATTTTCGTAATCATAATTACAATCTTAACTGTGAGTGAAACATTACTACATGTACTTATCAACATAGATGTAGTATATTTAATCATAGAATGAAAATCACATATGTATTCACAAAGTATGCCTTTTTCTTTTAAAATATGACTAGGCCGATAATATAATCAGAAATTGCAGGGACGCCATTTCTTATAATTTTAATGAGAATTATATAAAAGTGATGTCTTTTTAAGTACAGAATAAATACTTGGGATCTGCAGATTTAAAGGTTAATAGAAATTATACATGTAAATATACATACCAAACCGGGCTATATAATTTTTATTCGGAATATGTTAACCCTCAACGACCATGAGCTTACATTGACATGTTTATTCATTAAACAAGTTACACGAATTATTTCCTTATTATAATTTTATTACTTTCATTTCATTAGAGATGCAAGTTTTCATGGTCTCCAATATTTAAAGCCGGTTATCGTGCGATTACGAAGTTGACTTCTTCCGGTAATTCCTGTGGCATCATTGAATAAACTTCTTGGTTATGACTTTATTACATCAATTTTTCGCGGCAGGAATTCTCAATGTAGTTGAAAGGAGGTCTTGCAGACATAGGGTGGATGTATAAGTTTGCGAGACTACTGGGGCACGCACCCGTGCGCTTGATAGATGGGGATGTTTATGGGGTTTCCTGGCACACAAAATAAGAGCAATCGATGAAAATTGACGATCAAGGAAGGAGGTCAAAAGCCATAAGGAGTATTCGTTCTCCCCCTTATACTTGAGCTTCTTCCCGCCTCCAAGTCCCTGAGATTGCAGGAATAAAAGGATTTCGATTCCACGCTCACGCGCCACTATCTTCAAATCCTTTTCTGCTCGAGGATCTCGGAGTGAAGTGCCCATACGAAAATTCTATGTCCTGGAACATATTGAGGTCTCGCTCGATAATAATTGTCCATCCCACTAAATTAGATTTGCTTCTTTAACAAAATTTACCTTTTACAGATAGTTCCCAACTCTACTTCCAATATTTTAATAATTCTGTACTTCCTAATATTTTATTAGAGAATTTTTTTCTTGTATACCTCTTTAAAAGTATAATTTTTTATATAATTTTTGAAAGTTATTGCAGAAAGAATCATATCATTACATGTGAATTATTGTTAATATAGTATCGAACTATTAAAGTAAAAAGTATTTACTTAAAAAGGAAAATTGATATGTTGAAAGACGTTTTATAATTATTTCGAGATTTATGTTCGGAACTTATTACGACCATCGATTTATAATAGATTACTTCTTTCACAGTTTCTCAGGAAGTATACTTTAAGGTTTATCAATATATGTTTATTTAATGTTTCTTAAGATATCCGCACGACTAAACACTTCTACATCTAGATCCACATGTATCGATGCGATATGAGTTATTATAAATAGCTATATCATATACAAGTTCATTATAACAAATTCCCACCTATGTCGAGTCCATTAGCAGAAAGACAGTAGCGAGAGAAAGAGAAATCCTAGTCCTTCCTTTTCCCATTTCCAGCTCATCCGAAGAGAAAACGAGCGTCATTAATCGCACCGCAGAAAAAGACTGGAAGGACATAGGACACGCTTTTACTCAAGGGAGGGTAGAAAAACTCAAAGGGTGGATGGTAAGAGGAGTGATCCTGGAAAAAGGAGAGACAGGAAGATCCTGAAAAATATCAAAAAACCTGACGGAGTCAGGAAGAAGCTCTGACATGTTGTCACAGCACCATCGGGGTCAGCGCAGACAAATAGGCCGTGTCAGTTTTAAAATGTTCTTCTTCGTCTAACACACTCGAAACGGAGAAGGAATTTCCACGTAGCACACAGTATCCTTTGAATCTGACTCAAATCCTTTCCACGTTCGTTCTACGAGAGGTTCTACTCTGCTTTCTCGGACACGGAGAAACGAATAGCCAAGAACCGAGCGCTCGTGAATCTTCCTAATTTTCCTTCCGGAAGACACTCGATCATGCATACGAGGATCACATACCTAATCTGTGAAAATGAAGATTACATTAAGGAGTAAAGTACCAGGTTCGGAAAAATGGAATGAAATCAATTACCGTAGAATGCCGTTATATTTTCCCAATAAAACACTAGCAATATGAACTTTGCACAAACTGCTGAATAAATCACCGACAAATAGGGAAATAAATGTTTATTGTTCCATTACAAAGCTCTTCGATCACGATAATACCATGTTTTGAATCCATACATTTATTTCAGACTGTAATCGTCCATCATTACATGGTGTGCCAAGAATCAGAAGAAAAATAGAGTGTGTAAAAATACAATTTAGGTATAGCAGAAACTAAATTGTCTTCCTGATGATATAGTATATGTTTGTCGTTATAAAGGATCCAAATGTTGTTATCTGTCCTGACATTCCCTCGTTACGGTTAATCCTTGGAAGGCTAAAGAATTCAGAACTGACCTCTCTTTCCCTGAAATCTTTCCCTTGTCTCGGATAGGTCAGATGAATGAGCTAGGATCAAAGTTCCGCGGAACCTTGTCTGGAAGTCCTCGATCATATTTACGAGCCCTTTATCTTGTCAGATCATGCGACTGACCTACCATGACGCAGAAGGTATTAAAGAGAATTGTGCTTGAGAAATTCTAAGATGGGAACGTAGTAGGGTTGAAATTGAACTTCTTGGTACATGCTACGTCCATTTACTGTTAGAGAATTTTGATGCGGATAGTTTCCCCTGACGTACGGCACTTGACTTTAGTTTACGACATCACTTTATAACCTCTCTTGGATTCTTATATATCACGCGTGTGTTTTGCGGTAAAGATTTTATCCTTTCATTTTGCACTAATTCTTTTTCGACATATGTCTTATTCGCCATACTTATTATTACAATAGATCGATACATACATATATTAAACCATAAACTTTCTCGTTACAATGTTTCCAGAACAAAGATATATTATTTCAATGCGTTCTTCATTATTGATAAATAGTAATTATCGTAACATTGTCTATATTGCAATATGATCATCATATTCTTTTTTCAGACATAATGAGTATAACAATGAAAATAACACGAAATTAAGGGGATTGATAATATTATTATTAAGTCAGTACTAACATAATAATTAATAAATCACAATTATATTAATGAACATTAGTCCACAATTTACACTTTACAATTTGGACTTTAATATTCATACTCAGTGTTCTAATTACGTATTTAATTTAATATTTGTAATATTAGTTTGTTGTTTTATTATATATAATCAAATGTGTGATCAGTTTGATCATTGTGTAACGGTGCATATTGAGTGTTATAATTTCGTCAAGATTTTCTTCCGCGAATCAAATTTCCGTTGCCAATTCGAGGAAAAAGTACAGTGCACTATACTCAGAGACATTGTTCAAAGATGATTTCCTTCATGTTATTGAATAACTACAGTGATCAGTTTCGTGTTATCGTGTTAGTCTTCTTTATTTGTATTTCATTTTTAATCATATTTAATGAAACATAGTACTTCAAAGAAATAGATGACCATCGAAGAACATTCTCTCGTAGATTGTATTATAGTTTTTAAGAGAAAACCGTTGGTTTCTTTGCCGAGTGTGGCTTATCCCGAGTAGAATTTGACGTATTGGATTCACATTAATTACGTTAATCGGTTCGCCGATTTTCCACTTAATTAAGAGGTTACGATTAATCACCATAGTAAGTTTCAAGAAATCTGAGGGAGGGTTACAAGCTTATCAATGTTCTCCGTGGTACCAATAGCGATTAATCTGCGGAGTTGGATGAATTCCAGTACTTCGGTAGCACCACCCCTAACGATCTCCTTCATTATTGTACAGGATATCCTCGAATGACGTGGAATAATAGCCGATCACTTAATATCTCGCTTCTTAGGCCTGTTTATATTTGGACGTTTGAAAAAATTCATGATTCGATTCAATATGGAGATTGGTTATTGAGACTGACAAATGACGGACGAGACAAAGCACGTACGAGATTGCCAACTTAATTAGGAAATCTATAAGTTTAGAGAATATAATGGCCAATGAATATTATTACATTGAATCACACTGTTCAACGCAAGAAAATGGTTGTAACAACGATATGTGATACTTAAAAATTCTGACGCGCCAAGAAACAAATCCGCAGTTAAATAAAATTTTCGCTTTTATTTACGACACCAAAGCGCATTTTGCATATTTTAGTAGTGCTTTTCAAAGAAAAATGTCTGCTCTATCGCGTAGAATAATTGAAACTCCCGTCAGAGTCCTGATTTCTACGGAAATTCGAAAAAATTCTCGAAAATTTAGGGCGGGATGAATGTCTCGCCAAATTTAACTAATGTTTAAACATATGTGCAAAGCCACATTGCAATTCGAATATGCCATTCTATTCGCAAAAGTCCACAGAATTTTTTGCAGTAAATGAATACTGTCCTACTTTTATACTTACATCACAATTTTTATGCAAACTTGAAAAGAGTCTCGAAACCTGAGCGAGCGGAGCTTGACTCGCCAAAGACCAATGTTTAGACATATTTACAAAGTAACATTGCAAACCTAATTCATATCACTTCGTTCTTAAAAGTGCACAGAACTTTATGCAGCCAATAAGGACTGACTAACTTTAATATTTACGTCACAATTCTTATGCATATTTAAAAAGAGTTTCGAAAAATAAGTGTGTGGAGCTTGTCTCACCAGATATAACTAATGTTTAAGCATGTTTGGAGAATCGTTTTTCGTGCATTTTCGAAGACTTTTGCAAATGACGTTATAATTGGTGCATCAGATACCATTCCCCTTCACCGGCGGTCAAGTAGTCCATTAATGAAGAGATTTCTTCAGATTCGCCTGAGATTGTATTAATTTGTTCTTATTTAATCGGATGGCCCGTCAATAATTATTTAATATAAGTAATATTGCAATAGCCAAGTCGTAGTTTAATAAATTTATTAAATTACCGATGTAGAAGGAAAGTTCGCCACGATCTTGCACTTTTGATTCACGAAATTCCGATCTTCGTACCACAACAAACCGCGGCCGTTGCTAAAATTAGAACGATATCATATTTCTATTACTAGTAATTGTTTAAAGAAATTATTTATCGTTGGAACGGTCGTTGCAACAGATCATTTAATTGGGTTAATGGTTCTATAGAATATTTGGTAGTTATTATAAATATTATAGTCTCACTTAGTCTCACAGGTCTCCGAAGATGAGTTCGAAGAAATAATAAGGAATTATACAAGATCAACTCTGCTGCAGCGAAATTCGAGAAGGGAATTGAAAATCCAATAGAAATAAGTTCATTATGTATAATTGGGTCAACGCTTTCTCTGTAAAGACTGCTTTGCCTAATTTATATTGTATTATTAAGAAGACACTTCAATTATATTCATTTTTTTAAATTAGTGTAAGTTACACAGCGGTAGAGAAAGTGTTGTTCTAGAAATTAAGCGTACACCTTCCAAGCATAGACAATTTATATTAAACTGTGACTTACATTATGTATGCCTTATATTAATTATTCGCAGAATTGTAGGGCACTGAAACGGAAATAATAAGAAGTTTAAAAAAGATATATCTTGAGCCATTGTAAGGTTGTGCTCTTGCAGTTGTATGGATTCGAAGTGTTCTCCGATTTATCGATATCGCCGTAGCTCTATGCACCTCTTGAAACTCAAACAATAAGTTCCTTTGTATAAACCCTTGTCAGGATTATTCCCAAATGTAAATCCTTTGTTTCGCGAGATCGCAATCGGGGTCCTCGAATGTACTCAACTCCGGATGAGTATTGAAAAGGGGTGGGCGAAGTTAGTATGAGTAACATTCCTGGGAATATCTGTTCACACAGTTCTCAATTAAATCATTGATTGGAATAATATATTAGCACTCGACTAAAACACGGGACATAATACAACAGAGAACCGTTTATCTGTAAAAGAATAATAATTGTTCCATTTATCATCTGCTTTGAAAGCAGAGAACACTGATGAAAAACATATTTTTATTTCAATATTCACGTCTTTATTAAATGGACTATGTACAAGGAAAATAATTACTTTTACTGCTTTTTTATAAACTGATTATATTAACATCCATGAAAATAGAATTTTTTATATTTTTTTCAAATCATAACTACCGAAGTTTAAGTTTAGTTTCATTAGAAGTTTTCCAGGAAATTAATGCATACGTTGCAGAAATTAGTTATGTTAGTTGTAGAAAGTTCTATACTCCACTAATTCTTTCATTAAATTTTCCTGTGTTATGTAATATATGAAAATATTCATTGCGCGATTAAATTGAGTCCGAGTTAGTTTCCGAAAATTCGCGATTTGATCGGGTTAATTTCTTAAAATGAGTAAGTTGCTCTGAAACTTGATTCAAGTTTCATGAGTTCAGGAACCACGCAATGAGATTTTGTATAAATGGTGTGCATAAAGTGATAGTTACGTGGAATATAGTAAATCAAATGTAATCGATTACCGTCAAGTTTCCACGGCGAAGTTTAGCTGACAAGGGAACATACCGAGTGCGCATACGCCGATTTTGATAAAATTTATATGGGAGATAGTTCTCGAAAAAATATTTGACCCGTATTTTTCTTTATCGGCTGACATTGCCTTTGAAGGGGTGAAAACAGCCCTCAAAGTATGGGGAAAAAACCGTTTTTTTGGAATATCTCGGAAACCAGAGGTCGTAGGATAATGATTCTTCTTCAGGATTATGTGTTTTTCAATGGGGAATTTAGTGGCATTAAAAATTACGAGAAAAATTCATTTGTTTCAAAAATATTTAGAAAAATTGATTTGTTTTTGCAATTTCCCATACTAAATATTAATATATTTTCATACAATTTGGTGTGTGTGTACTATGGACCAAAATAAAGGTTAGGTGTTTTTGGACATTTTTGTTTCTTGTCATATAACATTATTTATCACGTGCACAGTTTTCTCCGACGCTGCGCGAGACGGAGGCATGGGTCACGTATTATAGAATGCACTATAAGCTTTTACAATGTTTTAAGTAATTATATTGTTTTATATGCATGTCTTTACTTGTCGCTTCAATAAACAGCGGATCAATCATCAAATATTAATTCCTGCTGCATTTCTACATTCGTGTATGGTGCTTCTTTGCACCTATCAATTAGATCTATAATGTTCCGTGCCAGTTCAATCTCCTTCCCGTTCGTAGTTGTCTTCTGGTTACTGTTCCTATAATTGTATGTTTCCATCAAGATGGTTAAAACATTAATCGGGTTAATCTTCATCTTCATAAAAATAAATCTAGATTTAAATAATTTTAAAGTGAAGTGAACAGATATGAAAAATATATTGAAATTAAAATAAAATATTAATAATAATATATGTTATGGTGATTGCTCTTCTGGTGACAGTATCTAGCCGAAAAGCACCACCAGTAATACCCTTGAGAACAACGTCCGTGAGCGCTCCAACCGCTCCAACCGTAGCACAGAGGGAATAGCAGCTACGTAGGTCATAAAAGCCTTCTATCATATATTCCTTACAGCGGTGATTATGACCGCGTCACTTTCATACCTGAACCTCCGTTGTTTATTGAAGGGACAAGTAAAGACATGCATATAAAACAATATAATTACTTAAAATATTGTAAAAGCTTATAGTGCATTCTATAATACGTGACCCATGCCTCCGTCTCGCGCAGCGTCCGAGAAAACTGTGCACGTGATAAATAATGTTATATGACAAGAAACAAAAATTTCCAAAAACACCTAACCTTTATTTTGGTCCATAGTATACACACACCAAATTGTATGAAAATATATTAATATTTAGTATGGGAAATTGCAAAAACAAATCAATTTTTCTAAATATTTTTTAAACAAATGAATTTTTCTCGTAATTTTTAATGCCACTAAATTCCCCATTGAAAAACACATAATCCTGAAGAAGAATCATTATCCTACGACCTCTGGTTTCCGAGATATTCCAAAAAAACGGTTTTTTCCCCATACTTTGAGGGCTGTTTTCACCCCTTCAAAGGCAATGTCAGCCGATAAAGAAAAATACGGGTCAAATATTTTTTCGAGAACTATCTCCCATATAAATTTTATCAAAATCGGCGTATGCGCACTCGGTATGTTCCCTTGTGAGATGTTTCAGCTTCTAAATTCGTATCCAAAACAAAATTAATTAGTCTGCAAATTGGCCGTAGGATGAAAGTTCTCTTAATAGGGTGCCACATGTAGCATCATCGCGCGCCATTAAAGCTCTTTGCGGTTGGTCACCGACCCGCAATTGTGCTTGTCCAGCCACAAGCACTAACTCCCACTTCGGAGGTGCGCCAGCGAAGATGAAGTGACGAAAACTTCATTATAATAAAGACATTATTATCACGTCTTTTATTCCTCTCGAGTATCAATTCCCGTTTAAGCTTTCAGGTATCATATGATTCATGGAAATATATTTAAAGGCTTTTTAAACTGGAGTTCTTTAAAAGAAACCGCAAACGAGCGTGTTGCTATAAACTTCTAACTTGAAAATTAATTTTGTACAAGGAATACAACGCAACACAAAAGTTATTAATAATTAACCTGTCGGAAGTAAATCTCCATTCAGAGTACTCTGAGCTTTCATATTTCAACCTGCTTTAAAACATACTTTCTAAACAGTGCTCAATAAACAAGAAACTGTCAATGAATATTCTGTCAATCAAATCGAAGCAAAAATTGGGTACTTCGTAAGAATTTCATAAATTAGATGCATCGAATTGATCATGCTAAGTCGTGAATAATTTAAATATTTGTTAAATTTCTGTGAAATTTATTTCTATTGTACTTAATTAACATATATGTACAGTGAAGTTAATATTCATATCATATTGTTTTGTTAATATGCACGTCGAATATTAGTTTGTGCTGAAGGAAACCATGCTTGTTTCATGTATAATAGTTAGCGCAAGAAGAACAAATAAACATCGGATCTAATTAGATCAGCTTGGCATATGGAGGCATCCTGCGTGTGTAATTCTAGTTCAATAATTCGGAGTTTAATGAGAATTTCAAGCCAGCCAAGACATCATAATTAATATGAAACTGATGTAATATCGCAGGTAGTAAGCCATGGATCATGGCGTATTAAAGGAAAGAAGATTCTAAATGGTTAGATTAAAATATTTTGTACCAGAATTAGATGTATGATTCTGACACAGTATTAATAATTCTATATGAGTCACAAATACCTTAAATTATCACGAATATCTCATTACTATACAATTTTCAATAATACCTTACGGGATCATAAAAATATTTTAACAATGTTAGGATTAATGGCAGGATTTTATTATAAGTTTACTTTTTATTCCTAAAGCACGAAGTATGTTGGATCGAACTTCTAAATTGTTAAGCGCAAGAAAGTTCGAGTTACAAATATTCTAAATTATCGCTAGTTTCACGTTCCTCTACAATTTTCAATAATCTATTTTATAATACAACGATAAAAACATTATAAAAGTCTCAAGACTAACGAGAGGTTTTTGTGAGTTTATTCATCTAACATGAAGTATGTTGGATCGTATTTAAAAATTTTGTAGTGCAAAAAAGTTCGAGTCACATATATTTTCAATGATTACGAGTTTCTCGTTACTCTAAAATTGTCAATAATATATTACACGATGATAAGAACGTTATAAAAATGTGAGAATTAACGGGAGAATTTGATTACTAGTTTGTTTTTAATTCATAAAGCACGAAGTATGTCAAATCGTATTTATACATTTTTAAAAGCAACGTTACGAACGTCGCTCCGCTACGAACCATTATCCTAACCGTAAACATATCCACGTAGGCATTACGAAATCATAACATTCGGAATACATTCCAAGAAGGTGAAACACGTAGAGGAGACCGTCCGTGAAATCGTTAAGAATAACAAAGAAACTTACACGGTAGCGGGTAACAGGCAGAACAGTAACAAATTGTTAATGCGGCCGAGAGCTCGTATAAGCTGGAAACACGTAGGGATCGCGCAGCATTTCTCGCGGTGGCACACCAAAGAAATTCAGGGGCGACGAGAGGGTGGTTCGCGTGGGAGCTTTCGAGGCCGAGTTGGGAGCTTGCGCCTAGCCAGGCCGACTGGTTCGAGCTTGCGAGCTTTCTAGCAGCAGCCAGTCGCCGGCTACCGGGCCACGACTTTACATCTACTCCGATTTGTTCGCGTAACTCTTCGCGTCTCGAAGTCACGTTTTCCATCAAATTCGCGCTTTACTCGTACTTAAACTTCTCACCGTCCTCCACTAGGTTCTGATGAAATTAATTTCATTTAACGTGACTAATTGGATTAAATTATGACGATATTAATATCAAACCATTAATAGCATAGTTATGTTATAATTGCTCTCGTTAATATAACATTAATAGCAGACATTCGCGGTGTGAAGGAGAAGTGTGTGAACAGAAGTGACAGTGAAATTAATCAGTCGTGAAGAAGCGTCGTTAACAGAACAGTTAGTTACCCGAGAAGGAAGGAAAAGTCATCTCGTTGAGTATGGCGAATGGGTGACCGAACGAAGTTTTATGATCCAGTGGGAGCTGAAGGTGTTTTTCAGCAACGGGGGAACCATGTGAGGCTTCGACCATGAGGGTGAGTGTTGTTACTTTTTTCCGGGAAAAAGAGACATGGGAGGAAGCTTTTACGTAGAGGGTGGGCTTAAGGGTGAATCTCTCGAGTGGCGGGATGAAGTGTATACTATCGTAAAATGTACTTTCCGCTAAATAGAATGTAAATATATCGGAGTATGGTGGAGCAAGCCACTCCTAAGCGCGTATAAAGGTCAATGATATTTACGGTGGAATTTTTACTCATATAAACTCTGTTTACAGTTTTTCATTAAACCCACTGATTTATTGCGCGTGAATAGTGCAATACCACTTTCGGGAATATCCAATTATATTCGTGCTAGTAATTATTGCGGAACAAGAGAAATTTTGCATAAAATTGGCCATACATAAATATGCTAATATGTTATATTACCTAACACTAAGTATATGTGCACATAATACCCACGGATAATGTGTGTTTAAGTGTTACTTCGAAACAGTTTATTATTTACACATGGGGGCACTGTGCGTTATTAACGCTACTAATTGTTTTATTGTGCTAATCCCAGCGAGTAATGATGTTTTTAAATCTGCCGTAAAAATATTCTGTCGATTAGGACGGATAATTGTACATGGTTTTATTAATTGTACATGCGTTATAACACGAACTGTTTCTAAAATTATTTGTCCACGACATATAACACATATTTCTTGACATTAATTTTATAAATTTTGCTTTTTTGAATGATATCTCCTAGCAGATATTAATTGATATTTTATTATTTCATATACTACTACTTGTGGCACAGATAACTTTTAGTTGAATAAATTAAGCTTTAATTACACATTACACACGATGTAATATAATACAATATAATTAATGTAGTTCTCATATTAATACTATATATAATACCGAAGGAAACGAGATCATCTCGAAGTTCGTACGTCAATAAATTACGTAAATGTACCTTATTTATTACTCATACTTTGGTAAACAGTTTCGATTTCCCTATTGGCTTAAACAATATGTATGTACGGGTACATAAATGAAACTTAGCAGCAAACTTCGGAGGATCTTAGTTCGAAGTAATATAATTATACCACAGGTATATCACATACGCATTGCTCAGTCTGTAACAGTAATTGTGCTCGGTTGCCGAAGCAATTACAATTAAGCATACAACTCGATTGAAATGAATTGAAACCTGCAACGATAAATATGAAGAATTATAATTTTATGCCTGGTGGTTCCATCCGCGTGACATAAAGATTAGAATAGTTTTTTATAAACTTGCCGGTTTTTATAATTGTCGAGGTATACCGGCACATTCATTTTATTCTCGTATCCATTGTTTAAGGTGAATTCTGCACCACGCAGTCTACGGTATAAAAATCACACTGAAATATCCGACGTCCCTGCTTGTCTGACTCGAAATAATAATATTCTAAAGTAGAACATTCATTCCACCAACCTCGCATTGTATATCGGGATTTGTTATATTCTTGCTCAGATTTCAATGTACATTTATATCGACTCTAGAATGGAAGCATAATTTCCTGTGTCGTTGGATAATCTTCAAAAGTTTTTCGCAGTGTCAGCGTCGAGAAACTGAACCTCCTTGCGATCGCACCAAAAGATTCTCGCTTCGATAGACTGGGAAACTTAGTTTTTGACAGTCACTTTATATATTATGCTTTGGACCCCTCAGGTCGTAATTATGATACATATAACTTGCTTCTTAATATTAGGATCAAGATAATATTTCTAAAAAGGAAATATTATGAATGGACTATTTTATTATTATGATACCTATGTTATTATTACAAAATCATTTAGCAAATAACAGCTTCGCAAATAAAGAAGGTAAAAGGATTGTGTGTACATTTTTTAATATACAAAAGTCTAGATTTTTGTAAAAATTGCATCTATAAACATATATTAGGCTGAGTGAGAATCGTAGCAATTAACGAGAACTACTATTTACAATAATAACAATGTTTAATTTTGCATAAAATTTAGTCTTATTTTTGAGATATGAATACTACATGAACTACTTTGCGCATTTAATACGTTGCGTGTAGAAACGAAATCCGTGTTATACGATACCTCGCGATACGCATTCGTAACGTGCATGTAACGATATATTAGTTACTTTAGATCATTATCATAACGTTAAAAATATTACAAATTTAAGGAATATTAACAATACATTTGATTCGAGTTTGAATATTATTGGCAACGGTTTGTCACGATTGAATGATCCGATTAACACTATTTATTCTATATTTATATGACATCAATAAAATTCGAATAGTTTCATTTGATCGTTATAATAAAGAAACAAATAATTTTTCCAGAAAGTTTATTAAATATGGTTAAACTATCAAGTCGGCATACTCCTGAAATTCTCGGATAAATTCTCATGCTAAGAATTTCAGGAAAGAGTGTTAATTAGTTAACCCTGACATCCAGATCGCTATCCGAAAGATTCGAGTAACGTTTTCGACAGCTGTAAACGAAGTTTCGTTCAAGTTCATTTTGCTCTTGGTATTCGAAAAAATTTCACTAACAATTACCCCGAGCGTTGAACGAACGAGAGTAAAACGACGTTAACCTTCCCTGAAATGGTCGAGGAATTCCACGACGACGGCTCTGTTATTTCTCATTCCGGAAACTACCCGGGTTCAGCAGGTCTCTTGCAAGTCATTTCAAACCATTTTCTTGCACCATTACTAAACCCCGAAGCATCTACGAGCAAACCGTAAATATACAACATATAACCCTCTTGAAAATATAATAAAGCAGAGTTTGTAGTCGCTCAAACAATTCCCTCGGGCTTTCTTTGATCTACATGTCGGTCCCGAAATACAGTAAACATGTAAGAAGTTCTTCTCCGTACAGCTTCGCGTACGAAACGTTTCCATACTATAAACCTTGCATTCTTCTGCAGACGCTGTCTCTATCGAGAAACATTTATCCTGAAATTCTATTTCCCACACATATTTCCTTGTTACAAGATGATAACAGATTCATCATATCTGCGCTCTGAATATATAAATATTCTATATTCTTGCATTGAGTACAAATTCCAGCAAGTACAATAAAGTATTGTACAGGTTTCTTACTCCAAATTCACACAATTTGCAAATCAAATTCAACTTCTTTCAAATCAAAATCGACTTCTTGCAAACTAAATTCACCCGTTTGCAATACTAAGTACATATGTAATAAATTGGTAATTACAATTAAATAAGTGTTGCATGTACATACATCTTTATACTGCATGCAATAAAATTTTGGATTTCTTAACAACACATTTAAAGTTGATTTTATTTTGATTACAAAAGCTTAAAGAAACAATTTTGTTGATAAACTTGAATTGGAAACAGTTGTTTTGCAAAAAGTTGAATTTGATTTGCAAAATGTTAAATTTGAGGTGCAAAACCTGTATATTGCTATCCATAGAATAGAAGTGAACTCACAAAAGGTATTAAATATTTTTATACTGAAAGGTTTACAACAGAGTTGTATTAGCCCGATGAAATTTTTTGAATGACCTCAATCACAAACTCCGCTTTATTTTTATTCGACATTGTAATGATAAGCGATTAAATAATTATTTTAACTTGCATATGTATATACAATAATATACATACGTGTGTATATACCTATGTATGCGCGTATGCAATGTATAGTTAAATGCAGAAGGCTAAAATGATGTTTAATGTTCGTTATTTTATTCCTTCCAATCGCTCTCTAATCGCTTTAAAACGTCTACCATATTATGTCACAAAGAGTTATTGTACTGAATGTCTAAAAATCGTTTTTATACCTTTATTTCTATATTTCATATACAGCATGAAAGTATTCGCACAGCAGCGGATTTTGACAGAAACTTTGTTTATTTAAAACATTTTAAAAACAATTGGTATGTACGTACATATTCTTGGAGATCTTCGTAATGAATTTCATAAAAGAAATGTTATTTATTCATACTTTTATGGAAGTATTCACAATTTGTTTCTTACAGAAACGATGTTTCACAAGGCTTTTGTAAAAAATTCGCTGCTGGACAAATACTTTTTACACTCACTGTAAATTTGTATGCTTTATATTGTATAATAAATGCATATTTCTATGCTTGTTGTTTTACAAGGATACATTTGGTGTCATATGCTATTTTTTGATAGAACATTTAATATCTCCCTCGATTTAATTACATTCTAGGACATTCCATTGAATCTTTTTCATATTTTTAATCTCCGCATAGCTTTGCAGCCGTATTGTGGGATTAAGAATTCGTAAAACTGTCACGTTGGAATTCTTGGAACTGGACGTATTTCATTCGACAGCCCGAAAATTGCGTTCCTTGTCCTTTTGTGTTGTACTCCTTTAACGTCTTTGTCCCGCAATATAAAAGTGCAGGCTTTGAACTGCAATAAAATACCATGCAATTGTGTTCTTTGAATTATAGTTTCCGTTGTTTAATCCCCTGACATTAATTTCAACGAAAATAAACATTTTACTGTTGATTGAATGCAATATTACCATTAATTTCCTTGGGGTATAATGTTTTCCGTATATTCATACTGGATTAACAACCAAATGTTTGGCGTGTTCGATTAGTTATTTAAACGCAAATAAAACACAATATTCATATTTTTCAACATGCTCCATTGTGCAGAACATTTCTATCATTATTAAAATGAATTTATTTTATAATTTTGTAAAACTGATATTACTTTGATTACCGACATAATAAAACAGTTTAATTTGAAACTTTCGTCGTCCGGCACGATATTATATTAAAATAATATTACCTTTGTTATATTATTCTCCATATTTAAACACTTTTGGATCAAATAAAAGAAAATAAAATTCAATGTAAACCCGTTTTCCATAAATACAGACTCTTACATAATTTAATTAATGATAAAGGAAATTTTTATTATAATTTTGTAAAACTGTTATTACTTTGATTACCGACATAATAAAACAGTTTAATTTGAAACTTTCGTCGTCCGGCACGATATCATATTAAAATAATATTACCTTTGTTATATTATTCTCCATATTTAAACACTTTTGGATCAAATAAAAGAAATTAAAATTCAATGTAAATCCGTTTTCCATAAATGCAGACTCTTACAGAATTTAATTAATGATAAAGCGAATTTTGATTACCGTTCCGATTTATATTATTTATGAAATTTCTAAATCAATTTGATCCGTTGTCGAAATTTGAGTGGCAGGTTTCTCCATGTTCAGTTTACGTCGATTCCATCTCGTTTTTGAGACGTTAAAACAAAGGCTCATTATTCGCTCATTAGTCACTCTGCCGCGTGCTTCTAATGGAAAATGATAACTGATCACAGCGTTAATTAGCGGATTTCATTATCCGTATTGGCTGATCAGTATTCGTTACAATGTGATCGAATCGATTCCGTTCCGCGGGACATGTACTTACAAATGGAACACCTTGAAGCTATGCGATTATAAATCAGAGGAAAGGCTGTAGGATATCGTTTGCATATGTATCGGCTGCAATGGATCTTGCCACGTTTCGAAAATCTGCAGGTACGTTTTTTGCGGGTTAAACGGAAAAGTATTATATGCAAGGTGGTAAAACAAAAGGAACTAAGAATTTAGGGGGTTCTAGTACTCACCGAAAGGAGTAGAAAATGTCTAATTATCGTAAGTCCTTGTGAGGAGTAGAAAATGTATAATCAACATGGGTCCTAAAATTAATCCTTTCGCTGTAAGTCACTTCTCGACATTTTTCAACACGGACAAAATATCATTGAATAAATAAAAATTGAAAAAACATATAAAATAAAATAAAAATCGCACAAACTTTTTGGCCAGCCCAATATGCTTTCTACCTTTAAATGCAAATAATTCCTTTAATGGCTGGCAAATACTTATAAGCAGTAATGTACACTGTACATCGATCAAGGGAAATACGACTAAATAAGCGCCATGTTGGAATCATCCTATTATACCAATAATAATGTAATTTTCTGAAAAATACTTAGGGAGTACAAATGGCATACATTTCTACGAATAGAATAATCGATCTAATATCGAGATAGTTCATAATAGATAATATTATTCAACCTTTCTGACACTTTTTAGTATGTTATGATCGCCGCATAACATACTATATACAGATACTCTACTACATTTATCTTTTTTCCTATTACGTAAAATTATGTAATTGTACTGTTACGATGAAAGCCTAATTGCATCAGGATTCAGTTACGCTGATCCTTCCTCTATTGGCGTTCCTTTAGGTTCGGATTGGCGGGGAAGTAAAATTAATAAATCCTTCGTGTTCTCTATAATTTTTTAACATAATTTCACCTTCCTTGTGCTCTCGGTTCCAACTGTTCCTCGTGTCGCGCCTCGCAACTGCGTCGGGCGTGTCGGACGCGTCCTACCAAACAAAACATTCCTGGAATCCGCGGAAACCGAATACGCACTGATACTTCTTTATGATATCGGATATAAATTCTTTGACATGAACTTCTAACTACTACACCTCCCATATTTCTAATCCATCAAACCAATATCGGGATTAATATCTTTGATTGATTTCTTGGATGGTTCGATCTCATTCTTCAAGAGGAATCTACAATATAGCTTGTCTAAACCGCGCATTAAAATCTATTTATAATTTTATTATTATTCCTTCGTGTTATTACTTATTTATTTCACTAATATTTTCGTTTGCTGTATTCTCAATTGTATATAGCGTCAGTTGTATAATAAATAAATAAATAAATAATGTCGGAATTACTCCTTAAATATATCTTAGAATATTAATGTTTACCACTGTGTAGCTATTAATATGTATCGCTAGGTAGTAAAAAAATTCTGTAAAACGAATGAAATGTTAAATCTTATTTTTTCCCATTCAACATATTTGACAATTGTGGCATGCAGTCATAAAACATGATAACTAACAAAAAGTAAACTTTCGGAAAATCGATTGTAAAGTTTTGAGTTAATAATACTCAATCCATCGATGGTAATAACTCAATTTCGCAGAACATGTCAGATACCATATTTTACGACCGAATGCCTCAATTATCAAAACTCATATTTGTTTTATTGTTGTGTCAACCAGTGACAACAGCAATTTGTAGTTATAATCAAATAGTAAATGTGACAGTGTGCAAAACAGATAGCTAATTCACTAGTTAACCTTATTGAATATTTTAGTATTTTCTCTCTTGGCTTCGAAATAATAGTTGAATTTCAAGCACATGTGTGATTTTCATAATCCTCTTAAATTTTAGGTTAACTGGGTCGCCGGAAATTATACATTGCTCATTCATCGGCAACTATCTCGGGAGGAATTTAAATGTCCTATTTGAATAGAAATTCAAAATAAATCATGTACTAGGTACATACTTCCCTGAATTATGAACTAGAAGCTAAGTAGCTGCGGAGGAGGAAGTTTGATTGTTTTTGCACGTAAATCAAATCACAATATGATATTAGACAGATCGTAATCCTTACATCGCATCGAAATTTTCGCAAAATCCTCTTATCGTGCAGATTTGCTCAGCAACCGCAAACTGCAATGCATTATCATGTGAATATTGAATTTACCATAAATTCAAAACTGCAGAGCTTTTCCTTCTGTGTATAGAAGTACTTTATCTTTTGAATTTTTGATGCGATAAAAATACTTTCAACTTGTGAATAAAAGATTTATTTACAACGAAAGCCACTTTGTGTTTTAAGCACAAAGAATGTTCGAAAGTGGGATGACCTTCTAAACGATAAAAAATAAACAGTGAAATAGCAGTTTAAAGTGAATCCAGTACGACTGGGTTCTGCAAAGAAGGCACTCGTGGCATTGGTGCCGGGTATTTCGATCTGCTATTGATTGTGTATCTTATATGTACATTGTACACGGTGTCTCACGGAAAGATAATCATCTAATTATCTCCTAGTTGCGGCAATGCGAAAAATAGTTATTATTACTAAAATAGTTCATTATGTATGAATAACTTCAAACTGAGCCTGAAATGGAAACTTCTTTCTGTGCTATGTCTAGACAAAGATTTCGGAAACGCATACTTTTTACAGAAACAAATATTTTGCCCCCTTCTCTAATTATGGGGTCTACTTTACGTAAGGCATCCTGCATGTTATATACGTTACATATCACACAGAGTGTCCCATATGAAATAAGTCAACTAGTTATCTCCTTTAATTACGAAAATACAGAAAATATTGTATGCATTATATAAATGACTTCAAACGGCCAATATACGGAAAGACAATTTGTTTCTATGTTCATAATTTATAGAATTTCGGATTACCCATATTTTTTAGACAGAAACAAACATTGTTAAATATTGGGTTGAACGGAAAATTCGTGCGTTTTTCTTGTACGACATTCCACCGTATCGTTTTGGCAAAATCTGATTTATTTAATCAATTATATAATTTTCATTAGTCTCTATTGCACGCTTTCATCGTTCCACGAACTTCTCAATACTATCTTGATAGAATTTTGGTGTTTTAGACGAGAAATATTCTTGAAGGGAAGTTGACTTCCTCGTAGATTTGGAACTTTTTTCCATTTAGATAATTTTACAACTATGTAAACAATTGATAATCAGATAGTGCCAAATCAGGGGAGTATAGGAGATGCTCCATTATTTCCCGGTTTAGTTCCATAATTTTGTTTTGTGTCGTAAGAGTCACATGCGGTCGCGTATTATCCTGATGGAAAATGACACCTTTTCCATTTACGAGATATGGACGATTTGTCGTCAAGCATTCGTTCACTCTTTGCAATTGCTGACAATAAACTTCTGAATTAATTGTTTTATTCGGTTGCAAAAGATCATAATAAATGATTCTCTTCATATACCACCATACGCAGGTGTCCCAGAAAAAACGCACGAACTTTCCGTTCAACCCAATAACTGTTATAGTAGTACTTATACCAATATTACGAAAACTCGAATCAAATATATCGCTAATATTCGTCAAATTTTCAATATTTTTAACGTTACGATAACAATGTAAAGTAACCAACGTATCGTAGAGCGCTTAAACAGTTTTATTTTTAGTCGTTATGGACTTGCATCGCGAGGTATCACATAATACGGATTTCAGGGTGGCGCTCAACGTGTTAATACTACAAAAGAATTTATACTTTTTTCCAGAACTCTACACTAGGTAGAAATTACTTAGAATTATAATTTAACGATTCGCTGTATTGAAATTGTTTTTCAAGTACCCTGGAAATTGTTAGATATTAAAACTGTGCTTCTCTTATCATGCTTGAGGTGCTTACACGTAGCCGCAAGTTAATCCGCCGAAAACTTCCACTAACAAGCGCTGTACTGCAATTTACAAAACTATGGCAAACTACGAAACAAGAACTTTTATAAAGAACTACACCTATAGCGTTGTTTCATGGAACAGTTATTTAGTAATCGTTATCATGGCGGTGATTATTTTAATAAAACAGTCGATCGATTTCGAATATTCAATTGAAATATGTATGTATGAAATAATACTTTTATCTTAAATGTAATGTAATACTTTCAACTAAAAATGTTGAGCTGTAACTTCTGCTCAGCGTGGGTTAAATCCGAATTTTTTTTCCTGGAGAAGGGATTAACCCTTTTGGCGAGCAGTTCCTCTCGGCGGTATTACTTCTAACAATAGCTTTGTGAAATTTTAAGATTCAAGATATCGCCAGTAATCTTAAAAAATGTGGGGAAAACTGATAAGTAAATGCAGCTTACTAGTAGGACATAAAAAGATTATATAAATTCTAGTTCAATGTCTTCAAAATTGGCATCAATTTATTCAAGAAATAGAGTAACTTAATTATGAAATGCGATAAGTCAGAAATAAAAAATATTTGACAGACAGATTATCCGTGGATAAGAGAACAAAAATTGAAATAAATAAAATATTGAGGGTAAAAAGTACCGCGTCAAAGGAGCCCCAGGTGTACGTTTTACGTACATTTCGCTCAAAAGTATTCGAACGACGACAGAGTCTAAAAAGTTCGCAGCTTTCGGTTAGGAAAAAAGATTTGAATTTGCATTGAAATCAAACACTAATACGAATGATTACTAATTTGTATATTTCGTAATTATTTTATTCCTAATTAACATATCCCTTATAATAAAAGCAGCGAAAATTTAAGAGTAAAGTTCAAAAGCCGTTCGAATAATTCTGAATATATGGTGGTATTTAAAATTCGAGAATATTGAAAGACTTATGGGTCATTAACCGCGATAGAACGTGTAATTATCCAAATGAAAGTTGCGGCTAAAGTGTCCATCGACACAGATTTTGCATGTTTAATGTAATCATGCTAATCGACGGAGAAGTTTGAACAACACGAAGTCCGTAAGAGAAGAGATAGTAGGAGAACTAAAAGAAGAAGATTGTAAAGAAAAGCACATTGCCTCCTGGAAGGCTTGAAAGCACCCTCTAACCACCCTGAATCTTCGAACTGAAGGGTGTTACGCCAAAACTTTTCCGAATATTCAGGTTGCGATGGCGCACTGACTCCAACGAGCAACATTTAAATTCATGGCAATCAGATTCGATTGAAAAGTTCAACGTGACCTCGGTTCAAGAATAGTTACCCCGGAGAACATGAAAGAAGTAAGGTGAAACGGGAGCGAAATCGGGTTATGAGTTACTCTTTAGTTCGGAATCTCAGAAGCAGTGGCACGAATAATGCATTATCGAGGCATGAAATCATTTTACTCGTCTCCATTCCTTCGATAAACTTACTATCCAGATATAATTTCTCGGCGGGTATTCTAACATACTTTAATTGAATTCAGTTGAAACAGGACTTTAGGAGTATAATAGAGTTATAATAAGAATAATTTATAATCATGTGAATGTGAAGTTTATTTCCTAAAAATGATAAAACACAGTAATTCGGTAAAAGTGAACAAAAAGCGTTAATCTACAAATGAATATCTTGATTTTATGGAAAAATTCTATTTCTTGGATGAATTAAGATTGACTGGATTTGAGAAAGTATAAATATATTTCTAAATATAATAAGAGTGATTTAGAATAATATGAATGCAAAATTTACTTCCTAAAAATTATAAAACACACTAATTCGGTAAAAGTAAGCAGAACGCGTTAGTCTGCCAGTGAATCCTTATTTTATGGATGAATTCCATTTCTTGGAAGAACTAAAACCGATTGAATTTCAAGATTGATTGGATTTGAAAAAATATATATTTCTAGATTTATAAGAGTGCATGTTTCAATCGTATTCTGTGGATCAAGGTCTGAAAAAAATTAGAACGCGGCAAAAATGTGAGGGAAAAATGTTGTCCAAGAAGATAGCAAGTAAGAAAATATAATATCCAGGAGAATGGCCGTTTTTCAATGCACGCCAGAAAAACTCGATAGAAATGTCCGAGACTGTATTCAACTGTATTTGGTTTAAATGAAAAATAACGATGAAGAATGAACGAGCGGTCGATTTTGATAAAAAGTGACAAAGTACGGCTAGGAGTAATATTTAAATTAATGAATAAAGTTCCGACGAGTACCGAAGAAATCCATTGTTGCGGTAATGACACTTTTTAATGGTGTTGTATACGTTCCTTTGTTAATTTTATTAATTAAAAGGACATTGGCTTTTTAGCCACTCTTTATAATTATTTTCTGTAATATTAGTATTGTTATTCGTATTTGCGTATTTTATGTACTTTTCTTTTATGCCTATTATTATCGTATCCTTTTCTTTGTAACCAAAGAGAATGTTACCCGTATATGTTAAATAAATAAATACAACTACTATGATAATATAGCTAATTCATTTTCACGTAATATTTAATTATTATATTCGCTTTACTAAGTATTAGAAATAAGTATCTTACCGATTCATACGAAAGTTTCGCTTTAGAAAATTCTATGAAATATACTAATTACTCTAATTTAAAACTGGACATAGGTAAATATAAATAATGCAAAAAAACATCATTTTTTACTATTCCCACGAATTTATACAACTTCAAAGTTTGAAAATCGCACTGCATGGAGACTTTTTGACCCACTGTATATTTATTGCAACGTTTATCGGGTGAAAAATTCAGTACATTGAAGTTGGAATGTCGCAAAAATTTACTTTACGTGAAGCATACTGGTGAAGTTTGTGTAGAAGGAAATCGAGGAATTCATAAACTTCAGAATTTTGTAGCCGGGGAAAACCCCGATAAAGAAAAATCGCGTATTCGGGAATAGAAAGAAAAAATGTACGGCGTTTCTGTGAAGGAGATTGGATGATGGTACTCTGCCAAAAGAAACCGGTTACAGTAAGTAGGGAGGTAAATAAAAGACGAAAAAAGGCACAAGTATACATAGCATGCAACTGGAATATAGTGTTTGCATAATTTACGAAAATTTCGGAAGCTTCCACTCAGAAAGTTATGGGTTCTGGAAGGTCAAAGAGCATGTAGAAAAGGTCTGAAGAACGAAGAAAGATGCATCCAAGTAAAACGAGGTCGAAAAATACGAAAGGTTGTAGAATCCCAAGACGCGATGCAGCAAGTAGAGTCACTTGATTTCCGGGATCCTTCCGCACTTACAACGGGTCACCGTATCCGTAGCTTTCACTCGACTCGTCTCAAAACTTGTTCCTTATTTATCCAGAAATGTTCAAAAAGAAATTTGCTGCCAGCGGGCTTGACATATTTCCTAAATCATATCTGAAGCATGATGTAAGAATTCAAGTATTTAGACCGAAAATTTGAGTTGCAATTTTTCTTTGAATTTAGCAAGCTCAAACTTACGCGAACGCGAATTGAATCTGTAAATATTATATCGTCCTTTTCAATCGAATTGTGCACAATATGTAATACATAATACATAATATGTATTGAAAAATAAATTGTCGTCTATTTTAAAAGTGTTCAAATCGAATTCCGATAAAAGAAAGTTAAAGACTTATAACTGTAACTTTCAGTTACAGACTTATAAATTCTGATTTCTATTCAAATAGTCCATAAAATTTAAAATTACATTAAATATGTGGAAAAAAGAAAAAAATTATAGCTTATTACACAGAAGTTAGAATCGATAACCAAGATCATGTTTGTCTCATAAATATCAGGGTATTGAAAGGTCGTATTGATTGAATCGATAGTTAAAGTGTTCAGCAGGTTGGCTCAATGAATATTTGTATCCGTGATTATCGATTACCACGTATTTTAGTATTCCCACACCTTAAAAGAAAGCCTGAGGGAAGAGAGGGCGGGGGAGCAATTGGTGGCGCAAACTCGACAGAATCTAAGCCAGGCTCCATCAGGATTCGTGTCTCGTCTAAGGGCTTAATTCACGAAATGCTTGAAAAGGCGGTAAGCATGAATAATCGTTATGCCAGAGGGCCTCCGCCTACGTCCCAGAAACTTTACATTGGCCAAGCGAAAGGGGAAAACCATCTATTACGGATCATTATCGAGTCTCGATTTATAATCCCCCTGAGCGCCTAAGATCCGAGATCGGCTTCTAGTACTTTATCGAGAGACCTGTAAATCCTCCTACTCGACCACTGTACACAATCTTTCGCCCTTTTCGATTCTTTACTACCCTCCGCTAGATTTCTGGACGTTATCCTGTACACGTTCCTAAAACCTTATCCTGTTTAATGTGAACATAGGATATCTGCTTGATAACAATCACAGTTTTTCAACGGTGGATAATATTGCATGCTATAATGTAATCACATGAGCCTATATAGTGGATTACTGATATAGCAAACACTTATGCGGATAGGGTTGATCTCTTTCATGGCAATTCATCGACTTTTAAAAACAGTGTTTACAGGATTCTTAATTATTAATATTAAGCATACTTCACGTCGACTTATATACTTCTCTTATTTGTATTTGATACCGTACTGGATCTCGGTCCGTTTTCTTAATGATAATAATAATAGATAAAGAATCTGCAGGGACATTATACGAGATTTAAGGTTAAGTGTGAATGGTTTTTTACGTACGGGGTGTCCAGTATAAAACAAGCCAACTCTTATCTCCTTTAATTGCCATAATACAGGAAATGTTTTATGTATTATGTGAATCGAACGACCTATGTCCTGAAAGAGAATTTCTTCTGTTGTCGTTTTTTATAGAATTTTCTAAATCACCTATCTTCTTATCATATTCTTAATTAAGTGGCCTATTTTCCGTGGTATATCCTTCATATTAAAGCAGTTATGAAAATACGACTTTAGAAGGATTTAGTGAATGAGTTCCGTATTAAAATACACGGAACACTTCATCACAATTAATTAACAGCACGTGGCGAGTGAAGCGAAATTTAATTTTTACCATTTCGATTCTTATACCTAAGAATTTGGGTATAAAAACGGCTAATACGATTAGAAGACAGAGCAGTCTCGCTCCAACATACATATGAAACGGATGTAGGTCAGTCTAATTTACATACAAATAACCAATCCATTACTTACTAACATTAAAACTAGTGATGCCGTCAAAATGACGGGACCACGGAATTTAATAAAAACGTTCTTATAAGGTTCCATGTTATGAGATTTCTTGTGGCTCACGTTGCATAATAAACTAAATAGTAAATTTTGTTTTTAAATTTAATTGAAGTGATTAAATCGATGAATTTATTTCTTCCAGCCATCCTTATTTTTAAGGAGGTATACATGAATGTATAAATTGGCAGAATATGTTGTCCGCAGTTCTAGTTTTAATGTAATCTGTGACAGAGGAAGACGAAAACTTAAATTCCGTAACGTCTCACTCTATAAGCATACAAAGTGTAGCTTTTTATTTATTTTGATCCATATTCGACGTTTTTACACCTGAACTCTAGTTAATATGAATTTAAATGTCCGTCAACTTATTATGTATACGCATAAGTTTTCGCCGTGTTTAGATGACATACTTTATGAAACTTCTGTGAAAGGAAACAAATGTGGTTCAGAAAGTTCAAGTACAGTTAAAAAGCTTGTAGATTGATGGAATAAGGTTATAGAAAGTAATGGAGAATATTTTTCTGAATAAAAACTATTTTCCTTACAAAAAAATGATCGGGTTTGATTGATTTCATAAAGCGACGAGAAGTTATGCAAATATTTATTAGTTCTCCAAAAATGGACTTTGTGTGCACCTATTGTCACTTAGAATATTGATCATTATTAGCAAGGAGAATGCAGCACTTAAAGTTCCAACATCATTTGTCTGCTGGTCGATTAATCATTTTCCGTGCTAGATTAATATATGATGTTTCTAATACAGGCAGACCATCCATTATAATTTATTAGTTATGCAACAGAAGTGACATATTCCAAGATATATATCCCAAAAGTCCAACGTTACACAAAGTTCATGGGAGCATTAATGTCAATTTATCAATTTTCCGAATGAAAATCATTGTAAAATTTTACACTGAACTTGTTTTAATTAACTAATTAATTTATTTAAACGTAGTTGTACATAGTAAGTCATAAAAATTGTCTACTCAATTTCAAATCGAAAACAACCTGTTAAAAAGAAAATAAAGTTTGCTTGATTTATCATTAATACTGATTGCAAAGTTCGAAAGAAAATCACAGAAGCAACGGAATTTTAACGATAATAATGTAATTACAATAGGAAATGCAGGGAGACGCAATGATGCTGATTGACATCAGATCGAAGCTAGGTCCTCGGTTATGGAAAAAGGGAGAAAAACAGGCATTCTGTCAGCTTCCAATAACACCTGAATTGTCCGATATATCGATTGCGTACTCGCATATAGCGTTCCGTTTGCTTTATTCTATGGCCGGTAAAATTGAATGCACGGAAATATTTACCGCGCTTTTAGATAACACATCGGACGCACCGTAATAAATTCCTAACGTGTAGAAGGATATTCGTATTCCCTCTAAGGATTCCCAGATCCTTATAAATTTCCCTTGCAGCCGAATAAATCGGAACTTCCCTTTTTATTACGAATGCTTTAACGATTCCTATCCGTTTTATAAACGCGCTACTTCGTAAACAAGAAATTCGTTGAACGTTGTATACCGAAGAATAGCTTTGGAGAGAACGAGGACGATAAATTAACCGACCCAACCACCCATCGCATTAGGAACGAATTTACCTGTGGGAGTTACGATAAACACAAAATCGTCGATGCCATTACTAAGATTAAAATTGCAATATCATCGATTATCTTGTGGTAATACCATCGCAAAGTACCACAATCTAGTTATATCGTGATATCAAAATTGTTGTGTTATCATCATTTACATCTGCTCCATTTGATGTTTAGACCTACGAAACGTTATTACATCGTGCGATGTAACGAAGTAGACATCGTTTTTAATAATGCAATTCAAAATTTAATTTCCACCGTAGCCCTTAATTATACCGTTAGTTTCTTTCATTTAACTTTTTTCAGGTCCTTATTTGCCAAGCTTAAATATTACCTTTTAACTACCCCATCAATTTAATTAATTCTGACTTCAAAGTAATGAACCACTTCGTACTAAGTTCATTTCGTTGGGTCTACATTTAACTACGCTTTCTTACTTCATTGACAATTTTTCTTTGTAACAATGTTAAAATATCAATTTTAAATGTAGAATTACTGCATGCTATACGGTGTCAAAATGCCTCGCTATATTCGATTGTTGCGTATCTCCTCATATGGAATAGCTTACAGCAAATCCGCTTACATGTAAATTTGCGGATTCAGTTACACATTAGGCAGCATTTGCTTGAGATGAACTCTTCTTGTAAATGTCAGCCCTTTCAAGGCACATGAGCACCCTGAGGAAATGGCTTGACCATTCCATTGTTAGGCTAAGTGTCTCAAACGTTTACAGAATGTTCACCAGATGCCCCATTGTACATCGAAATGTTCAGCATGTCTGTATGATGCTCCTTCTCCAACGGCATTATGCTAGTTCGGGATACTGCATTACGTCTGTTTATTATGTAACTCTGAAACACCGAGCCTCATTTCTATACAAATGCATATACAATCCCGCTCAAAAGCTTGGAGCAACCTGTGCTTTTTGGACGAAACAAATTGTTGATACGTATGCGAATGTTTTATTAAAAATATTGCACTTGCACATGAAAATAACATTACATTAACCCTCTATAACTCCCTGTAACTTTGAAGTCACGTACTCGACTAATGCATCTTCTATTTCACTTTATTTTTTCGTTGTAATAATAATTATAAAATGACGCGCAACGATCGTCATTTTTTCGGTGCGTTTAATAATTTCGCTTACTGTTTTCACATAATATACCTTCGTTAGAATGGAGTTTATCTAGATTTACGTTATACGTTTTCCTTTAGACATGAAAAAGATTGGGCTATAAAGCAGCAATTGGGCATTGGGCAATTAAAAGGGTTAACACATTCGCGTCAGAACATTTTCAATCGAATGTTACGCGCGTAACGGGGCAAGTTTGCGGAATTTTTCTATATAAAGTTATGTTGACAAAAAATGCTAGAAAACCAACGTATAAATGGTTTTAATTATTAAACGGTAAAGAATCGTAAAAGCTCGCTTTTGTTTCATCCGATGAAAATGTGTTAAAATGTTTCATGATTGGAATTGGAAGAGCAATATTATGAATAAAATGTTTATTTACCTAAGAAACTCATTGTTTCTCTTGGAACCCTAACATACTGCAAACTTTTGAGCAGGAAGGTAAATTGTACTGCATACAAACTCAAAGGCACATGCAATGTCCCTTTATCCTGAATTGCGTATTAAACAGACGTATAATTTATCGGTTTAATTAGCATAATAACGCAACGAGAAATTCTCTTATGCTGCACTGATGATACGTTTATCTACAGCCAGGGTATTTGATTTACGTAGCTTAAAGGAATTACATACAAATATAGGAATATTAATGGAACGCGCATCAGTAATTCTTCTAAGCTCCAATTAAAAGCGTTATAATTCATTTGGTGAAACAGAATCACATTACAAAAATACCGTTATATATTTATAATATGCGGATCAATTTTATTCGCCTGTTTCGATATACACCATCGGCCAAAAGTTTCGGATCACTCACTATCGTTAAGCAAATTATTAAATATCTTGTCTATAAAATGGAGTGGGATACTTTTCTTTGGGTATATCTGCAGATTGATGTATGTTGATATTACAAGGTAGAAGAGTTGTATAAATTTCGTATATTTTATTCTATATTAATTATACACTTTGCTTAATACGCGATTCGTCGAAGTATCACCCTTCCTTCATTATTGCTATTTTACATATTTTTGATATATCCCAACAAGTTTGTGTAATGTTTCTTGCTGCATAGTTCGCCAACCTTTTTGTAGTAAAGTAATTTGTTGTGGGGAAACTAACACCCGACCGATAGCAATAAACGGACTCGACCGATTTTGAAGGTAACAAAATCTTATTACATCCAGGTGCCAATACAATATGTGTGTACATGGCATGAAAATAGTTTAATATTAATGGTAAAATTATAATATGGGCAAAGGTTTTATATTCTATTTACTTTTAATGTTCATTTTAACGTTTACTTTAAGCGTTAGAATGAAGACAACGCAAGTGTTCCGAAACTTTTGACCGGTAGTGTATGTATATCAGACTTAAATTAATCCGATTTTCATGAATTTATTATTTTTACATAATGCACAAGTGTAACCGAGGAATCCTATATTGACAATTCCAATATGCATACATGAATTTGATTAACGTTGCAGACCTATGATTTATGTGGCATCAATCATTTATATGCAAATTCAGGTAGATGGTAATCCACAAGTAAATTCGGGTCGTTTACATTTAAAAATTGTGCGAAATATAACGTTTATGAATAGAAACATGATTATTGTTTAATTTCTTGTTTTTGATGAATTTATTATAAGTCCCGAACTTTTTATTCTCACGGGAAAAAATAAATATAATCTTCTACATAGATCTCGGAATTCTTGAGATGGGATTAAATCATTAACGCTTTTAATGGCTCCGAAATTCCACCCTAATCAGCTTATCAGATACCATTTACCACCGGAGAAAATCAGATTTACTGACGAAGATAAAGTTAATAATATATATAGTAGGCTCGGCGAATCAAATTCGATTCTTCATTGGTAATATTACATCGTGAAATACAATTTCACTTAAATTTTGTTTTTATCTCATAAACAGGAGTATGCGTTAACAAACATGCTTATAAATCTAAAACGTGTGTTTTGGTAATCCTTCGAAATACAAGTAACGTTCGTATAACGCGGGAGTAACATAGGTTTCAGAAAAATGTCGCGTAAAAAGATATCAGAGAAATTGATATCAGAAAGATATTGCTTAAAGAGATATCTTTTTACTTAACAATAAACTTGTAAACTTTCTCAGGTGATTTTTGTACTTCCTACAAAATATTTTTCCGGTGAATAATTTTTATTTTATATACGCAATATTCCTACACCGCGGTTTCGATATAACGCGTTCATACGTAGTAACATTTCATATGAAATCGTCTGTTTTATCTTATTCCTATATCGTTTTTTCTTGTACTATGTACAACGTCTCTCTATTTTGTACAAAAAGATATCTTTTTAAACAATAGAGTGTTACAAAGCCATTATAGAGTGTCGTAGCACGCTCTCGGCGGAGAAAAATAAAGGCAATATACATTGATTGCAATAAACGCGAACGACGGATCTGGAAATAAAACGCATACCGGTGATCCACCTTTTTTACCAGAATGCGTATGGCGCACACCACGATTTAATTCCTGCATTTTCATTTTACGGGAAAAGCCGAGCGAGATATGAATTTCCTCCCCTTTCGCATTCTCGTAGGCATCCAACCAAATTCAAGGTGAATTCTCGGATCTTCCTTACTCGACTAGTACGAAGGTAGCAAAGCGCGTACGTTGACCGTGTTATTCTCTGGACCCCCTTTTCCCACGACTTTTTCCACATACCAGAAATACCGAGTCGTTGAAACGAGTAGGAATCGCTCTTTCGTTTTCGTAGAAATTCTGCTTTGGCACGAGCTTCGACAGAGATTTCAGAAATCTTTCTCCTAGTTTCCTCCTGAATCTGTGCAATTAAACGGAAGTCGCAGTCCCGTGGCATCAAGTTGTTACGCTTCCTCTGATGTTGGAAACAGTCCTTTGTCATTTTAAGAATTTATGCGCTTCGCGGAACATCGAGTACACTTTCAAGAAATACCACGAACATGCTATTATTTTACCACTGTTTGTTGTTTGTAGACATTCTCTTCTGGCACATTTCATAATTCTTAAATATCATAATATTACAATAACTATTGTAATATGTAGCTATATAGTATGGCAGTTATTATAATACTATTATAATAGTTATTAATATATTATGATATTCCAATATCCTAATATTATAATTAAATTATTACCACATATTGATACACAATGTATTATAATGTAACGCAGAATCTGCCAAATTTTTCTTTATACTCTGAATCCATATTTCGTTTTAATTCAGAAACGACATATTATACACCAATATATGTATATTATAATATTATAATAATATTGTAGGTTTTAAAAAGTTTTGATTAAATTAAAAAGATATATAAATATAATTAGAAAAGAAATAAAGTTAAAGTCTTTGGGAAGGGCGGAAAAAGGAGACGTCTTCGTTCGCATTCAGTCTCAACCGTCGCAGAAAAAACACTGTCTCCCCAAAAGACGCAAAATGCAATCCACCGCTCGTTCGCTGCCGAAAAAGCCCGAGAATCCTCGAACTGTAACGGTTCTTTTGTTTTAACCGTCGGGCCCATCTCGGCCACCTCTCTCTCATCCAATCACACACACACACAAACACGCATACTCTTAAAAATACCCACAATATTATAATATTTTATCGCGTTACCATTATCGTCTTGTTTGCTCTTATCCGTAATCATCGGCAATAAAAAGTTTATCTGAAAGAATACATATTGTGGAGCCATTATAGAATAAAATGTAAATATGATCTACTAAATTATAATTATTAATAAGCCACCGCAGTTTTAAAATACAATATAAAATTCTAACGAACATTCTCCATAAAGAATCCAGTATCAAAAATATTGTAAACTGTTTTTCATTGGTTACACTTGCGTTCATTATTTATGGTAGGAAATTTGTAACACGAGATTTATTAATGTAACTAGAATTGTCGCGTAAAGCAAATGAACGGCTAACGCTCGAAAAGTTTTCGACATTTTTCTCTCGGGAATGGCGGACATGTTAAATAATGTAAACACGCGGAAGAAGTGAGGCTGATTATATGCGGCAAATCTTTTCATTCTTACGCCGCCGTAATTTCCTACAATTGGGCGGAATGTGCGGTGAAGAAACATTGGCTGCCACGGAAAATGAATTTCTTCTGGGAACATGTGGGTGTGAGCGTAATGTGGGTCATTCGTGCCATTTGGAAACGCGATGGAAATCTTGATGCGCCGACTTCTGTTATTCCTTCAACCCTTAAAAACCTAGTGCACCTACTAACCGCGTTCGTTTTGGAAAATTCCTTACGGTCATTAACCACATTTTTCGAGAAAGTTGAACTGCGTACTTGAAAGAAGTATAATGTAACGTTGAATCTCTTAACCACGAAACTTTTCTTTATACTCTGAATTTATATTTCTTTGTATATCAAAGTTAAAGGATGAGCTACCGGAAAAAGTTCATGCGGATTTTTAAACCAAAATTCAAATACTCTGTACATTATGGAAAGTAATTTTATTTTACGTAGTAGCCACCATTTATTTCTACAATTTTTTCCAACGTTCTACTAGCATATACATATTTTTTTTATAAAATCTAGTCTTTTACTTGCAAAGAATGAATGAATTGTTGATTTGATTTGGGCACCATTTTAAAACAAAAAGGTGGTAATCATCCTTTATTTTTTTGACGAATCGTAGATGCAATATAAGGCCGTGCGTTGTCGAGTATTATAATTTATTCTTTGCGAGAAAAACACCAGGTTTTTACAAAAAAGGAATGTATAAGCTTGCAGACCGTTGAAAAAAGATTGTAGAAAACAACGATAGCCACTTCGTTAAATAAAATTATTTGCTCGAAACGATCAGAGTATTTGAATTTTGATTTAATACTATTTCCACCCCAGTTTTCCGTGTTCCTATTTCGACCAAAAGGTGTCTTTTAGTATTTTTGCATTTCGCTGCAAATAACTGGCGAAACAGTAAAACAAAAAAATAGGAGGTAGGTGAAAAAAGATACCTCTAAAGTAATTTAAATTAATTAAATTAATTTAAAAACTGTAAAAGTGTCTTTTATTTATTTATTTAACGAGTGGCACCCTTTCGTAAAAGTTACAAACATAACGCAGGTGAAGAAAAGACTAACAAGAAAAGATAATAAATATAAAGCGAATAGATAACAATAATAATAATAATGGTAAATTATAAAGTAAGAAGTAAATACGGCAGACATTGACATAGAAATAGTGTTACAAATCCGCACGAACTTTTCCGATACCTAATACATTCAATTATAGTAATGGAGATATATGTAACCTTTTATTTCTTGGAATTTGGGAATAATACAGGGAATCATTTTTCCAGCCGGACTAAAATCTGTGCTACCAAAGCCTTCCTCGTAATTTTAGGGAACTCTGGATATAAGCGAATAAAGGAGTTGAAGCGTATTTCATATTAAATGGCGAGCATCATAATTGTCTCGTTGCAAGTATTTATAGTGTACAAATAAAACTTGTTGCAACTTCGTAACAATGGATTATTACGGAATGGAAAGCGTGTCCGAATAAATTGCACGTTAATTCCCGCTAACTCTTTTGTTAATCCGGACTAATACAGCCCAATTAAAATAAATTCACATAGTTACTGTGGAGATGATTTAGCAATTCTAATAATGTTCATAAGTTTAATAAAACACAAAACCTGTAAATTATTACTTGATTGCTACTATTAGCTGCTAGAAATATAAACAAATTAATTGATATTAAATTATGGCACGACTTCTCGCCAGTTTATAACTTTCAATATTAAAGAAATTTAAAAACATGGTCTTAATTAATTTGGCTTTTATTGAGTTTGTATGTTCGACCGCGATTCATGGAATATGTAGATGCTGTTTCCAATTAAAGGGTTAATTTCTACCATTAACTTCTTGGATTATAATTAGAAAATTGATACTAAATTATGGCACGACTTATCGTCAGTTTGTAACTTTCAGTATTAGGGGAATTTGAAAAAAGGTGACTTAATTAATTTGGCTTTTAAAGAGTTTATATATTCCATCGCGATCCATCAAATATGCAGATGTCCGCTCCACTTAAAGGGTTAATGAAGCAAATAGAAAGGAAGAATTTTCTGCGATGGTGTAGACAAGATTCGCGTGTATGAGCCTCGGGGGGGGGGGGGGGGGTAGAAAATTGGCCCGTATTGCGGGCACTCGCCGTTTTTTCTCGAGCGGTCCACCGCAATTAAGGACGATCTGCGCGTAAAAGAATGAAAAGAAAAAAGGTTCAGCGCCCGCATTCTTCACGGCTCTTAAATATTCGAGTGCATTCACACTCACCCCGTCCGCTCTTCATGCACCCCTGCTCATCAACTCACGCGGAAAGTTTCTGCTTTTCGTGGTTTTAATTAATGTAAAATCAGCCGAAAAACAAGAGTTGCACTGAAGGCTCAAATTGTTGATACACTTTTTAATTAATTCGTTCATTCATTTAGTAGACGCTTGTTATTTTACGTACACACCCTTATTTAACGTACATAATGTCACGTAGTCATTTTAAAAAATACATTCCTTATTTTAATACTGTTTTGAATATTTCATATTATATTATTCGTTTGGTGCTTTGGAAATGGGATCGAATTGATGGGAAAAATTGGTATGCCTGATAATTGTTGAACTTTAATGGCAAAACTTAAGGTTTAACGGTCATTGGGCGAAATGAACGGAGAACGTAAACAACGTTGAAATTATCGCGAGGTAAGGAATCTAAAAAGGGTCGGCATTCCATAGTTTGTAAATTTCCGGGAAACGAATAACCCCGAGAGCTCGAATTGAATTAATGAAATTGCTTGGGGAGAACAAAGACTTGTTGGTTTTATTATTGTACTTTGCGTCAAAGAAAAAGGACTAGACAGAACTACACAGCAGAGGTATGAAAAATATCTTCTGTTCCATTATCGCAGGCATTCCATTTAATGATCAAGAATTCCAGAATTATTTGACCAACGAATTTGTCGAACAAAAATTATTTTGGTTGCACAAGCAATGTCTTGTTTTATGTTCCATCATTTTGGTAGAATCTAAAATAATTTTTTGGTTATAGAATATGTTAACTTAAATTGACAAAATGGGAAACCATAGGTATCTTCAAAAATGGTCGTCTTCAACCTCGTCTATTTTGTTCCGAAATGGTCAAGGGGTCCTTATTTTTATTGTCGTATCTCAGAAAATCCTCGTATGTTTAACAAATTTGCCGAACTTAAAAATACCGCTTATGAAGGAACTTCATTTAAGTAACACAAGTTAAGTTTTGCTTTTAGAGTTCTTAATTTCATGTACGTTTCTCACTGTTTTAAGCACTTGATGTATCTTAAGAGAAGATTGGTGTAATTATCGATTTAAGATTGACGAAAGTCGGAATTAACAAAAAGGCGTTAACGACTAGGAGTTTCACGACGTAATGAAAAATAACGGTGAACCTCAGTGAGGTAATAAACTTTCCTAAACAGGGGAAGTGTTTTTCCTACTTGCAACCAATGAGGTAGAAGGGAAGGAAATAGTTTTCAAATGAACTTCTTATTGCAACTCTGGTACAGTTAAACGAATGGTGGGTTAAAGTGAAAATAATGTTGCCTTTTTTGGTAACAATGTTTACTAAAATTGTAATTTCTCTGAATTTTGTGAAACATTAGTTTAAGTACACATTGTTAATTTTTATTGCAAAACACCCATTTTATTACCTTTTCCCCCAACATAGAAATGTTAATAGATAAGAAAACCATATGAATATTTTTCATTTGTTGAAATATTTCATTTTTAAATATTAATCGTGAATCATTTGTGGTATGGCATTCACTTCAGTGTCCTTCCAAAAATATACGGTTGACAAATTCGAGAAAAATGTTAATATAAGAATTGTAATTACTGCGAAGAAATGGATTGTGTTTGTGAGATCCGATCTTGAGATCACGAGGACTTACTGGAAATGATGGTTTCTCGAAGTATGATCGACATCCTAGTAGCGTGTGTTGTATGATAACAGCAGGGGCACGTACGATAAATCAGGAATACGAGGCGAACCGAAAGGACGTCTCTAATTTACAGACTAACTTGTACGTGTCGTGGAGTCTGTAGCGAGTATTATCCGGCATTATTAGGGACGAGATAGTAATTACGGCGCTGCGTGATGCTGCCTCTACCGCGGTTGTTATACGACATAATTAAATTACCAATAAACCAATGAGGAAAGCACGCTCAGTCGTTTCAAACTCTACGAGCAGCACACCAGAGAATATGTATATATGTGATTTCATACACAACCTTTTGACAGACGACCACTGTCCACGTGTGAAGCCACAAATTTGATATCGAATACTGATTCTCATACCAAGTCCGAGCACTAATTATTCTCAATTCTTATTGACATTCCTTTCGATTATTAGGAAATTACAGGTATTACATGCAAAAAATACTGGGGATATTTTGAAATAAGAAATTAAGGTGTGATTAATAATGTAGATATTTTGTCAGCTTATACCTAAGTTTACCTGTAATGCTAAAACGTAGATACTAAAGTAATATCACTATAATTTGAATAATTGAATAAAAGAAGTGTTTAAAAATGTTGTAGTTATGTAGCCGGATTTATTGCACTATCAATCGGAAATGTGAATGAAGCTCCAAAAATCACGATAGTACATATTTCTCAATTAGCATATTTATTGTATTACCTTTACAATCTCGTTATAATAATACCCCTGCTTCTTATATTAAAACGTGTATGTTAAAAGGCAAATATTGCAGGGAATTAATTTGCATAAACACTTTTCACATGGAAATGTGAGTAGCCACAGTTTTATACTCGATAATGAATCCAATTATGAAACATAAGAATGCAGATGATCTTCATGGAAATGTTAGTACATCATAAAAATATAATGCGATACTCGAGGTAATTAAAAAATTCATAGAAGGTTTCATGAAAGGAAACTATATAAATCCACTGCAAAGTAGAGTTGCGTATAAATCAACTTATTTCTCGGTCTAAAAATTTAATTAACGAACACTTTACGGTGATAATAACTAAAGCTACATCCGATGAATCTTAAACAGCTCTGCTCTCTGGTTTTCCATTGAATATTATAAACGCGAGCTTTGAAATTTTCTTTGTCGCGCACAGAACTTTACAGAAAAGTTATTTTACTCCTTTTCTCACCGCTGCAATTATAATTACACTACGAATATTTTAAGTAAGCGAAGGAAATTCTATTATCTTCTCATCTCGCACAAGTTGCGTAATAGTCTTGCATTAGTTCTTATTGTCAGTCCACGTTCGAATCGCCTCCGTCATAAAACAATCCAACCTCCATACATTCAATTCTACAAAGTTTCAATGGAAACTAATTCCAGCAAAATTGAACAGTATTCTTTGAGCAGAACGCCAAGACAACGAAACAATATTCGTTTGAATAATAACCTTAGTTTGAAATGTCGAAATGTTTTATTGCGCTCCGTGAAAAATCAGAAACTCTCGAAGTCACTTTCCAACCAATATGTCAACCATACATGCAGAGCATTTTTCGAAAGTAATTTTTAATATTATTACTATGAGTTTCGAATGATTGATCCAGGAAGAAGCTTTGCGGAAGGCATTGTAGAATCAATCAAACTTGAAACATTTCAAGAATATTTCTAATTTAAAAACTTCTATATAAGAATTTCTAGCGTTGTGATTTTAAATGATCCATATAATGATATGTAATCGTAGCGGTTTTAGAAGCAGTGTATAAAACTAATCCTAGTGATAACGATAAAATATAATTAGACATGTCGAGCATAGTACGATTTAAATATAATAACAGTAATTCTTCATTTTTTGATCATTATTAATCGTTTATGTATGTAAACCCTGGAATCCTAGTAATTTCAAAAGTTCTATATAAGAATTTGTAATCGTTATGATTTTGAATGTCCCGTATACAAATTTATAATCGTAGCAATGTTTAAAGTCCAGTATAAGAATATGTAATCGTAGATGTTTTAAAAGTTCTTTATAGGAATGTGTAATCCTTACAATTTTACAAATCCTTTAAAGGAACTTGTAATCATTATGATTTTAAAAATGCTTTATACAAATTTGTAATGCTTATGATTTTACAAATCCTTTATAAGAATTTATAATCCTTGTGATTTTACAAATCTTTTACAGGAACTTCTAAATCTCTTTTTCCTCACGCAGTCTTTGCACAGTTCACATCATGTATCACAGAAAATAAAGTGATCTAGTTATTATCGTAAAATGTGTATTATTTTACTTTTCTTTTAACCACCGACCAATAAACTTTGTATAAGAATTTGTAATCGCAGAATTTGGAGTCTACTGGAAAGTTGTTAATTATTAAAGAGAAACACGAATAACTGTGAAATTTCCGTTTTGCGCAAAACAGAAACATCGTTTTGCGGTTGATTGACGATACACCTCGTACGAACGCATGTTAATGTGCACTCAAATGGGGAGTTTCATGTATATGGGCATTGATACGCGGCAGAGTAGTGCAAATTCGATGGTCATTAATTTATTCGGTAACCAGGTATCCACGAAAACCTGCATCCGGGAGCTGATAGATCGCGCAAAGCCAATGGCGTGCATTCATTTGCCTCGATTTCCTCGATTTATTCCGAAACACGTTAATCAGGGCTGATCGTTAAAAATTATCTGATCATCACCGAAAGCTAATGAAATTAAAACATGGAAACAATAATTATATTACTTGGATAAATTATAACTCCTCGTGGTGATTGATCGATTATTCGACATCGTTTGTTATTATCAACAATTCTGTTTCTTTATATTTCATGAATAGTCATGGCTTATGAAATTTGTCAACTAAAAATTAATAGTATTCATTTCTAATATGCGGGCAATCACTGTAGACACATAAACAATTTTCGTTGTTTTGTTTATGCATACAAAGATTTCAATTTCGATCGAGAAAAGCCTTATTTGTGTGTGAGTATTATTCTCTTTCCTCTTAATTCCCAGCAGAAAAACATAAAAAGAACAATAACAAATGGATAAGCGTGTTTTGCTGTTAAAACTTTCGGGATTTATTGGATTACTTCTTTTTTTCAGTTTTTGCTTCATCGCATAATTTCAAAACCGCATTAAAAGGATACGTTTAAAGAGAGACTTGACTATATATACATATTAATCTATGCATTGGGTTTTTTATAATGAATCAAATATTCATATTATAGGGCGATGAGGTTTTCGAAATAAACGAAATGGCGGAAAACGAATAAAGAACTTGGTGTTTTTTATAATAATCGAGATTAGAACAAAAATACAATATGTTAAAATGCACACCCAACCAAATGCATATCCCTCTCTTGTTTCAAAACATGCATCACCATGCACACCCCGCTCGTCAACTATTAATCCACAAAATACAAACCTTTAAACTGATTCTAAAAATATATAATAAAATGAACTACAATCCTATAATATCTACAAAAATAATAATGCGTATAAAATTTGTTGACAGGCAATAATTAGATAAGGTACGGTTTATGATGCGAAACGGTCGGGTAATCATTGAAAAGTTAGCCGTATAAACCATTAGACACCTGAAGATAGTAGGGAAACGATTTAGCTGAATACGGTAGCTTTTCCACCCTCTAAGTTACATTTGACTTCTATGATTCCTTCGATCGCAAGTTAATTTAACTGGTTTCATAAAACGTGTTATCGACAGGCTTTATAGGCAGCCCTAGGGGAGACTTGGAAAGAAACTTAGGCAGAGAATTCACTCGAGGCATCTACGGTCTCGTACTCCCATCAAACGAAACCAAACGACGCTTTCGAACGAGCAGCAAATCCTCGCCCCCATAGCGAAAGTGTTCCTTAAGATGGAATCGCGTCCTTTAGCGTTTACGATCCATTGTTGGTTTCGCCGCGGGAGAGGAAATGTCGATTGGCACCGCCCTACAATAAGGTGACACGTTCCGAGTAAAAAGGAACTATCGATGACCGCTATGTTCAGGATACAATTACTACATGTTTCATTACTCGGGTTTCCCGGATCGATATCATTAAATTTCGGTGCCACGGGAAATGTCCGTACCATTTCCTTTCATTTATAACCATCTTTCAGACTGAATTCCTAGCAAATATTTCGTATGAAATAAAGATAAACGAGAAGGATTAATATACTGAAATAAATATCATATTACTATATATAATAAGTATTTCTCTGATAAGGTGATGTGTTTCGAGTAAAAAGGAACTTTCGATGACCGCTATATCGTTGCAACAAAATTACTACGTGTTTTAATACGTCGGTTCCTTGGATGGATATCATTCGGTGCTATAGGAAATGTCGGAATTTCTGGCAGTTCCAGGATATGAAACTGTATGAACGATTTTTCTTAATTACTTATATCAGGCCATACGTATATATGTCATAATTATAAATATATCGCACGGATTTATTTTATTGCTAAATCGAATGTACCCGCGGAAGAACTCTACGGTTAACAGATTAAGAACAAAACATACAGATGGTTGTTTAATATGCAGCAGTTAGATTTTATTATAAAACACTTCATCAAGTATCGTATAAGAAAAGTTTTAACTCGAACATAACAATGAGAGTTTTAGCGTTTCCCGAAGAATCCTTTTCCCAAAACTGATTTCAAACTGCTTTCAACTTGGAAGTCTGAATAAAGAATGACAAGCGTAAAAGTTTTGTAGAATTACAGGTCGACTCTTCGAAATGCGGGAAACTATTAATAGTTCTTCCTTTATTTCTAGTGAAAATAATCATTTTAACTCTCTTTATTAAACTACATCATCCATTACGTAATTCCGCGAGCCTTTGTCCGTAACAGTGTTAATTATCCTTTGCCAAAGTATTCTTTATTCCTAGTTAACTTCGCAAATGGAACTCCTTGCCTCATTTAATTCAGTCATATTTTAGATTGTAGCATTTGAATTTACATATGTATGACCCTTTCTCATTCTCTTTGCATGTATATTTTCTCATTTCTCTTATTATTACCACAGTCTCTTCCAAGCTGCTCTAAAACTAAAAAGTACAATTGCAATCTCATGGAAGAACGAGATAGAATAATTTAGTATTAAAATTACAATCAAGAATTCGTGTTTCGTCAGTTAAAGCACAACATTTATATTACCAGCCGCTATGTATTTTAATATTATTAAAACAAATTCCGCATGGGCTCCTTTTTCGTCCATAATAATTGTGTGCTGTTAAAAGTGTAGCTATTATTTATGAATTATTTATAACCATTTATGGAGACTTAGAGACTAGAATTTTTGTTGAAATGGCTAATTGCAATCATGATATGCTGTTAATTTCTGGTTGACTTCCTAATTAATTCAGCCGCTCAAAGACCAAAGTCAAAAACTCCATCAAACGAAAACTAGAGGAAATGTATGATTACCATAAGTTAAACATTAATCACGTACTTTGATACTATAATTTCAAAAATGAAGAAAATGTTGCTAGTCAGTTTGGCATTTGAGAGCCTCAGTTGTGAAACAGGAGTGGTGCAACAGCTTTTGGGCGCTTTTAACACTAAAAATATCAAAACAGTCAAAATGATGGGTTTTTTAAAATAGAAATATTCGAATATATAACGCCCTCTTTTCTGAGATTTTCCGCAGCTCATGTTACATAACAGACATAAATAAATCAATTAATTATTTTCCAACCTTATACTTAAAAATACATACAAAAATGTATAAGAACAACTAAACATACAGCATATTCGAAGTAAAATAGGCCACCTAATTACATAACAATATTTGTTTTTGTATAAAAAATATGAATGATCGGAAAGATTCTGTAAAAAGAGCGACATCAGAGAGAAGTCTCTTTCAGGATATTGGCCGCTTGAAACCATTCGTACAAAGCATAAGATATTTTAAATACTATCGCAATTAAAGGATACAATCGTATTAGGGAAACCCCGCGCATTTGGTATCTCTAGTGTCAAAACTGTTAAAAAATTCGTGAAAACGTTGAGGAACTAAGAAGAATTGAACAAAAATGAAATGTTTAATGGCAACTTGGGGAAGAAGCAGGGCATACGGGTCACTGGACCTGCACAGCTCATAGTCTATTTCGGAGGATGTTGTTATTCTTTGAATGGTATCTAGTATTCATCTCACGATTCTCGTAAAATGGCGTAATGTTCAGTTTCCTCTATCTATCAAACAAAGTCTCCAAGCCTCTTTCTCGGTGTTCGCGGGAGGAGCACGAAACAAGCAAAGAAACAGCAAGGTAAAACTGCTCGTTCGGACAGTCTTGAGTTATAGTTTCCTGGTTGAGATAGGTGAGGGTGGCTGGTTGGTATCCCGAGGGGTTAGACCGTCAAGGTTTCCTTCACAGACACCCCCTATACGAAACAAGATGTAAGTACGCGCGAAATATTGCACGTGTTATTTTCTTCGTCTTACATATGTACTCCCGTGTGTACTTACAAGTACTACTCCTCTGTCTCCAGGGCATATCACGTTTGTCGCTCGATACAGTCCGGTGAGACGAATTTTCCTATTATGGAAAACAACACCTTGTACGCCAGCAAGTTGTTCAGCTGGTAGGCACTACAAGGTACTTTCGCTAAAATTGTACACACTTTGCGAGATTTTGCAAAACTTGCATATATTGGTACTATTAAAACGTATTGTATAACATGTATTATTCCTTCGACTGCGAAAGGCGTATATACACAGTCTTATATGTTCATGAATATTTGAGGCATTCGGTCGTAAAACATGGTAACTAACAAAAAGTAAACTTTCGGGAAATCGATTGTAAACCTTTAAGTTAAATCATCTGTCGCATACCGTAACTTAATACTAACCTTTTTCTTTTAATAAGTGAATATTCTTCGCAGATATCCTCAAAAATCGATGAAATCAGCAGTAAGGAATTCATTGATGCCAATAACTCAATTTTGCAAACAATGTCAGATACCATGTTTTACGACCGAATGACTCATATATGAAAGACTTACTTTTTTTAGTGAATTAATACAGTGGGAACATACTGTTATATGCTACATAATAACCGATGGAATAACTGCATTTCAACCACTCTTTGGTTTTTCTTATTTTTATCGACACAATTTAGGGTCAACTACTGTCATGCGAAAATCACATTGTACGATGTTAATGGTATTTTGTTAGAACACGCCGCAGTCAAAGGGTTAATGTACTGATGACTTTGATTTGACCAAAGGCGATCGAATGTAATTTTATCGGATTTGTAGAGAAAAGCCATTGTGATTTATTAAAAATGAAATAAATGTATGAAACTAACTAAACTAATTTCTATAATGCGACAGCATTCGACTTCGTCAGACTGTTTTTGAAATTTGGGAATACAACGACATACAAAGTTATAATATACTATCTCGTGATTAGTATTGCAAGAATTGTAGTTGATTGTAACGTTGTTGTATTTAGAAATTTTTAAACTCGGCGGAAGAAGAACGCGGAAAGCTGTTGCAGAAACGTTTCATTTTTAACAAATATGTAGTGTACGTTTTTTGTATTAAGATCGTAATTAGACGCGCTTGTCATCAAATCTTATAACATGTGTTTATATTTAATTCTCGAATTAACAAGTCCGCATAACTTTGATAAATATTGAATATTACAAATATTATACTTCTTATCTTTTTGATGATATTTAAGGGTAGGTGCTTTAAGAAACTATTATAGAAAAATAATATTACTATACGGCTAAATATTAGAATAATAGAACCTGACACGACAAATTTTCCAATAATTTGTTATTCCACTATTATAAGGTTATTACTCGATCGGCTTTTACTCCTATTAAGTTCATAATTTAGGGAGTTACTGAACGGTTTCCATCAGCATAATTTTTTAATTTCTTGGTTTCCAAAAACAAGAATATTTTTTTGTAATATTGGAATTTTACCTCTATTTTAATGGGATCATAGGATTATAATCCGAAGGAATGAGTCTGATTTTATTGCTCGTTCTAAGTGGAACACTTTGCTCTATTTGTAATTGGTTCACACTCTCCATTATCTGCAGCGTCTTCTTTTATCTTCTAATATAATTGCGATTGAACTCCCTTTATAAGAAATTCCAGTTATCTGTACTATCGATTGTGGAATTACATGAAATGAATCCCCTTCGCTGAAAAGAAGGCTTTCCCCCCAGATAATACAGTTTCAACTTCTTGCAACTCATCCAAACCTTTATCTAAGAAAACCACACTTATCAGTGTAAAAGGGATTTACGCCAAGTAATAATGCGATTCAATTTAATCCACATTTTTCTTCTCGTAACAGTGAAGAAATGAGTCCAAAATAAATACTGTACTTACAAATTGCATTAAAAGTTCTCTTTCCTATAACATTTACATAAATTATATGATATATAATGTATATATACAGGGTGTACTCGATAAACATTCAAAGCAATTTTTTTCCGAAACAAGGCTTCGTATGAAAACATTTTATTCTAAATTTTCGAATCAGTATTTTATGTAGAATCACCTTCCCGCTTGTACCACCAGTTACATAATACCCTATATAACAATATGTACGTGCATTCACCCAGCCAATATTCTGAAAGAAAATGTCTTCTGTTGCCATTTTTTACATAATTTCCTAGATCACCCATATTTTTCACATAGAAACAAATATTGTATAATTGGGTGGTCTATTTTCATGTGACACGCTGTACATATATTATATATATTATTGATCTCATATAGCAGCAATTTTCATCCGGTGTGCCGCGAGAGGAGCACAGGTGTGTCCAAGTTTTTTAATACATATTAATGTGGTGTAGTAGCAATGATTAGAAATCAGAGAAAAATAGTAAATAATTATTGTTCTAAATAATTCTAAGTATTATTTTTTTATTACAAAGGATCGTAAATAAATGAGGTTTTAAAAAGATTTCTTCGCATGTCAACAAATATCATTTAACACGCTGTGGAAGAGATAGTTATTTTATGGTCATTTTGGAACGAAAACAGAAAAAAATGTTATTCTTTTGTATAATATGATGTAATATAATATAATTGTATAACATATTTTTCGACATGCTGTAGAATTTTAGTAATTAGTTTATGTCTGCCGTGAGATAAAGAAGGCGAAGAATCACTGTTATAATAGTATTAATATTAAGGGTACAGGAAAGTAATCAATCATTTGTCACATATTTTATAAAACTCCATTTCTTTGTTCATATTAAATATCATTCTATTAGACAATCCCCATCGTTATCCATGATCTTTGACTGACGATCCTCCAATGCCATAATTCCTTTATTGAAAAAATCCAATTCCCAATTTTCGATGCGAAAAAAATTCTCCACTCCTGAATTGATTACTTTCCGTAATTATTGATCTAACATAACACACAACATATTTCAATTCTTAAACATCTTCCAATTCCCAAATGTTCTGCATGGTAATATTTTTTGCAGTAGATATTATAATGGATATAAAAGAAAGAAGAAAAGGGAGATCATTTTGCGCGTAGAAAGAATATCTTCCCAAGACCATATAAATCACAAAACTTCGAAACTGGTAGGAAACGACTAAACCACAGCGCATATTTTTTCATTTCGATCCTGTATCATCCTCCTCATCGAATATTCGATCCTGTGACAACACGTATGGCATCATACATATCTATGGTTCACATTGCGGCAAGGCGGGTAAAATGTATGCCATACATATGTAATGCAGTGAAACGTGCAGCACATACAAAGATCCGATCGTGTGTAGTGTGTACGTCTGCTGTCCTCACCAGGACTCCGAGTAGTTTCTACTCTCCTGGAATCCTTCGATTTTGGTGCTCCTGGCCAAACAGTCTCCTTGCCAGTGCGCCTCACGAAAACGATCCGTAGAGACAAGTTGATTCTTTTACCGGACATTTACTTCGAATTCGATGTGCTCCTGCGATTTTTTTTAGGATTCCAAACGAAGGCGCCAGGAAGTCTCAAAAGCTGATAGCCGCGATTTCGTGGTTGAATTTCAGGCAACTAGTGGAAAGAATCGTAGGAGCTTCCGGGATTACAGTGGAGATACAGTGGTTCCCAGATTTATGTTTGAAATTTCCGGAATTTCCTTTCAACCGAGATCTCAAGCCAAATGCGCTTTTGAGTATCACCGGTATCTGCATTCTAACTGCTAACGGGAATTGATTGCTAGTTGACAAAATTAACATTTTATTGCTCGTTCTGTTCGCTGTTATGAGAAAATCAATTTTAATACGTATTTAAGTGAAATTGCTTAGAAGTCATATTAGACTGACATTTCGGTGTTTCAACGAATAATTTATAATATTATAGATTAAATCTCTTAGGGAAGACGAAGTTTTATGATAGAAATAATTCTTGAGCTCCCGAACAAGAAAGGAAGGGCAATCGGAATTTTTATTAATTCGCTCTGAATTGAAGCATCACATTTTTATGTATCTCATCTCCGATAAAAACATAATAAACCGACGAGGGTAGAGATTACAGTTTCATTTTATGTCACGGTTAATTGCCTCTAAAACGAGCATGTTGTTTGACAACGATTTGAACACATCGTAGTAATTAAACCCGTAACTGTTCAAATGACAATGGAACGCTACAACCGGTATTTATTAATACCATTACGTTAATTCTCTATTGTTCGCTGTTTGTGCTCGTTTCATATTTAATATTGTCTAACACAAATATTTGAGCTGCGTAACTTATCAATATGTAACGTGCCCTGCAGTTAGAAGGGTATCGCACAAATATAACTTACATTTTGAGAGCGAGCAACAAACCTTTAAAGGACGATAGGGCACGTATGAAAGTTACTGTTAATCGTTTCCTAAATCACTCTACATACATATAAAGTTTCACGCGATTTGAATAGGTTGGGGTTTACAACGTCGTCGTAGATCGAAGCTATCCCTTAAATTTAGCCTTTTAACTAAGCCATAACTCTATTTCGAGATCCCGAAAATCCGCAGGTTCATTTTTATCCGAAGGATTAGCGAACCACTGAAGTTTAAGATAGGAATTAAGCTCGAGGCATTCGATCAAACGAGGTAGGAAGTAAGGAAAGCTCGTTGAAAGCGTCTTTTGTCTTCCTTCGAGGACTCCTTAAGTATAGATCGCGTCGTTGTTCCACGTAAAGGACGATACGTTAATCGTTTATGTACTTCGTACGACCCAAGTTGATCGGTACTTTAAGTTACGTAAGGAAACAGCCCATTGACACTGCCCTCGCCTCCTATCTTCTTGAGAGTTCCGTTAAAACCTGATATTATGATAGCTTTCTAGACTCCCCTATCGCTTTACATCGTCAGCGCAAAAAAACGTGCCTCGCTCACACGAAAGAAATCCTTTTCTGAATTCAAAGAAGGAGAACAAGAACTGGTCAAGTTTCTGAACTACCTTATTTTATACTAAATAAAGGTAATACATAAAGTACCCTATTATTTAAAAGATCATAAATTTGACTCGATATTTTAACCTTATAAATATTTATTTTAGCATCACAACTACCATGGCAGTCAAAGTGACTGGTCAGTAATAGTTTATAAAAATATTTCGGTTTATAACGTTGTATTTTCTGGGATTTTCCTTATGATGCATAATACACATAATTAAATCGATTAAATTAGTTTTATTGTATACTTTGATTTTAAAGAACGTATATATAAATGTATAATTATAACCAGATATATTGTCGGTAGTTCTAGTGTTAAATGTGAAGAAAGGATATAAGGAAATTGGAGTAGCAAAATAATTTGAGTAATTATTTGCTTTCGGTAAAATTACCCTTTATTGGAGACCTTGTAATAACATCTCTTACAGCAGGAAAATACAATTTTAATGGTATATTAAAAATAGGTAATATAAATTGTACAATATTGAAGAATTATTTTTTTAATGAAATCTTTCTGCGTTAAGTTCTTCTTTTTTGCTTCGATATGTGGTTGCGTTATCATCTTATCTACGATTGTGTTAACTCTGATTAAGCCTCCTATGTAGAGTAGACTAATCGTAAGTTTGACGGTAACACACCCCACGATCTCATCAATCTCAATTAACACTAAACATATTGTACTCGTGGCTGGGAGTTTAATTAGCTGTATACACCTGTTCTCCCAGCTGTTCCGGAGTACAACCAGATGTACAATTTATTTCAGTTCATGTGCAGTTTCGTAAACATCTATAATAACATAATTTACAACGTTGTCAAAAACTTTCACAGAAGTTCACTCTACCTATATTATATATGTGTATGAGTGTAGGTAACCAAATGATGGCCGAAAATGTTAAATTATTATCAAATCTATAATAATTCTTTAATAAAATCCAGCATAATTTAAACTCCCTTTGACCCTCAAAGATTCGTTTCGACACATTTTCAATTTTTCAGCCAATGCTAAAGCAACTGAAATACAGAATAGAACAGAAGTAAAATATAAACTAACAAGGGGAGGACCTCGTTTGTATTTCTGGTTTTTTAACGTGCGATAGCTCAAATTGTAGGTCTCAGTGCGTATATTACGATGCTAAAATTTTAGGCGTATATAGCCACGCGTTTTTGCAAAAATCGCCCTAAAAGGTGAAAAATCCGAGATCCTCCAAACAAAAAAAACTTGATATCATCATGTAGATCTTGATCAGGGAAACAAAAAAGTTTAATACAATGTTGCTGTAAACCTTACCGTTTTTTTGAAAAATGAGATTTTATTAAAAATGCCTTCGATAGTCAGTCGTTAATGTAACGTCAGATTCCAACAGCCGCAGTAGCCGTGCGGTTAGAGCGTTCAGCTGCTGTGGAAAGTATCGAGAGTTCGAGTCTCGACGACGGAATTTTTTTTTTAGTTGCTTTTCTGAATTTTTATAATTTAATGTTTATTGTCTAATATATTTATTTATATTGCATACCCATACTTTTTGGTCAACAATTTCTTATTAAAAGAATATTAGAAATGAATACAGCTTGATTCTGTGTTTGAACATGATCAGAAAAAGGAAGAATATTATATTTTTACACTTTCCAGGTATGGAAGGTACAGGTACACAAATTTTGTATACCTGTACTATGACCGTTTACGAAAGTAAGTTTTATTGCTTTTTAAGGTAACCGGACGGGTATATTTAAACTTGCAAGGAAATGATACTTTTAATTAGCTGTGAGAATTCGTAGCGTTTGCATCGAAGTTTTACAGTGCGATATTATTATATATTTTCTTGACGCAGAAATGGAGAGTGTACCGTGTACCTCGTCACAAGTGACTTGTGGTAGTTCTTCATTCGAAGAACAAGATACGCGGTTTAAACAGTATTTAACAGATGCTGTACATCACGCCGTGATGTGACAATGCTAGAATTGCACCCTACTTGGTCATGGAAATCCATTCGGTCGACTACCAGCAGATTACTACAATCGGCGAGTATGTTAGTCAGATGGAAAGAAGACGTGCAGAGATTTTTCATGCAATATAAATAAATATATTAGACAATAAACATTAAATTATAAAAATTCAGAAAAGCAACTAAAAAAAAAATTCCGTCGTCGAGACTCGAACTCTCGATACTTTCCACAGCAGCTGAACGCTCTAACCGCACGGCTACCGCGGCTGTTGGAATCTGACGTTACATTAACGACTGACTATCGAAGGCATTTTTAATAAAATCTCATTTTTCAAAAAAACGGTAAGGTTTACAGCAACATTGTATTAAACTTTTTTGTTTCCCTGATCAAGATCTACATGATGATATCAAGTTTTGTTTGTTTGGAGGATCTCGGATTTTTCACCTTCTAGGGCGATTTTTGCAAAAACGCGTGGCTATATACGCCTAAAATTTTAGCATGGTAATCTACGCACTGAGACCTACAATTTGAGCTATCGCACGTTAAAAAACCAGAAATACAAACGAGGTCCTCCCCTTGTAAGATGAAAAATTGTATAATAATAATCCCCGAAGTCAGCGAAATATAAAAAGATTTAACACTTACGATAGATAATAAAAGTCTTTTAATACCTGTCACATATTTATGTAGGCATATATTTATCAATTATTCCTTATATATTTATTAAACATTATACGTTTCGGCGACAGGTTTCCGTGTTCAATTTAAAAAATTCCAGAATATAAAAAGTATACAAAACTAGAATACACAACAGGATACAAAATTGTACAATACTAACAGTCATTTATGACACTGTAATAAATTGTTTTCATATACTACACTGTGCAATAGCTAATTGTAATAACCTACAATACCAGAAAAATATTCAGAGATTTATCAATCCAGTATTCATTTCAGTTATCATTCGGTTAGAATGGCCACGTAAACACTGAAAGTGTGTTCATAGTAAATCCGAGAATAGAATCATGCCGCTGTATGACTGACAATGATAGCATGAAAACAAGTCGCGCGTCCTTTGTTATCGTACTCGTGTACAACCGGTGAATCGTCCTTTCAATTGTTGCTACGCAGTTCCATGTACTTGCAGCGCCCGCGGTAGGAGGATGACGCTCTACTTGTCGACTACGTGAGTTAATTGTCTTGAATTCCATTGCATTTCTTCAAATTAGTATAACTGGAAGCATTTATTATCCGCTTGAGTGCCAGACGCCGCGATCGCGCTTCTCCTGTTCAGTGCCTAACAGTGGCAGCCCATCGGTTCGTAGAGTCGAACTGACTGCATGTTCGGATTTTGTCGATGCGTATCTTTACTGTTACCGTTTATCGAAGTTTTATTAAGAAAAACAGCATAATCGCGCAGTTTGACATTTTTCGACATAGACTTAAAAAAGCGCATGCGAAATGATCGTTTAGTATTCTTATAACACGGGAACGTGAGAACCAACTGTATCTGATCATATGGCATTAGAATTATTCTTATTTAGTTAGCACAAATCAATTATGTAAAATTAAATAAGAATAAGAACGTTTCGGCGCCTTAGGACGCTGATTAGTTGGAATTAAAATTGAGAATGTGGTCGTTGACAGTTCAACAAATTTTGTTGCTTTTGGACATCCTCTCTTGGGTGTACAAAAGACTCGATATAAATATATATTATATACGTATAAGAATAAAGATAATATACGAGATAGTGCTGTTTCTATCTTCCAATATTGTCACAACGCAATGAAAGTAATGAACGCAGTATATGCATATAGAGGTTGTTGGAACTGAAGTGAAAACAATGAAAGCCAACTTCAAACGGACTGAGTTTCTAATGAGTGGTTGTATGGAACAGATTATACTGTGGTATACCCACTTAACTACTTACTCATAATTAATCGTTATAATTCTGTTCGCATTACATTACTTATGAATGTTCGTAGGAACATTCGTTAAATATCTGAATATTTGTTGTCAGAATTAGATGCGAAATTTCACGAATTCGTGTGGAGTGAATCACTGAAGAATTTTGTGAATAATATACTAATATTGATACATATTATGTAAACACAGTTATCCAAATTACAATACAATAACCTACTTTAAATTACAATATGTATACATTTAATTACCTACATTAAACGAGGAATGTTATTTATTTGAATATTGAACCATTTTCACTTGTTTATTGGTCTTAATATATGTCGTTAATACAAAAACTGATACATAGAGTTAATAAGTGCTTGGAAAATGACGGTGGCTGAGTCGAAAAATAAAAATATAGTGCATTTAGTAGTACTTAAGTAATTTTTCGTGAAAAATTTGTAGTTAATATTTTAGAAACCTAACACAAATTTTAAGGCCTTTGTATCTCTACTTTCCAAGCAAGCCTTGTACATATGTATGTGGGAATCCAAAATGAGCGCGAAAAAGCGCGAAGCGCGGAGGGGCCCGTTCGGGCGGCTGCAGCGCCATGAGCAGAGCGGAGCAGGCCCAGCGGGCAGAAAAAGACGATCAGTTGCGTTACGACCGTTAAAACCATTACACTGGTATCCCTATATGTATATCTCTAAGCATTGGGAGGGATATTTTTAATGAAACTTGGAATATCTTATTTGCCAAAGTATTATGATATCCTTTCCAAATATATCTACAACTTATTTATATTGAAAAATTATTTAAATGAGACCTGATATGATAATGATATTAATCAACATCTAACCTGCACTTATACTTCATATTACAAAGAAAGCACGTACTGCACGTTTATTTCGTGGAAAATATGAATCCACTTTTCGGAAAAATTATTTTCTTGCTTTCACATAAAGCCAAGTAAAAGTAGCTTAGCTAAGCATTTATAAGAATAAAGCTTCTCAGGGGAATATGGCGAGTACGTGCAGTATCAGAAGAGGTAAATGCTCGCCCTTTTGAAATTACGGTAATAAAAGGGAACAAAGCCTATCCGACATTCTCATCCTGATAACAATTATTTCGTATCTATTTACGTTACACCTGTATCAATTTCGTACTCTCAACAACACGTGCTTATATTTTTATTATAGTAACATAGTACAGGTATCCCCCGTAGAACACGGTGGTTTAGGTTCCGAAAAAAATTACAAAAATTAATAAATGTATACAATTCTGTTTTCATAACTAAGAGAAATGTGTTTATTAAAGAATCAATAATAAATTAAGCTATCATACTTTGACAAACCGAGAATGCATTAGGGCCAATATCGTAATATCACACAAAGCAAAATTATAAAGTTTGATAATCAACATCAAGTTCTTTATGATGCAAGAATACATGAAGTATTAAAATAAAATAGTTCCATTCGTTAATTTATGTATGATCTCTGTTTATGTTCGTTGTAAAATATGACATCGGCTTTTTATTAGAAAAACTTCGACTTGCTAATTCCTTATAGCGAAAAAACTTTCGAGTGCCAAGGGTTAATACTACACGAACTAAAAAGCGATTTACAAATTTCAACATTCTAATTTTCGATATTCTTGTAACAAGTTTAACTAACCATTGTGTTAATGAAATCGTTTAATTCTTTTCAAAATCTTCAGTTACCAAAGTCTACATTTATAGTAGAATTTATTAATTTCCTAAATAACATATATTAGGAGTACAGAAAGGCAAGCAATCATTCTCAGCGCATTTGTGGAACTCAATTTTTGTCATATTAAATATCATTCTATTAGATAGTCGCTATATATGATCCTTGGTCAACATTTCTCCGACGTCATAATTCCCCTCTTAATAAAATCAAAATCCCACCTTTCAGTGCGAAGAAATCCTTTATTCCAGAATTGACCTCCCTAACATTTCTGAAGATTCTATTTCCATAGAATCACCCGAATGAGTACAAATTATGGAGAATATTTTACAAACTGTAAGTTATAAATAGAGCAAAAAGTGTTGAGGATACAATACACGCAATTGTTTTACAAAGGATGATGAATTTAAGGTTTAAAAAACAATTGATTAATTTCGGGTATCATTCATACATTAGATCATATCATATGGTAGCTACATATTTAGAATATCATAAAATGACTGCTTTGAAAGGTAGAAATTCATTAGCTCAGAAACTAGGAATTACATTGCGGGATCGACAAATTTTTCGATTTTACTTGCACCAAGAAAATGAAAGTGCGAGAGAAACTGATGAGTAATTAATTGATTAGGGCATAGAAACGAGCCCGTGGAGACAGTTTAGATAAGCGTTTATGAAGGGGAAGATTATCAAGGGAGCGCTAGACGATATCACTGGACTCTGTGTAAAATAATACTCTATTTGAACGCGCAAAATTGCCCTGCTGATATATTCCATCACAGGCGAAATAGGTTTCCATTTTTAATAATCAAAAAACGCAAATTTTATTTAGATGAATAGTTTTGAAATATAAATCATGGTAACTACAAGTAATTATGCATAAATGTCAAATTATTTTGATACTCATGAACACTCTCAGCCAACAAGTACAAGTTACTTCTGTAGAATTACTTGTTTGTGGCAAAGATTTTCCTCGCATTATGATCTAAATCAGCGATCTAAATCCGCGAAAATAATAATGGGATGCTAGCACCTAAAAATCATGGGACATGAAAGCACGTTCGATGACAGATATATACTTAACTCGAATGCGGTTCCGTGTTGTATTCGCTTTACACTGACGGAAATTGCGAAATAAATTCCTAAGCATGTGAAGTTCCGATTAACCGGCGTACCGGAAATTCCGTTGCGGCTCAACTGTACGCGGTTCGCAGAGTTTCGAGAAATTACAAGTATGCTTGATACGTTTACAATCCGGTCATATCAGAGTGCTTTATCTATAGCAAATGTTTCCGAATTCTTCCTTTAATTCTCATAATTCATTCGGATTACATTATTTAGGAACTATTTCTTAAATATCTTCATGTTTGTTAACAATATTAGAAATTTCTCGAATTAATGTGCAATTTATCTAGTGTGTCCCATATAGTAGGTTGTCCACAAAGTCCTGCCACACATTAGCACCCTCTACGGTTTTACTGAGTTTCTACGGTTGTCATAAAAATTGGACTTATGCCACTTTCAAACATTTTTGTGAACAATGTGTCCCTTGTAGTTTGTAATTCATTTTTTATTTTCTTTGGAGAAGTTATAAATTATAGTGTGTAATGTCACTAATACCCCCACCCCCCCCCGTGGGTCGGGGGTAGAATTGGCCCACAGTACACCCTGCTTATCGTAAAAGGCGACTAAAAGGGTTTAAGCTTGTAAGGATTTAGAAACAGCACTTTATAAACATTACTATTTGAGAACGTTGATTTTAAAATGATAATTAAAATCTTCTGGTTAAAATACTACGGATATAATTTTAAATAATCTTATATATAGTGCATATAATACTTTTATTAATTATTATTTAAATATTTAATAACAATAACCGTTCAATATTTTGAGCGTGATGGAAACTGATTTTGCCATCATCCCCAAACTGAAATTGAACCTCGTATAGATATCACTTTATACTCAAAGATTAATTTATAATCTTATATTTGCAATATCGCTTCTAATTACTGACAGGTAACAAAATCTTGACTACATTTGTGAAAAATAATATATGATGTATATAATACAAATCAACTGCAAAATCTACTTATTAAGTATTAATTATCAACGTCGAGAGGAGTAGTTTTTAAAAGTTATAGTTCCAGTTCAGACTGTTTGAGGTTTCGCCATGGAACTATGTTAACTTAGCAATTTTATATAGTGATTCGCAAACACGAATGATTACCATAGGCATCTTGGGACCATATTTCCTTCTATTTAATCGATCATCGATACGATAACGTTTACATTGTTAGACAAATTTGCTTGATGCACGTTTACTCGAGATATGTACTAGAAATTAATGTACTTCCCGAGTTACGGAACACGAGATATGTTTACCATGCATGAATAAACCGATCTAACGTTAAAACTCTTAATCTGAATTCTTCTAAAGCGATCCATTATAAAGTTATTCCTAAATTCTTGCCTGTCAGTAATTCGAGGTTGGATTATTTCAAGTTCGTGTATTTGACGTTTATTAACCACTGGAATTCATCCATAATTGAAATGACTGTATATTGAAATGCTTATCAAATAATGTAGTGAGATGTACAATGTACACAAATATAATGTTATCGCTATAATACATTATAGAAAAATATTGTATAATTTTGATTGCCGAAAAATAACTTTCAATATTGTAATATTAACCCTTTGACGTATAAATAAAATAAAACTCGATGCGTTCAAGAAAATATTATTTAATGGATCTCGACTGAAGTCTTGTAAGCTTTGCAAAAAAAGACAGGGAATTTACATTGCTAAATAATGTAGGACAATATTAATAAACAATAATTAAATAACAAATTAAACAATAATTTAATAGTCCTATAGGCTTTCATTGTCATTTTCGTACGCAAATTCAAAACAGGCATGATGCAAGGTCTTCCTCTAATAAATTAGAGTTTCACACTTTAATACTACATAATTATATTTCCGTAATATTTCTTTTATGAGCGCATTAAAAACGAATTTAATCAGCGAAAAATTCTTGTCGTGTCAGAGACGTCAATGTTTATAATGACATAATCGATTGACGTATCCCAGACGTCTTTGTAAACCAAGAGGTTAATAATATAATGACTATAATTAAAATCACGTAAGATTATTAGTTTACCTTGGTATGTATAGTTGTAATATTTGTGCGAGTTTCAATCTTAATTATGGATGACTGCAAAATCGTTAAAATCATTTCCACTATAACGCCCACCGATCGATCGATTTCTGCAGCAATTAATCTCCGGATGTAGCGATAATCGATCACCCTGCGACGCGGCGTCACGATTTATCACTGACGTTTTTCATCGGGCGTTCATTTCAATTTCTAGTATCCACATGCGCGAATAACCGAACCCACGCATGCCATTCTTTCGTGAGTTCCAAAGTAAACGACATAATCCTTTTCGTATTTTAAATTGTTTGATTTCGACGATTTCTTTTATTATTTAGTAAATCAGTCTCGTTAATGATATAGTTCAAAAATAGTACGCTTATTAATGAGATAGTTAATAAAATAATATAGGTATAATAATAATCATATAGAAAATACTACGTAGTGATCGCAAAGAATGAATGAAAATGCAACTTAATATGTGAATCAATATTGAAATCTAAATATTATTCAACATAAATATTATTTCACAGCAATATAAATAAATCGGCTGTTGACATTTTTATCTGTTTATGTAATAAATATTAATAACTATTACTGTCACAGTTAATAAAATAATATCGGAAAACATGATGTAGTGACTGCAAAGAAGCGGATATCAATGTAGCCCGGTATAGGAATAAATATGTCAAATATATGTATGTGTGAGAAACTCAAATATTATTCAAAATAGGTATTATTTCACTATAATATAATTGTCGGGCATTAACTATTTCATCGCTTTATACACTAAATAATTGAATATAATACATTGTCGAACAAATTCAGTTCAATATCTGATTACGCAGTATTATTGTTTGGAATGTATACGTGGTTTCCATTAAATCGCGCTTGGATTACCACGCTGACAATTATAGTACGAATTTCAAACAAAGATTAAGATACTTTATTTAAATCCTTGCCATGAAATCAATGACGACACTAATTACTGTTTTATCCGACTATTTATTCGTATAATTGGTTTGCAAACGATATACTTTTATAATATTTACTTAATTTCATTCACTGGCTCATAGTAACTCTTCCTTTTGACCAAACGGAATCTTTAAACAGCTGTTAATTGGTATATAATTATTATAGTACGAAAGTTATGTTAATCTAAAAGTTGCATTTCTGCAACTGTTACGTCGTCTCATATGAAATGGCGCGTTTTCCTGAAGGAAAATTTTGGAGTATTTTGAGTTACAGTCCAACATTTAATACATTATATTAAATATATACCAATGAATTATACTAAAATTATCGATATTAAAATCAGTATGACTTATTAGTATATAATAAGTACCAAACTTTTATTGATTTAAAAGATCTATTGGTTTGAAAGATGTTCTATTATTTTATTCAGGGTACGTAAACTATTTTGCATTTTCGAGTATTTTGAGTTATAGCCAACGATGGATAATATTGTGGTGAGGGGAAAGGATGCACCTGTCGATGGGAAACATTGGCTCACTCAGCGTGGTAGACGGTTATCGGTAGTTAAGCTCGATATTAATTACTCATGATTGTGGTGTTACGTTGAGGTTGCACGGATACGTATTTCTAGATCGGAGTCGAATGTTTCGGTGTTAACCGCGTAACCGCAATGTCGACAAAACAAATAGCTTCTATTATACCGAAAACATTACGTCGGAATATCGCATACTCATTGAACACAATTATTGATCGCCGATAATGCCGTAAACCGATGCACCGTCTAATACATACAATTTTACAATCAGAAGTAGTAATCAAACAGTTTTACTCAATTAATTACTTGTTTAAACGATAGCACTTGGAAATTTCAACAAAACTAATTCGATGGTTATAGTTACTGACGTATATTATAGTTAATATAATATTACTATGTTCTACCATTCTTCAATTATAATATTTATTTTTTTCAAATAGTATAAGTCAAATTCTTATGAAATCAGAATTAAATATACATATGTTTCCGCTACGAACTAATATCTTCCTTTTATTCAGTATAATATTAAAATCGAAAGAAAATGAGGCTAATATATAATATTTTTTATATCCAATACACAAAATTTGATCAGCAATCAAATGTAGTAATCAAATTTTCAACTGTTTTATTCAGTTCGTTACTTACTTAAACGATAGCGATTTGAAATGTTGACAAAACTAATTCCATGGTTTTAATTATTACGACGTAACCGTAAATATTACTATAAACTTAACATAGTTGTTTCTTACTATGCTAGTCATCATATAAAATAAAATTGTCAACACGTAAAAGCAATAGTGCCAATAAAATGAAAGTGCATGCTTGTAGAAAGTTTAGGACTCTGAGAATAGTTGCGCAAATAATTTTTAAAGAATTTCATGGCAAGCATGAGCACACATTTCATTTCGCGACGTAAGATATTTTTGACCGCTGCTTTTATCCCTAGGATAATCATGGAAAATTGAATAAGACAATTAAACTATTACGAACACATATAAATAGGTCTTATAATTACAATCAGGGATCGAAATGAACAGTTATCTTCGGTTTTTAAAAAATTTCTGTTCGAAATCGTATATTTCGTTTAAAAAAATATCTGTTCTAAAATTATTATGGAAAGAATTGTAACACCAAGGAACTTATTTGAGAAGTATTCACATTGAACAGATACTTTAGAATATGTGTAATAAAAGTTTTTTAGAAACAGGTTATTTCAGAACATTTATCATGCTATTCATTAAGTAGTATTCAGTATTGGTTATAATGATTGAGAACTTTTTTTACATTCAGAAAGAAAGTGTCAGTTCCTGTTATAGAAAAAATGTTATATGTTATTAAAACTTTGATTCTCAAGAGCTTTTGTTTATCTGTTCTCATCGGAAATTATAATGTGAGAATACTTTTCAAAAATGCACTACATTGATTAAGTTCGAATGGAATCTATTAAAAAGTTCCGTAACTCCTTCAATCCCTGATTACAATACGATACTTAACCCATTCAAGGACGGCTTTTTCAACGTTAGAATGAAACGATGTAATCTTTTGCGTAATTATTATTTACCCATTTCAAATTGTTAGCAATAAAACAAGTAAAGAAAAAAGTTGTAATGCAGTAACGTAAACAAATATAATGTACACGTATATGGTCTCCGTCCCCAAAGAAGTTAAAAAATAAATTAATCGAAAATGTACATAAATTGTGATCTTCAAATCGAGAAATAAGAAGTTTTCAATTACCAAAGCACCTTTTTAATAATTGTATTATAAGGTTTCGAAAAAATAAGAATGGTGCCACAAACGAAAATGAATTTTGTGCCGAATTAAATTTTGTTACATTTATAAGAATCGGGGGGGTAAATAATTTTTAGAAAAATTCTTTGGAAACACCTAAAGCCCGTGTTCTGTCACGTTGTAACATATAGCCGCAAGTACAAGAGTCTTAGTTGACAAGCAAGGATCGCTACGTTTCTGCAGCTGCAGTTTCATCGCGATGCGTCACCTGCATTGCCGCAGAACGTCTTGAGTTTTACGTCGTCACGGCAGAGTTCCCCGGATGAAGATTGCGACAAAGACGCTGAAGGAATCTTTGGATCGTAAATACCGTGAATATGCCGTAAAGTTTAACGATTCAAGTTTCAAGCCATTATTAAGCTGCACTTTGCAGCTTTCTGACTCAAAACGCATCGCAAGGTGCCAAGAGTAACATAAACCTCTGTACAAAGATTACCAATCATAAAGTATACATATACATATGTATTTATTATATATAACGATTAATTCGAATCATAAGCCAGTACTTTCCAGGATTGGTAATCCCTTCGGAGTTGAATTCGATCGAGCTTTTAATTGAGTTTGGCCTCAACTTACTTATAAAATTAAAGCTCTATATACGGAAGTACGGTTTGAATTCAAATCAAATGGCCGAATACGAATCAAATGGGATTGGATCATGTTTCTTTTCATTAAACATTCGAAAATGTTAAATTTCCATTTCCATTTGCGTAGAACGTACTGGTTATAAATGATCTCAAATGTATCATCAAACGAATCGGATATTAATATCAAATGGAAAAAATGATTCAGATTTCATATACAGGTAACCCTCGTATAACGCGAGCGTTAAGTTCCAGAAAAATGTCGCTTCTGTGAAATGTTATTTGATGCGAACACGTTATATCGACATCTCGTTGCATAAGTACTGCGTTATACGAGGATCGATGCAATTTGTGAACCGCGTTGTGCGAGGGTCAACTGCACTCACATATCGCAGTTGAGAAAAATAATTCTTAAGAACTGGTTAAGTATATGTCATCGTGTAAAAATCTCTTGTTGAAGAAAAGAAGATGGATGGTAGACTTACAACCCTCCGTAACAAATCTGGAAAGGTTACATTTCAACTCTACTTTTCCTGGCTTCCAAAGAGAATAGGATAAAATGAACCGTTATTTTAGCAGACTTAAATTCGGAATAACATAATCCATGTAAATATATTTAAACAATAAGAGTTGGTCTAATTACACGGTAATCAAATTTTAAAGCGCATAATAGATATTCATTAACGGAAATTAACGGAAATCCTCGGGAAGTAAATCGAAGTAAAAATCCGTAATTAAGGGTCTTTTGTTCGAAGTAAAAGTGCAGCTTAGCAACGCAGATCCATTGAAGAATTTTTACGGCGCGATGAGCACACTGCTCGAAATTTATTCATAGAAGGTATAGTTATTGAAAGCTCGTCTTCGGCTTCGGGGTATCTCGGAAGAATACGAAGGGTACGAAGGCTCCTCGAATCCTGTGAACCTTATCCCCCGATAATATCGGTTCCATGGAAAAAAAGGAGTACATCCTCGTGGATAGGGAGTAGAAAGATTATTGGTACGGGATCTGAGAGAGGGTGATGTTTTCGGAAAAGTCTGCAACGACCTAATATAACTGGAAGTACCGGCACGGTAGCGATGAACCATCTAATACACCCCCGAACCCCATGGTGCCACTCGCCTAAGATCAATAAAGCACCTTGCCTCACGGGATCACGGGGTTCCAAGGACAGAGCCAATAGTCCTTTCAAGCAAATGGCGCGACCCACATTGTCCCCGGTCCTTACTCTTATCTTATATTCAATCGAATGAAAAATAGATTTCCTAGTTAATGAAATTTCGACCACAATCGCGATACAGCATAGTGCTCTGTTTCCAACACATTACCATCTAAATTGTTAATTTAGTATGCCTTAGTATGCTCTAATCGAAAGTTGTTTATCGAAGGATGAGATCTAAATCTTTTGATGGGTGTAAGATGCTGTCGCTTAACTATGAATCAACTTGGTTGATTCTATCACCACTTATAGTAATAATCGATTTTGGATTTTCGATAATAAAATCAATAAAAGTTGGAATAAATAGATCTATATTTCATATCATTTTTGTGGTACTCAAGGATCTATATAGATAGTAATGATCGATTTTGAATTGTCAATAATTAAATCAATAACAGTTGAAATAAATAGATCTAAATTTTATACCATTCTTGTAGTATCCATATATCCATAAATATCATTAATTTTCTATCTATCTTATTTTTAAATAGGTTGAGTTTTATCGTAAGATCACAATATTCGATATTTCTTGGATCCTTCATGTAAAAGTTCAATAAATATCGGTTTCATTATTTTAAATGGTACCCGTTTATCCGGCAAACAGCTTTGTCCAATTACTTGAATTTTGCTGACTGAATCAAAAGTGCCGTTTAATGATGCCCCACTTTAGTTTGTCGTTCGAATACCCAGAATGTCAATCCCGTACTCTGGCCAACTTCTTTGCACGAAAAACGGCCATAATTGGGAATAACTCCTCGTCGAGTAACTTAAATGTAAAGTGTTATGCCGATAAATTATGCTGCAGAAATCGAATATTATGGAGGTAGAATATCAGTGATATATACAGAAATATCAATAATATTTTTCAACCTACTTTAATTATCTTGATTATATTTGTAACAGCGTCAGTAGATAATTGCTGGCCATTTTTTTAATTAAATGGTTGAGGGGGATTAATATTTTAGTATTGTTAAATGGGAAGTAGTATTGATTATTTAATATTGTGATGCCTCTCATTAAACTGAATCACATTTATTGGAACCATTTGTTTATTTTGCGCAGTTAAAGATGTATAGCGAATTGTACTTCATGTACTCCAACATTTGTTTAAAAAGATGGTTCGTTATAGTTGTTGATCGGTGAATTAATACAAAAAGTCAATCCATGTTTCTATTATTTTTAAATATGAATATTGTATATGGATGAAGTGTTACTTTTACGTTTTTCAAACTCAGTCAAAATATGAAATATCGTTTTTCCTTTTGTACGATTAATACTGACTAAGTAACGAAGGGTTGGATTAACAGTAGACGAAATAAATGCCTCGATTTGACGGTGGCGCATAAGTTTCCCTATTTGAATAACCGAGCATTCCTGCATCGAATCTACGGCTTAAACCAACGCTACTTCAATAAATACGTAGGTACGTATACGTGACACATGCAAATAGAAATTTCATGTCATCGTGACGTAACACGTCGTATTTTACAAAATTTCCTACCTCGTATATCCAAAAACGTCATCAGTCCACCGTGTAACAATCGGCTCCCGGTTGCTGCCAGGATTTATTATGGTTGCACGATAATTCCATACATATACACATACGTACATACATCGATCTCAGTGCGGACATAAAACGGGTGCAGGATTATTGTTTATTCACAGTGTCAATAATGCTTTTCATTTCTGGTTCAAACTACTCTAAGTATATTAACACGATATTTACAACGGAAATATAACGTTATGGTGTACATGTACCACATACATTATCGTCAATACTGTTTTAATAGATTATTCATAATAATATATCTCTTCATTTATTAACACTAAAACTGCCGTGTACATATTTTATTACTCATACATTTATTTATGTATTTATAAATTATGGCTGGTGGATGTGAGTTAATTAATGGATTTAATCATGTGTGGTATTTATGTATTTTGATTGCCTTGGTAGTTCTAGTGTTAAAAGTAATATTTAAAACTAATTATTGTGCGATCGGTATTAGAATAAATTCAAACTGTATTTGACGAAAGATTTATGTGTCGTTTATGATGCGTCAATCAACTTTAAATGAAAGGTGAAAATTTAAATAAGTTATTGACAATAACATATCTCTTTGTTTATTAAAAGTAGTATCTAAAACAGATTTTGATGTGATTGATATTAAATGATATTCGAAACATATCATATGAGAATTATGTACTTCGTATATAATATGTCAATCAACTTTAAATAAAACATATAAATCAAATCCTCTCGAACTGGACATTATTTAATGGAAATTGTGTATTATTGCGAAAGAAATGCAGCTATTAGAATCCCCTTTGAGCGGAAATATGAATGAACAAATAAATGTCGAATATTTTGACCGACGATAGTCTCCCATAAAAGTTTAAATATCTGTACATAGCAAGATATACGACGCATATTTGCACCGTATGAATTAGAAATTGGACGTATCTAGGAAGAAATATGGTCGCGCATAAATCAAACGAAATGCACCATCTATACTGTTCGAAAGTTTATTTGTGGAGGTTTTTCAAAATGCCGCATAAAAACGAATAGCATTAAAGTTAACTCTGTTTCACTAGCAACTAATGCAGAAACAAAAACGCGTGATGTAATAGGACGGGAGAAGCACTAATTTTTTGGGACCCGTAATATTTAAACCTACTAAACGGATGTGCAACAGAACCTAAATAAAATAACTATTATTATTAAAACTGAATCGACTGTTGCATCAAAATATACATTATATTTGAACAAATGGAAAGTATGTGACGCTAAACACCTATTTTTAAGAAATTGACATTATACATAAACAACTTTCAACACAGTCCAGCCTGCCGAACTTCAAAGGCCTCATTCCGCTCCACGTCAACGCGCAACAGCGCACTTTGCAAAACACAGTAAACAAATTAATTGCGTTGGAATATGAAACTTTTCCGCATCCCGCCTATTTCTTTAACCTTCCCCCGACGGATTATCACCTTTTTAAATATTTAAAATTATGTCTGTGCTAGAAAAGCTTCCAAAAATAAATCTGATGATTTTGATAAAAACGGCATATTTTCGGTACCTACACGATTGGGAAATTTCACAGCGGTGAATAGGATGTATTTTGATTAAATGGAAATTATATTGTGAAATTTGATATGAGAACACCTAATATAATCCCAATTAAAAAAATTAAACTTGACCGTAAAATGTCCTTCACGTGTCCACTTACAAAAATGTTAATTAAATCGAATAATGTCCCCCCTCAAAACCATTCGACTGTTGCCTGAAACATTTGTCGAAATTATTAACAGTTTTGAAAATATTCCTACTTCCAGTCTTAGATGAATCATCTTGTATATTGTAATTATAATACAGCCCGCGAAATTTCTATAAAGCCACCACGTTTTTTGCTAATATCTTATAAATATTTCATACTTATGATAAGTTTGTGTGTTATATTATTTTAGGAGTATTAAAGACACATATTTGTCGGTTTAAATAATTGAAATAACATTTATTTAAAATAGGAAACGGAAATATGTAATATGACATAAGATACGATGCGAAATTTCTATAAAGTTTCTATGTATGAACGATTCTACGAAAAGTGCCAGCGACAGATAAAAGTATTTCTATCACAGCTGCGGATGTCAAAGTATTAATAAGTAAAGATTAATTGATTATCTTCAATTCTATTTTACCTTGAAATCAAGAAGATCACCAATCGAATAATAATAAAGAAGAATATTCGTCACACTCGTTGTCAAAGGTTCACTTCGAAACTAAAAAAAGAATCACCGAATGCAGAAAAGGGTTAAATTGATCGCGTAAAAGCACGTTGTAATTTGGAAAATGAGAAGCAATTATTATAAGAAGATCGCATTAAGGCGGACAGCGAGAATACATTTTTGCACTGTGGTATCAGGTGCGCGTATGTGAAAAGTACTTCCTGAGTACTTGAATTTTCGACGTCCGCTTGTTCGTTCCGTGAAGTTATTAATGGTTGGTACGCCGGTCGAGTTGAGACCAACATTTATTCCGTTGCAATAATAGCGTCCGCATGAGAAATGAAACATCCGCTTACACAATGCAACTGACAAAGAAGCGGAAAAAATGTGCACCAGTTTTTGATGCTTCGTAGAAATACTCTAATCACGCAAATTTCTGATGTATCTTATTTCCAGAATGCAAACGAACTTTCATAGAGAGATATTGTGGCTCCTTTAGAGCATGCGATTTTGAACCTTTATATTTGACGGCACACATAAACTAATGGAGGCATTCGGTCGTAAAACGTGGTATCTGTCATTTGTTGGGAAATTGAGTTATTGGCAGCGATGGATTGAGTATTTAACACAAAACTTTATAATCGATTTCCCGAAAGTTTACTTTTTATTAGTTACCATGTTTTCCAAACGAATGCCTGAATTACTAAAATTCTACGGCACGCCAAAGAATATATGTATTATATTCTTTCGCTAATCTGGCAAAGAAGTACACATATTTGACTGATTTACAAGAAAATAATATTTTGTTGGTTTTCGCTCCAAAGTGGCTGTAAAATAACTATATTTCTCACTGTGCATTAAACGACATTTAATGATACGCCAAGAGAATATTATCCAACTTCCTTTTTGAAGTATTTGTGAAAAACCTTTCACAAGACAAGCTCGATGGCTTCTTCTTAACTGATTGGGTGAAAGTATTTACACTACCGATCATAATTATTCGAGCGGCATGACTTTTGAACGGGAAACTTGGCGGTATAAGCCTTATTTTAAATATAATCATGTTGTGAAAAAAGTGATATTTCCAATGAGGAAAGGAGTGAAACAGATTTTCTTGCGTGACACAGCTTGAGAATTGCGCGTAAGAAGATTGGAAGGGGAGAATATGGAACGATTAATTATAAATTAGCGATCTTGGGCTCGAAAAGCCGCAACTTTTTGCACCGACAATTTAACGAAAGAATGCTAGAATCTTGCATCGCTTCCACAATTAAGCACGGAGGAGAGAATATAACGACATGGGTCTGTATATATTTATAAGGTGAATATAATATTCGCCGATATCTACGACGGGTGTAAGGTTTATTTTTAGCACGGCAATAACTAAGAAACTAGAAAATATGAAAACAAATGCGTTTTTACTATGTTCACGTAAATACTCCTCTCTGCTTGAGATTCTTATTTGTGTTGTGCGCGGTAGTAAAAATAATCAAGTGTACTCCGCGCAAGAAAAACATGACCTATTTGCCTACCAAATTCGATAAAAGAGAAGCTTTACCAGCCGGTGAAAAACTGGATTTTTAGATGACGAGAATGTTAGTCAAAGAGAATGTCTAGATAATAAAAAGGAATGTTTACAAAGTAAAATCCAATATGTTCCTCGGATCTGACAGTTTCGGCGTATAAACACAAGTCTTTGTTTACCTTATATTCCAATTAAACAATATTCAATTTTACAAAGCCCAAGGGGACAACTTCAATATTCGTACGGATATATTCGTGATAAACAATGTTTTTACTCGTTGAAACCCTCGTTCGCAAAATACCGCGACTTGTGTTTGTTTGTTTGCAGTTTTCTTGCAAAGGGAACCATTTCGAACAAAAATATGGTTCACTTTTGAACGTAGACCAGATGGGAAAGTAAATGCGCCATGGGCAACTGTACTAATTTTTCATATTCCCTTAGTTCCCTGGGATAAAAGGAACTCCAGGAGGTACTATGTACATGGATGCACATAATTATGCAGAAAACAAAAAACATTACCACTACGACATGATACCCTATCTTGTCTGGATGTCGGCCAGTTGTAGAGTAAGACTCATAATTATCAAGAGGGATAAAACTAAGCTTACTTTATTATAATTAATGCTGCAGCCATAATTACCATCTCCCGCATAATTAAAATATTCAACAATATTTAAATTCGTATTGATATTTAACAAGTTCAATACCGTGGAGGTTACCGGTGGCCCTCGAGAACAATATTACTAAAACTTGAATCAAATATATCGCTAATATTCGCAAAATTGTCAATATTTTTAACTTTGCGATAACAATGTAAATTAACTAATGTATCGTAAAGCGCTTAAGCAGTTTCATGTTTGGACGTTATATACACATTTCGAACGCGTATCGCGAGGTATCGTATAACACGGATTTCTGCCCGGCACTCAACGTGTTAAATTCTAAATACTTATATTTTATTAGCGGATTGAAGAAAGTTCTGAGTTGGAAATTTTGTTATAAGATTTATTAATAGGATTCCTATTAAGATTATTAGATTTACTACGGATAGATTAACAGGATTTATGATACGGTTTAAAATATCTGCATATTTGATGTATATTTGAAACTCCTATTAATATTTTAATTGTAAATACCGATATCTTATTAGTGGATTAATGAAAGTTCTAAGTTAGAATTTTTTCTACAGAATTTATTAACAGGATTACTATCAAAATTATTAGAATTGTCATAGATAAATTAATAGGATGTATAATAGAGATCAAAATAACTATCACAATTGTACAATATGTTTAGTAAAGAACAAAATTGTATATTTCTGAAAAACTAAATTTAGAAAAATGACAAATATCGTGACCCGAGTCATTCACTCTGTGATTTAACTTTTACGGTGAATTTTGATCGGTGAACAAAAGTTTTCAAGTAATGTTCCGCGACACATAATTATTGCGAGAAACAGAAACGAGCGCGACAACCCGATTCGGTTTTAATTTAGTTCCAAAAAGGTTGAAATTCGTTCTTTTGAACGATATGTGGCCATGGTGCCGCATAGAGTTTAATATTGAACAGAGGCAAGTCTGTGTTATAACTAGATTAATTCAACTAATTAGGTTCGTTAAGGTTTCCACCTCCGTGTCCAAAGAGCAGAACAATTTACTTTAATACGTTTGCTAATAACAACGTCATAATTTCGTTGACGTTTCGTTATGTTTAATAGGAAACACGAAACACTCGGCTTACGTGAAATTCAGTAATATTCATCCCCGCGAAATCATAGAATTCCAAGAATGATAATGAAATTCATTGAGTTGATATAATATTCATAACATTCTACGACCTTGCACGGGAGAAAATTAAATTTTCACCCGGATTGGATACTAATGACATCCAATAAGAAAGAAAATTAGAAAGTTATTAATACGTATCGGAAGGGTTCAAATTAACGCAACATGATAATTAAAAAATTCGTTTTATGCATTCACTTCAAAATAACTACATCAGTTGTACGAAACCTCAAGAATGTTTACTTTAACCATTCTTATTTATAACTTCAAATATTCAGTTCGATACGATATTGTGTAAATTTTCTATTACATGTCGTGAGATTTCTCTTCAAATTGCAACTTTTACGTTCTGTGGTTCTCTACAATTGTTATATCGTCGCCATTTTCATTAAGATTTAAGTCTGGTTGCAGATTGTGCAAATCCGATGAACCAATATTATTTTCATTGTTTCGTATTTCTTAATTGTACGTTCCTGGCATCATCTAGCCTTGCCGTTAGTATGACAAGGTCGATCGTACCGTAATAAGAAATGTCATAACGAAATAGTTATGAATAATTATAAACAAATAATGTGGCTGTTGTAAAACTTGTGGTTTTTCATGCGATCGTTATGTTCATCCCAAACCGATTCAACGGTCTAATTATTAGTAATAAATTGCACAAGTTCTCCGAGTTTTTCCAATATTTCGCGGCGAATTTATGCAGTTGCTGCGGAGTGTACGTACTCAGAAATGTTTTACAACGTCAATAAAATAATTGTTCTGGTGCAATGTTTATGTAGGCGTCACAAGTACTAATCAATAACATAATAATTGTATCGACACTTAACAACGGTAGAGTAATGAATATGTTAATTAAGGTCGTCGAAATCCACCTTTTAAGATCGATCGATCAACGATATAAACACATTATTATGTATTATATGCATGTCGGTGCTCGTAGCTTATTCTCTGTGACTTGGAAAAATTGTTTTACGCATGCTCACGACCCTCTTCCGCCAAAGAATTACGCAGGAAAAAGCAACATCCGGTTCGCCACCAAAAGAAGCTCCTTAATGATCAGCAATTTTATCCCCCTTTTATGAAGCTCGTTTGCGGAGCTTATGAAGGTTTCGGTTCGTAACATCGGTTTATGAAAATTGAACAGAAGAGGGGAAGAATGGAATCAAATAATTATCCGTTTTCTTAACCCTTTGCACTCGAAAGGCTACTCTTAATCGCCATTCAGTTTATTGTGACTACCGAGAAATGACATTAAAATTTACTCCAGTTATTTCTTGATATTGAATTTGAAATTATCAACAACGATAAAGGACATCTTATTGTCATCTGTCAGTCGCCACCAGAGTTGCCGCGATAAGTCTAAGTAATACTTGTATACATAGTACTTATTAATATAACTACTATTCCTTTGAAACTTCCGCTTAGTATAAAGTAATAAATAATCTCGAGTGCAAAGGGTTAAGTTTAACGAGAAGGGAAACTGTTTGTTTCATAGTGAAATATTCTTTGTCTGTAGAAAGTACTGTGTATGGCTAACTAGAAAGTAATACCAAACCCCGCCGCTTGATAAGATCTTTGACGCCATTTATGATATCAATTTTTACGACGGAGGAATCAATCGTATACGTTTATATTGGATTTAAACACACGATACGAAGTATGCTTGTGCGTCATACGGATTTTGATGTAAAATATATCGAGAGATAATGTTAATTGAAATATTGACAAAGTAAAAGAGAATGCAGGCATCGATAGGGATATCGATAGTAAATGACATTAATACCAAGAAGTATCCGGTGCAACGAGTTTAATTAAATTCTGTCGCAAATTAATAAAGCTCTGAATGCAAGCTTAATATTAACCCAACGGAAACTGGTTCGTCAGAATCTGTAAATAGTACGAATAACATGATCTCCCATGAAGTATTGTCAACTTTTATATTAACAAATGGAATAATAATAAAAATAGCAAGAAATTTGTATTATGCAAATCATGTTTGCAGATTGAAAGCGTGTTTATTAGGATTTCATTTCATAATTATAAATATAACTATTACTGCTTTTAAACTTTCCCTTTTTGTGAAGTCCCATCAACAACTCAGTTGGTATAACATGAAGTATCGTAATTCCAATATCGTTATTAAGATTCATATCATTTATCGATAGATCTTAACTGGATTTACGGATGATGATATTTCATGCCAACAAGCTTTTTGATTCGCGGTAAATTCATCCAAATTCACTGAAATATTGAGGGGTGAATGAACTCCTGGTACCGTAACCGCGGCATACAGCATCGTGTGCAATGTGCACGATGGAGATAGGTGAGCGAGCTCTCACAGCTTACAGGCTTTGAACGATCACCGGTAATGGAAACTCGTAACGCATTTCGAAAAAGGTTTACAGCGAATTACACGCGCCCGCGCATTTCCTATTGTAGAAATATCTGCATTCCGATTAAATGGAAACGCGAAACTCTAAGAGAGCTTCACGACGAGCCGGAACTCATGTTTACGATGTTCGTTCGAGTAACTGGAGAACGGAGTTTTAAAGGAACTTTGTAAATCAGACTGTAGAATTCCTTATTGTGGTAACAGTAATAGTAGCCATGTTTTTGTATTAATTAATGTAGGAATTTTATAGGAGATCAAAGAAGTGATGTTGAGCCTTAAACTCGTAATGCGATAGATGATATGTATTGGAATAAAACGGTATAGGATAAAACGCGACAGTCCTACTATACTAACTACTCTAACACGCATTTCGAAAACAAAATGCTCAACTAGATTTACGTTATACGATCTCCTTTTAGATATGAAAACAAAACTAGGCTATAGGGGGTTAAATACGAAAGTTAAGAATGTCTACATCAGAGTTGATCAGCGCTGTATTTTCTACAGTTGTTTCTTAACCCTTTCGCTGCGAACAGCGCCGTTAGACGCTCAACTATAGACGCTTCCCCTGAGCGAACAGCGCCTTGTGCATTTGTTTTGCATTTTTTGCTATTAATAACTGCACGATAATGGCCATAAATTCGTTTGTCTTCGATTATTAAAGATTATTAAAAATTACTAATATTGTTCTTCTTCTTATTATTATTGTTTGGCCGGCGTGCCGGCCAGCCGCTTCAGGGAAAAGACCAGCAAAATTGGCTCCGCACACCGTGTTATCCGCGCGGACAACCTTCTACTATCGCGCCTGCTGCGGAGAGAGCAATTCTTTTCTGAGCACTCCGCAGCGAAAGGGTTAATTTCTGTACATAAATCGTATATATTTATCTATTCATGTAAATCGTCTCCGCCTCGTTTTACTCAGCAATCATCTACTACAATCCCTACAGTATCTTTATGATACATTAACTAATTCTTTGGTTAAAATAAGTAAACTAGTATTAGAATTTGAAAGGCTTTTAAAGCATGTGCAAAACTGTATCATAAAAATCACGACAATCCCGTATTGTAATAGTGCATTTACCATTTACCATTTTACGCAAATGTATTTAACGTACAGACAAGGGGATGACACGTAGGCATTCCTAGTTCACTTAACATGGATGCGATATTAAATTACGCGGCGGCTTGCATGGCTACTGATATCTAGACTGTGTATAACGATAGTGTATCGAATCATCCGTGCAGTAAATACGATCTGTAAATGCGCACAATTCAATGGCATAAAGGATGATTTCATCATAAAAATTCCACTAAACCATGCGACCTCATCTATTCGACGAAATCCATGCTTCAACGAATCATATAAATCCGATAATATCGCGCTTAATTTAGCACGTATTTAAACAGAAATAATTACATGACAATTATGAATGTTTCTCATATAATTGTAACACGAAGATGACGGAGATTAAAGTACAATTAAATGTAAATTTGTATTGAAACGTACGAATCAGATTAGCAATAGTTTAAAATTATGTAGAGTGGCGATTATTACGTAACTCATAAGAAATAAGTGGATTAAAGCTATGAATGAATATTTCTCATATTACTAAGGTATAAAGATAACACAAATTAGGATATAATAAAATATAGTGGTACCTCGTACTTCGAGCGCTTCTGACTTCGAAACTTCCAGAGTTCAAACGCTTGAGAAAGCAAGAAATTTGATTCGAAGTTCGAACATCGTTTCTAAGTTCGAATTACAGTCCAGGAGTAAGATTTTCGTCTTTGTGATTTTTATAGTACAAAATTATTCTTCACTTCTATTTTCATGTTGTAATAATAAAAATTAATAGAACAAACATGAAATTATTTTGTTCAATTTTTTCTAAGTTATTATCATTAAAAAACTTAAAATCTAAAATCTTGATTCGGGCTTCGAAAGATTCATACATCGAACGGGTTTCTGGAACGAATTAAATACGAACTACGAGGTAGTACTGTACAATATAAACTTATATTGAAACATACAAGTCATATTCCTAAAAGTTTGGAATTATTTACAAGAGTGGTAGAATTCGTGAATTACTTACTGAAATAACAACCACAAAAGTTCAAGGGTAATCAGTACATCTTACCGAATCCGGGCTTTATTCCGGAACCACTTCCGCCTTATGGGATATGCGAAACTAGTCCTTATACCGCAAGACCTTGTTACCTTTTGCAACTCATTAATATTGTAATAACAAGAGAGCTGAAGGTAAAGCGTAGCCATAAGAGATGAGACTAGAGACAGGTAAAAGGAGAGTAACCCTTGAGTCTAGTAGCATACTACATAACATCCATGTATTATCTCTAGTTTCAGCGTCACGAAATCTATTTGCCTTCCACGAAGAGCACTTTCCTCTGATGTGTGGTTACTACGTTATGTTAACCATTTTACATAGTTATGAAAATCTAAGATTTATCTTGAATACATCTTAGAAAAACAACTGTAAGTTATCTTCTACCTTCTATTTATACGAATATTTTACTCATATTCTTCTCATTCGTCAAACTTCATGTTGCTTGGAGAACTTTAAGCTTCACGATTATAACTTACGAAATAATTTATCGATTTTACGATTTAGCTATCTAATAGATAACTTCTAAATTATTGTTATTAATTGTACTATTTGATTTGGTATACGGCTGACTAAACTATTCAAAGTATTATCAAATTTCTTCGGACTAATCAAAGCTTAAGGGAATTATCCTAGTAATTGAATTATTTATGGGAAATTGTTTGTACGCGTTATTATTTGCCCGAAGACGTGCAAACTTTGTATATATTACGAACCATTTACCGCAATGAACTCGGAGCTGAAAGTTTCGACGGTAACTTGCAACTCGTTTAGAACCTGCTTTCGTTCTTCATCTTTGGGACTTAAAGTTACCTCTTCGCTTCCTTCACGATGTAATGTATGAGAACGAAGTTTCCAGGCAACCACGCGTGTTTCTCATATACTTCCGTATAACAAGTTTCACGTCGACTGCGAAACGGTTATCATTATTCTTATGATATCCTAGATAACACAATACTTAGTCTTGATGTTATATAGAAGTAATATATCCTATTCAAACAGTGTAAATACTTATGATCATACATTTCGTTATACCAATGATAACGAATTACTTGCAGCAGAATTTCCTGTATTTTTGGGTTATTATATTCCAAAGGTAACTATCATTTATTAATCAAAGTTATATTGGTCTCAGTGGCTTAAAGATTAAAAAATTCAGAATAATAACAGCAGCACCAAAACAAAGGGTATAAGAGAAATTCGTTAAAAATTGTTGAGAATTATTAGGTATATACATAAGTTCTCGCCGTGTTATGAAATCCAACGAACTTGAACTTCTTTTTTTAAAGAAAAATTGTTTTTGTTCAGAAGAATATTCTCCATTATTTTCTATAACCTTATTCCAACGATCTACAAGCTTTTTAACAGCATTTGTTTCTTTGCAAGATAGATACATAAACTGTGCCATCCAAAAACAGCGAGAATTTATGCACATACCTAATACTTTAAAAATCTCATAATTTAATTGCAATTACTGTTGTACAATAAACCTTATAACTGCGCGGAACAGTAATGAATGTAATGATAAGAAATAAACTTGGAGGAGAACAATTAACTGCAGCCATAGAACTGACTTTCTGTACATCATTTAATTTACGAGAAAACAACATGCTCGAAGGATATATTACGATGGAAATGTATACGTGTCCTGTGTAATTTATGCATACGTGGAAACGCGAGGATGTGGTTAGAGGCAGCAGTAGTAAAGCCCCGCGTATGATCAGACACCGTAAACCACTGCCGGCAAGAGTACCAAGAACTTTCTCCGACCGCTGCCTTCTGTCTCAACTCTCCCCTGTTTCCCTTTTATTATTCATCTCGATCGTCTGCCTCCCTTTCACTATTTATTCGTACATGAATGCGACACACGTAGATCATTTTATAGGAATTCCGCGACTACATGAGAAATTTTCATTTTTCATTCCAGCTCGCATATTGCTGTACTGAAATTAAAATATCGAAACATGATCGGAAAATAAAACTCGATGAAATTAAGTTGTACATAATAATATATTGATAAATATGGATATGGGGAATTATTTTATTAAGGTCCGGTGATATGCAGATGAAAAAAGTCCAAATTATCTGAACCTTGAGAATGTTATGCAGGAAAATGTTATGTTGAGCAGTTATGTTATGCTTTATGACTTATAGTACTTCGGAAGGTTTACTATACGAGAACTGTTAGTGAGTTTTTCCGCGACATATTAAGTGTAAGCAAAAGAATTGGTTTAGAAGTATATTAGTTCAAGGTTGCATGACAGCATCTGATTATATTACCAATATCAAGATATCAATTGCAAAGATTACTCGATAGAACCCAAACTTATTTACGATATCGAGCGTTCGTAAATATAAAAGATGATTTGATATCGAAACAACTAATTTTACGATCAACTTTAATAAGACATTTTTAGTCCTACAATTTTAGATCCGTTCTTTATCAGCCTGTATAAAGACTAGTGAAAGCAATACTAATAATATTCGTTATTTATGTGACTTATCATCTTCCTTGTGATAACAAGACGGTGTCCTTTCAAAGGACTATGTTTATAACACAATGTGCTAACCTTGTTCACTTATCATGCATTATGAAAGAGATAAGGACGACTTACATTAGAAGTTAAACAGGAGTAAAGCTACGTTGTGAGCAAAAAACTAGATTGCTGGTTAGATATGTTGGGTAACTCAAAATGAGCAATTGAGATGTGTCCATTCGCAATCCCGAGATCCTTTAGCGATATGAACAGAATGAAGCGTACATAAATCGCCCGCGGCTTGTCCCTGATTTAATGATATCAACATTATTTCCCAGTGACGTGTACTGAACCTCAACTGCTTTCATAGTCAACTAGGACTTCGCCCGAGCACCCCATTATTACGTTGACCACGTTTATCTCACACCCCACAGGAACTTATTTTTGTCCCGATTTTGCATGTGCCCTGCTTCTTATTCGCGATGATGTATCGTGCTCCAAACGCTGTACTTCTTGCTGCCACTATTCCAGTATTACATCATTCAAAATGAAATGCTAATAAATAATCCATCACATCCTTTACTGCGACATAATGTGTCGTAAAAATCTAATGACTTGAATAATGTAATGAAGAACGTAACGAATAATGTAAGATGGGGTTATTTCAGTCAGTTTCAGAAAATTGTTGAATAGGTCATTTTCACATAATTCTCACAATCAGCAATTCTCACATAATTTTAATATGTTTGCTTCATAAAAAAGCAATTGCTATTCATCATACAGCTACTAATAAATATTACAGCACCGCTTTAGCCTACCTTACATGTTTATCCTACCGGGGTTGTTGCAAGCTTCTATACTTATGTGTTTATTGTACATAAAAATTTGTCTGTACATTTAATTCGTAAGAAATTCATCATTATTCTCTCAGTTCAGAAAACTGTAGAATGTATTGTCTAATGACAAGAGATTACGTCCGCAAGAAGAGTAAGTAGAAAAACATACAAAGTGTAATGTTTGTAATGTTGCCTAGTATTTTAGATTCCAAATCCCAGTTGCATAGTGTATCCTGAAGATCTCAGCCGAAGGGAAAGGACAAAGTTCCTTTTGGATTCCCCAAGGGAGCCGTTTCAGTTTGTTTGCTCCCAGTTTCCCTGTCTAATTCATTTCCTTGGCTCGGTCATGGTTCCTATTTGGAACCTGGAATGGCTCTTTCCCAACACTTATCAGTTTATCTATATTTAGTCCTTCTTTGTGGAAAAATAATACTGCTAAATATATTATTTGTGAAATCACATAAAATAAGTTTCTTCCTATAATATATAAATGTCATCAGATTTTTCAGTTTCCTAAAACTACAAAGTGTTTATAGATTTATAAGATTTATTCGAATTTCCAAATGTAATCCACGAGGGAAATATTCTTGAATCTCGTTCGTAGACATTTTCAATATTCACGAACTTGTTGAAAACAGATGACATAGCCAAATAGGGACAAATTATTTCTATAAAAGGAACAAGTGTAGGGAACATAGGGTGCTACCCTCGCAGTAAACCGAGAAAGGGACATTGGGAGGTGACCGAAACCCTGGCCATTGAAGTGTCCAGGAGTCTCGTAATAAATGTATGAAAAGCGAGAGCAAGAGGGAAGGGCGGAGACTCGAAGCTTTTAAAAAATTAACAAACACGAAAAGGGAACGGTATAAGCTTAATGGCCGCTGCAATATTCACTGGTCGAATGAAGCAGAACCCTTTTCATGCTTCTCGCTAGACTGCCCTTCTGATCAGACAATGTCGGCTGACATTAGCCATTCGTAAGCCCTTCTTTTCGTATTTCCCGCCCTTCCAAGATTATCCGAGTCAATGAAAGAACGTTTATGTCACTTTCCAGTGTCCTGTCGCCATTCCTTAGAACCTCTAGTTTTTATTCCGAACACGGTACTGATATTTTCGCAGCGTGAAGATGGAAGTAATATTTCACAGTCAGCCACGTAAATATGAAGAGAAAACGCACTGTTTGGTAACACGAATGGATTTGAAAATAACTTGTAATTTATATAAACATTCATTGTGTGTGTAACTGTACTAGAATTTGCTTTGTTTAACATGTTCCGTTGAAAAATGTGTTGAATTTTTTATCGAAAAATACGTTGTTTTAATTGTGCGCATTTTAGTCATTGCGTTGAATCAATTAGAGGCTGTTGATCCTTCAAGTTTTTTGTGAACTTAAATCTACATTATTATAAAGGAATTGATATAAAAATTAAAATCATGTGACGCTTTAATAAGATTTTGTTGAGATCAGCAATAATAAATAATAATAATATCATATACTATTATAATAATAGGTACTACAATATTCTTATATTATCTGCGTAATATTATATTAATGTGTGATATAATAATGATATAATATTCTACCATTATTATTTTTAATGAATAGTATTAGCGTAATAATAATAGAATAAGAAGTGCGAATCAAAACTATCGATGTGACGGAAAATGTTGTCAAAGTTAAAGTGTCAGTTAAAAGAAACGATGCGAGGAAAGAAGCTCCCATTGACAGTAAAAGAGAAATCGCAAGAACGCCTCCCCATAAAACATACTTATTTCTCTGTCTTTTCCGTCTTTTCATTCCGACGTCGACGTAACTACTCGGTGCCGGCGTATTTCTTGTCTGTCGATTATCTTTTATCGTATTTCTTGCTGAGCGTCGTCGCCAGAAGGCTGCATGCTTCTGACCGTAAAGGACGAAACAACCGTGGAAAATATTATCGCCCATTCGTTTCGTCGAAGGTCGTAAAGGTTGCTTAAAAACTATCATGAATCTCGCGGCGTGTCCTGCCGGAAGGGTGGAAAAAATCAGATGGGGAAGTATGAACTACCGGTGAATGAGAATCGGAGCAGATTGAAAATACTTTTATTTACGAGCCGTACTGAAATTCTTATTTTTACATGAAGATAGTTATTTTTTATAGCTAGATATTTTACTGGCTAGAATCATAGAGGAAGTAAGGGTAGACCTATCGTTCAATGTATTAGGTCATCTCATGTGTAATAACGTTTCTGGACTCTACCTCTCAGTGCAAATTTTTTGTCAAACGCCAAAAATTATGATCTGACTAGCTCTAAATAGGTTGAAAGCACGTCACATACTGTAGAAAGAATACTCTTTATGACTCGAAAAGAGAAGTTTCTATAATCATATCAGCAAAACATGATATGAACGTTCATACGTGTATGATAAATAAGGAAGGGTATTACTTTTGGGATGACCTAATACTATATTTTCGTGTCCCACGATTTTGCACACTAGTGTTAATGTAAAGGAGTCGATCTTATTTAATTTATTTCCCTCAGTACGTGGGAGATCTAGGCAGGAAACAGCCAGCTACCTGATTTTGTACAACGTTGACATTTTATTGTACTTCGCGGAATACAAACTCGCGTAAGATGGTAGGTTTATACCTATCTCCTCTATGGTAAAACCTATGCCATTTGATTCACAAAATTAAGAAGTTAACTGTCTAACCTGAAGCTGACTTATTCTGTCTCACTGAATTTTTAATATGTATATATTAATAATTAAGATGCGTATGGTGGGAGAGAGAACTTTCCCAGAAATAAGTAATTCTGCGAAATTAATTAAACTACTTGCTTAGCTGACTTAGCCTATACAGTATACAAATATCGAAACTCTTCATCTAATTATTAAAATATCTTTTATATAATACCATGAAATTATTGGTCTCCAGGAGATCTGGATCCAATTTTAAAAAACGAAAAATGAATTCAGAAATGTAGCATGTTTTTCACGCCTACTTATTCGTTTCCACACGATATCATCTCGTTCTCTCGATTAATTTGCGCTTGCTGCGTGGGTGGAATATGAAAATCGATATGCTTCCCATCACTATGAGGTTGAAGATCTCTATAGGAGTCGTTGTACCGGTACATATCACGTGTAAAGTAAACTGACGGTATTGCAGATTCAGAGATGTACAACTGAGACTCGGAAATAATGAGAAAAATGCTGCAGACGCAGTCCACCCTCACCTCCCCTACATCCGCAACCCTTTGCCAGTAGTTGCACATCTCTGCAAACGGGTTCCTAACGAGAAAAAGGACATTGTTCTTTTCTTCCTCGCTGCCGTCCTCGAAATACCAGCGAAAGCCGAAACCCTGCTTTTTTGTTATTTTGTATAAAGAACCAACGAAAAGGAAGTCGATGACACGAGAACTACAGAAATGTTAGAAAACCAGCACTGAGGCAAAGAATATGAGGAGCTCGATTCCTTATACTTTGGCCTTCTTACTTTCAAAATTTTACGTTTCTCTTTGAATTTCAGAATTATTAGAAATATCTTGAGAGTATTCATGTTCGTACATTATCTATGTTAGTGTAGTTTTTATTTAATCTTTATGGATACTTTCATTTCTTAAATATACATTAAAAAATATTCGTTAATTTATATTAGAACGTCGCCTTCTTGTTGTAATTAATTTAACACATTTTATTATTTTCCCTTACTTAGGAATTTTAATCAATTTGTAACGTTTAGTGTTGCTCAAACACCGGAGACACTTCTTAATCTATCGTTCCATGTTAATTTGACATTATAAGTGTTTAAAGCTTTTCATATTTTTCCGATATTGTATTTTATTATTACACAATTTTTATCTCTATAAAACTATTAGATCAACTATAAAAATAGTCGTTTCTCTCATAAAATTCTCTAATATTATATTCGACCATTTTCTCCACGTTTATTAGTACAGATAACGCGGGAGTTTGCTTCCAGAGAAAGGTCGCATTCTAAAAACCGTGTAATGTGAGACCCGGATTACATCCGAGCCTTATATCGCGTTATATCAAAATGGCATTGTATAAGAGCCGTGTTCCTCCAGTATAGTCACAATTTATGAACCGCGTTATATCTAAACCACGTTCTACGAGAGTTATCTGTACTTCCTCCCCCAGTTATCCTTATATTATTTATTCTACTTTGAAGATTATTTGATAATATTTACTTCCATTGGCCCAAGCATTTCACGGGTTCGCGCCTCTTTGTAAGGTTCTCCGTAAATAGAAAGGGAAATATTCATGGCGAGGTGTGTCGTACTTACCCGTACTATTTCGTATAATCTCCAAAGTAAAGGAAAATCGAATACCCGAGGGAAGTTGAAGGACGGAATAGGGAAAGATGAGGGCAACCTTTGCCAAGGTGTTTCACGAGCTATACTCACCTGCCCTACTTGCAATCATTGCTCCTTTCCACTTTTATTCCTCCTTTACTGGTTTTGTTGGTTCTTTCCCTTTACTGCTATTGCTAAAGGAAATTTCCTTATTCCTTTCATTACCTCTTATCGCGCATTCCATTCCGAAATGTTCCTACCGTAGGAGCACTCGAGGATGTCAGTTACAACATTCCAAGCCTTGATATCTTGCCGTGTGAAAAGTAATATTCCACATAATCTTGGTATTTGAATTAATATTATCGAAATTTTCATGAAGCGTATAATATTTATGTTCTATTTGCACCGCGAAAATGATGCTTTCTGCAAGATTAATAGGCGCCATTGAGAAGTAAAGAAAACAAAATGGAATCTGGTATATGATTTTTGTTTTACACATTGGTATGAATCAATGGTTATTATTCAACGTCCATTTTAAATATTGATTATACAGGGTATCCCACGTAAAATATATCACCTAATTAGACAATAATATTTGTTTCTACATACAAAGTATAGTTGACCTGGAAGATTCTGTAAAAATAGGACAACGGGAGAAATTCTCTTTCAGGATATTAGCCATCGGAAGCAATTCATATAATACATAATATATTGTCGATATCATCGCAATTAAAGTAGACAATCAAGCAACTATAGATTATATGTTTTAAATCGTTCTCTTGCGTTTTTATTAATGATAATGCACAATAATATTTCATACTTAAAGAATACATGCATCGAAGTAATTCATTGTACTGTTTGCAACAACGGCTTATAAAAACATGTTTGATGTACAAACATCCCTATTGTAAAACTATTATTGCAGTGCGTTGCGTGTTACGATGTGTGTGCACAATAAAATTGGTCTCGATGCGTGCGGAACAAGGTTCAATTTGTGGCACAAATGGAAGCTGAGAAAACATTGTCCCCGTGTAAAACGTTTGTTCACCGTTAAATGTTACGCCTGTGATATTAAGCTTGCAGAGCATTGTCAGGCATGGAATGTCAGCGTGCATGTATGATGATAAATGCATCCGAAATATGTGTACATACCCCCATTGGGATGCGTGCATTCATCATTATTCTATTGAATGGACTGTGCTCCAGCTACCGGTACTTTTTACAATAGTCTTCCACCGAAATCGTTTACATACCTATACCACTACGTACTCGAAAACTGAAACTACCTTTATCAAGGAACGAATCAGATTCAGAATAATTGAAACGCTATTAGAGATTTCAACATATTACGATTACATTCGGATTACCGCAGTACGCATTATCAGGGGGCATGATGGATTCCTGTCGATCTTCTCTCGTCAGCCTCAACCACGAATCTATCAAATGGGAGTAATTGGAATATTCATCTGTAATCGTGGGCGGTACACTTGATACTTCTAATTTTGGGCGGCCTTTATACCTAAATGTCAAAATTGGAATTATTCTGTACAACAAAGTTTCTAATTGATTCATTGTCCCGTTTCAAAGATTTATTACACTAAATGCCTCAAATGTCAGAACTGGAAATGGTCTGTGTATGAAAAGGATGCAATTTATTTATAATCCTGCTTCTGGTATTATGAAACTATCAAAGAACTCAGATCTTTGATGTCTTAACAAGTATTCTTGAAACTTATTAATCAACCTTAAAATTTTGTCCAGAAGTATTTTGATTAAAAACCGCGAGAGTTTTAATCAAAAAAGGTGAATCGTGAGGTTACCACAAAAATGGCAAAAGTTATTTATAATGACGGCGTATTTATATTAGATTAAAGTACATTGCAGTTCATTTTATCGAAAAAACTTTATTTTAAAAAACCGAACTTGTTCATTACTCAACCTAATAATTTACTTTTACCTACGTGTCCGTTCAAGCTAGGAGTGTTCGATTCCAATTCGATTTTCCACTTATCGATTCCTCTCAGAATCGATTCTTTTCTCTGATTGTGAGAATCGAAAACCGATTTTCTCCTTTTTTCTTCTTCTGAATCAACAAAAGACATAAAAATGTTCAAAAATGTTGTAGCTTATCTAATTCCCTATTAATTTTTAAATAACAAAACATTTTGAATAAAAGCTATAATGTATTATTAATTAGTATTGTCTGAATTATACACTTTTTTATTACATGTGAATTTGTTTGCATTTTTGGATCGATTCTCAGGATTCGATTCAGAATCAATTCGAAAGTCGATTCTTTAAAGAAAATCGAACAATTCTAGTTCAAGCGCACATCGATTAATTCTCGACTGAAAGTAATTCGAGTTCATTGAGGGTACATAAAATCAAATTTCACAATAAAAATATTTAATATTTCCATTAATGTCATACTGGTGACCTTAAAATACCATTCCCTGAATTGTCCTCGAGGTACGTGTCCTTTCGAGCAGATGTCTGGCTCCACAGGCAAGGCATGCCAGGTACAATCGAACGATTGCTATTTGGGGTAGATTCGCAATGGCAGCTGCGCCCGTCGGAGGGATGATAAATGCTCTGACGTATTTAGCCTTATTACTGGCAATTTGTTACCTCGCGTATTGCCATACTGGCTCTCCGAAATCATTCGCCTAGTACACACGTCAACCGTGCCTCACTTGCATTCCACGTTCTTGTGGCTTCGGAAAAATGTACATGCTTGTTGACCACGGATTCATAGATTTATGTCCATTATATTAAACGAAATACGATTACTTCATCCATTCATTTAATTTTAAAAACAAATGATCGAAATATTCCGCTTATATCAATGAAGTACTTAATCATCCAATATTTGTAAAACAAAGTAACAATGAAAGCATTTGTTTCGATATCAATTCTATAAGATTTCGCCTTCAGCAAATGTATGTTTGAATATATTTCGTAGCATACATATATTCATTTAATAATAATTTTATCATATTAGAACGTTTAAATTGCAAACCTTTCCATTGTGTTGTGATAAAGTGAAAGCGAGATATAAGTTGAGGGTAATCAAAGTTTTCCAACTTCCTTATATATTATAAAACAGTGATTATAATCTTTATACATATATTATACCTTATCAAAGAGGATATCACATATGTGAAGAAATTGAATCTCGCAACTGTCTGATCATCACGTTCAACTTCTACTAAGACAGCCTGCTGTAGGCTGCTGATTACAATCGGTGTCTCTGAGAATGTTTGTCATGGATGAACATAATCTTGTACTCAGAGCATATCAATTTGGTACATCCATCTTCTTTGACCAAAGTCGTGCTGGTAGTTCTCTATGTGGAGGTTCGAATTCGGGGGGTGAACGTTGGCTCGCGGCCGTTAGTTCCAGTTACGGCTCGGTGCACTGTGAACGCGTCCTACCCCGCAAGCCACGAAGTCACCCTCCGTACACGTGCAATGCATTTACCCTTGGCCAGCCGATCCGAGATTATGATGTACAGTTTGGCCCGTAATACCGGATTAAAATGTAACACGTTACCGTGAAAGCATGCACAGGAATCCTAGCTGCTATGCCGAGACAGCCCGCTTATTATGTGCTCAAATATTCCATATACTGTAAAGCTAGCAAGCGAAAGTGATAAGCCGGACGACAATTTCAAAATCCACATTTTTCGTAGTATATGTACACTCTTTGGAACACACTGTTACCTATAATAAGATAAAAGTGAATAATTATTATTTGCTCTCTTTTTAATTGCATACTGACATTAGTTCATTGGGAAAAATAAAATAATATGTTATTAGAAAATAATAACAGATGAAATAATCAAAGTATTCACAAGCTTTAATGATAGTATCAAAACTCTTGATGAGTATGTCTTATATATTAGATGGTTTCGAAGGTATATTACATATAATGTATAGTAAGGTATTAGATCTAGTGTAATATGACCGTGTGTGTCAAATAAGGAAATGGAAGCACTGTTTAAGAAGCAAATATTTATTCCCAGGAAACCTGTAATCAGTATATGCTCTACAACTACTGAAATCTGCCCGAACCGAATTGCACGACATGTTAGCGTGAGAAGTAGAATCCCCATTGGCCGGTTGTCACCAGGAAATCCAGGGGGATGGAGAATCCGAAGGATTCGAGGGTGGTGTGACTCATTTGAGTTTGGTGCACGGAAATCTGAACGAATGGAGGCGAACAGGAGTCGTGTGAGTTGCGCAAGTTAGAGGTCACGAGGTTTGATTCAGATGATTCTCCGGAAATCCGAGCATCTTGGAAGTGATGAAGTGCGTCTCAATATTAGATACATTGGCGCTGAGATTTATAGGGAAAGGTATTATTTCAATTTCCCCTTGCAGAATGTATATAAGTAATATGTGTCAGACATATTGCTTCTTAAAATAACAATAAAATTATTCGTTATGTGTGGGCTTCTTTGTTCACTATTCAATTTATACGTATCACAATAAAAGAATTATAAGCTTAAATTAATTTTTAGTATTTGTGACAAGTGGAGATTGAAATGACAAGTTAACTCATCATGCCCGGTTAACGGGTTAAAATAATTCAAATTTTACAAGATTCAAAATGTATTATATTAGGTTGTCCGGAAAGTTCGTGCCGATTTTGAAGGAACATTCGAAGGCAACATTTTTATATGTCGTTATATGTTTATTCAATTGCCTATGCACCATTTTGTTCCACGACCTTTCTTCATTCTACACGCAACTTGAAGATTCCATCCTTCCAGTAGTTCTCAGGTTTTTTACCAAAAAACTTCTGACTATCGACATGAACTTTTCGGAAAACTCAATATATTATGTTAGCCGCATAATTTCTAGTGAAAAGTATTTAAAAGAAACAGGAATTATGAACGTGACAAGTAATAACGATAGAGTATCCATTGTTCTGATCAGGCTTTAATAGTCCGATGGTTAAATATCCCATTACGGTGAACGTAATTGCTGGCAAAGGGTTGAACTGTTGTGCAAGCTTGCCTGCGTCCTTTTACAAGGGCGAGATCGTGGTAACCACGTTAGGGTCATGAATATTTATCAGCTTACAGGATTCTCCCAGGTATTCTTGTAGGATTGACGCCATTGCTTTGATGAATTTAGTATTGTACATGGCATTATCAGCGTTACAACAATAACCACCTTAACTGTGCAGGGATTATACCGGATTATATTGTTTGCGCGAACGGTGTCAGATAAACAGTTTAATATGAATCAAATTTCTTTGGACTTAAATTATGAAATTACTTGCGAACATTTTCACAGGGCGCACCTCTAAAGGAACATCGTCCCTATTCACTGTTTATCATTAAATATTTAATGCTACACCTTCATTATGAATAAATAACGCGAAGGAATATTTTCGACAATGATTTAAACTTTGAAAATAAAACAGGAATTCCAGCATTCTTCTAATTAGTAGGAAAACCTCGAATTCAATTTGAAGCTTTCCTTTTAATCTCTTGCATATCATATGTACAGGGTATCTCACGTAAAATAGGTCATCTAATTATACAACAATATATATTTCTATGTAAAAAATAAGGGGCATCTGGAAAATTTCGAAAAAGTCGACAACTGAAAGAATCCTCGGGTACTGACTGTTTAAAGTTATTCATATAATGCATTAAATATTTTCCGTATAGACGGAATTAAATGAGATACTTAGGTGGTTTATTATTAGTTATAAAATTCGTGAACAATTTTGGGGAACTAAGAAAAATTGAACGAAATTGAAATTTTTATTGGTAAATTGAAGAAGCATCGAAATTAAAGGAGATTACCCAGGTGGATTAATTCATACTGGCCACCCTGTGTAATAATTGATCATGGGCTAGAGTGCGAGAGTAGAGTGAATAATACTTTCCGTATCGGAATATCCCACTGAGCGATAAACTGAATTCGTTAACTGTTTCCCTTTAGTCCGAGATATTTAGTCGCTTCATGCACATCCATATTAAGGAAGAATATTCCTCGTTTTCCGATAGCACGAGGCGTTTGGTGGATTGAAGCAAAATCGGCGCGGTATATCGCTAGCGTTATCAACTTTAATCGAGTTTAGCATTATTTGCCGTCGAGCGTAGCTGAATAACATATAGCGCTCTGCGCGAGCCGTTAATTACTACTTGATAACCGGATTTCAGTTCTTAACTGTGCTCAATGCCCTGAGGGCTTTTAAGCTGTTAATGGACGCCTTAAAAAAACGGGAACAACGAGAGTGCTCCTCGCGTAAACGTAATTCACACAAAATGAAGAATTGATGGCTCAACGGGAGAGAGAAAAGGAGTTCGGCATACCCGTCATCTTTCATTCGATAAAAAAAGTTGGAAGGCTTGACCTTGAATGCGGATGCCATTCCAGAAAAGCTTAACCGAACCACAAAGGGACTGGGGCCATCAATCCTCTTGGAAAATTTTATCGATCCACTACGTACCCGATGTACAATAGTGGTCTGAGTAACTACTCAGACGTATTACTGGTGTTCATTAACCTTATGCTGTCAAGAATCGAAACCGATTTATTCCACATTCCACCCTTTTTAAACAAGTAAAAAGGGTTTTGAAGCAATTACTCGCACGTATAACGGATGTTCATTAATCTCATGATGTCAGGAATTGAAACCATTAAAATTATTAATTATATTAAACAATATAATTATAAAATTAATATTTAAAAATCATACCAGGGTTATATATTTCAAAATACTATAAGATTTTTTTGAGAAAAACAGCCATTTACGATCCCAAGACAAAAATTACACCATACATTTATTCAAAGTGATACGTTCCAGCGTTAGTTTTTCGCTTTCTGTTTGGGCACCATTAACTTTTCTAAATTAACTAGTGCTCAGTATATTGCACGAGAAGTGCCTGTTTATTTTTCTCGAAGGACCACCCTCGTTTACGGTGAGGGAACCGAAAGGTACTTTGGTTTACAAGTTGTATCTTCTATTAAAGCCTACCTCTAATAGATGATTCAGACCGACTCCATTCGTTCTGAATGTATGTGGGTTACACTGTTTTTGTCCCTTGACTCTATTGACTTATTCTCTCCTCAACGTACTGTGTACTCGCAATGTTCTATCTATCGAATCTATCGTATATCTCTGGTCTATAGTATATATCGTATCTCTCTTATATCTTACCTTTTGCTGGCCGTAGGCGACGCTTATAAGGCCCTTTTTTTGCCCCTTCTCCTGACTGCATACTCTGGCTTGCGGAGGATTCCGCGGATGGATTCCAAGAATTCTTGGATTTAGGAGGGTGGTACAAGTCGGAGGGTGGCCGCTACCTGTGTCGTGGACAGTCCCAACCCCAGGTGTGAGGGGGTTGCGCTGGCTTGGCGACCAGATGTTTTATTACTCTGTGTACGATTTCTCAGAGTGTATGAACCCGGACAACCATTCTAAGAAATGGGTGACCGTGACTCAGCACACGGAACTTACTAATTAAAACATCTGGTTTGGCCTGTAGGTCCCACCAAGGTAGCGGATCCTCTTTTATGCGCGTTTTCGCCTTAACACTTTCCTCAATCAGTTTATACAAAATTCTAACATAGAACTAGTATACAACATTAACGAATTTTTCGTGCCGCTACCCGAAGTATGATATAAAAATATATAAGAAGCGTTTGCATTTACCTTATGACAATTTGGCATTATTTTCTGGTTAGCAAATTTAGTAAATATTGCACATTTATTTTTGTAACGGTTTCGCGAATGGAAATATCTTTTCTATAGTACGTAAATTAACTGTCCACATATGTATGTGGCCAAGAGTTTGAAGAGGTTAAAATATTTCAAGCTGGAAAGAAACGTGTCTTTGACTTTTCAATCTAATGTTTGAAGTTTGTGAGAGGTTCATAGAGAAGGTTTCGTGTGATCGATTCTATTAGCTGGTAGGGTTACCTCCTGATCTGCTTTCCTACGAGACTAAGGTACAAGGATCTAGTATTATCGTAATGGAGGTTGTAGATAGCGAAGGATACGATGAAAAAACCCGGCAACATGACGTCGACTAATGGACTTTTCACTTCACGGAACGTTCAGTTGCACTAGCTGCTGATTCAGCGTTAAAATTACGTCAGATTCCGTCGTTGAAAATGACATTTGCAGATATCACGTTTCTTTTAATTCACTTCGCTAAATGCCTTGTATTATTTGTCCTAATTGTACTCTTCTATTGTGGATCATCTTATAATGATATGTTTTGCTCCACATATTGTCGTTCCTATATAACCACCCTTCTAAAGGCCCTTCTAAATTATATGGAGCCGATAATTAATTGTATTCCTCTGTTGTGAATCACCTTATAACGGCATGTTTTACTCAAATTATTGTTGTTCGCAACCACCTTTCTAAATTGTATCAAACTTCTAATTAATTGCACTCTTCCATTGCAGATTATCTTATCACACCTATGGTACGTTTTGTTCGATGTTATTTATACGTTATTGTGTTATTCATCAAAAACTTTCTGAATTTTATAGAATTTGTATCTTAATATTGTAATGATAAGCGAGAAGAATTCGTGGTGTTAAATCTAATAGGTTAATTGAAGATATTGTTAGATATTCTAACTATTAATTATTATACCTATCATTATTACACGTTTTTATAACATCTTCCATTATACGTTTCATCTCATAAATATATACGATTCATTTTAATTTTCCCCTCTGGATGGGGGACAGAATTCATCCACGGTATCCCTGCCTGTGGTAAGAGCCGACGAATAGGGTTAGGAAAAAAAAATAAGTTTCTTTCACAAACGAAAAGTTTATTCTCAACATAAAACACTGAGAAATGCATCGAATAGAACGGGGAAACGTGGAACGTTGAATTATGTCTTCAAAACTAAAACCAATAACTCTCTTTCGGTAGATCTTCTCGCATGGAATTTTAAATGAATTCAATCCTCTCTAGTAAAACATCGCTAAAATCGACATGGAAAAGGATGGAAGGTGCATTCCATGAATAATAACCAAAATCCACATTAATATTTATAACAATTTTATTCATAAAGTGTTCGTTATCGGTGATACAAATTGAAGATACATCACAAGAAACTGACTAGTTCCAAAAGGAAGTCGATCTTCTTTGGTTCTAACAGTCTCGGTATTGATCTGAATTTCGATCTTCTTTTGTAAGCCACGTAAGGTTTAGCTGGAACTTCTCTTATGTGATCACACGTTAGATCAGATACATAAGTCTTAATCTGCTTCTTCAATTCCGGATATTTTTCATCGATGCGTTCTCTCACGTTGGGGTAATACTTTGTATGTCCTCTTTCATGAGCAGGACACACAAAGGACCACGGTAATCGTCGATGCAAGGATGTCAAGGCGCGAGGAGCGAACGTTGGCCAATAAGCTCCTTGAAGGAGCTTACGAAAACTGGAATTCTTGATATCCTCTGCATCACTGGGTCTTCCTATACACAATAATGTAATTATATATTGTGGCACACTATACTGTATTTATTATATACCATAAATTAATTATATTAACACGTTCGCAACCATGGTTTGATCTGAAAACCGCCGCTACAGTCCCTGCTTTTCTTGCAGTAGTTTTAAACGATATATCGCTCATATTTAATTGTACGCATATAAATTATACTAATTGAACAAAAAAAAATGTTTTATATAACTGTCACATATATGTATATTGTATACATACGTGACGCCTAGTAGCGAACGTATTAAATTAAAAGATTTTGAATTTTCTAAAGTTTTCTAGTATTCCTCGGAACTGTATCAATACATATCAAATGATGTAACTTCATATTACTGATTATAGTAACCAAATAACCGCACACATTTGGACATATTAAGGTACTACGTAATACTAATTTTACACTTTACTTCCTTCTTACTCTGGCTTTATTTGGAGAACCAAGTTTAATATTTCACAATAATGTTATTGGTACTTGAGAACGTCCGAATGTAAACAAGGCAATATTAAAGAATAACATGAGGGACAATTGTACAAAGTGTATTAATGCAGTTATTTAAGCCAAGAATTTCCTAGAATTACTCAGTGCTCGAAATGGCAACCAAGTATACACAGTTTCCTTACAAAAACCTTAACAGTGAAAATGAAATCTTTCGTAAGACACCGTCATGAACTTCAACGCTGAAAATTATAATAATGTTATTTAGGTCTCTAATGAAAATGAGACTTACGTGGTGAAATTAAACCTAACGTTTTTAATATTATAAATTCTTCATCAGTTAAAGCATTGAGATCCAAACATTCCATATCAACGAGGACCCATATCTTGAAAATATTAATAAACGCCTGAACATTCGTGGTAATATTCCCTTCCATTATCAAGATCACTTGTTCGCAGAGTGCCTGCAGGACTACTGAACTGATGATAGTATCCATATCAACTTGATCGGTAGACATCCTCCTGGCCGCTTGTGATATACGATCCTTCGACTCCCACAAACGCATTCTAGTTTCGAGGGCTCTTTGTGTCTTGTCCCACTCTTCGTAAGCGGCTTCCAAATCAAACTCTCCTGGTAAAACATCCCTGTATTTCGAAACCTTTAGTGTAACGAATATCACGAAATAAAATCAGTTGGCTTATACTATGTTTGGCTAGAATAACATTCCGTATTATAATATCTAATATCTCTACCTCTCAGTGCAAATTTTGTTTCAAATGAAAAATATTTATATGACTCCCTCGAATGCACGTTACATACTGTCGAAAGAATACTGTTTATAAAGTAAAAAAAGAAGTTCCTGTAATCATATTAACGAAACATGATATGAACGTTTATATATGGTAAATAAGAAACGATATTACTTATGGGATGACCTAATAATTTAATATATTATAATATAATATAATGTAATAGAAGATAATACAATATAATATTAGGTCTGCCGGAATATTCTGTCCGTTTTATAGTAAAGGAAAATAATAGAAATTTGTGCTGTTTATTAATATTTAATTAACAATATGAGTTCCATTAATGATTATAAGATCTTGGTAAAAATGAGTCTTCTTAAAAAATGTTGCCAAGAATATCGCCATGTATCACGGAGGGTTTTACAAAGCGGGGTTAGTCTTCGAGGTTAAAGTCTCCGCTTTTACATTTCTCGCACGACCTTCCGCGTGTTCTTTCAGACACCGCGCATGTTCCAAAAACAATTAACAAGCTTCTAAATAATTCCACAGGTTTTTCCTTGTTGATATTCGTAAAGTTTAGACCGTTGTAAGTGAACCGTATCGGCAGACATCTTTCCTTCGATATTTCTTGGTAAATACCGATGATAAAGCATGTATTTCGATATAGTCGCCAAGCAGAACTTCTCCGACAGACTTAATATCAATATAATCTAATATAATGTAGTGTGTTGAAGTTGAAACAGTTATGTGCCATCTTGACGGACTACCGGTTTCTTTAATTTTTTCATTAATTTTAAAAAGAATTGTTGTCCGAGATTTTGGGCATTTAAACTGTTATTAATTCATGAAAAGTATTAAAACTTCTGCCAATGTTTGTAAAGAAGTTATTTCATGATTTAATGTAGAATTGGTACAAAATGTTACACTTCCAATGGTTTATTAAGAAGGAAGAGAACTATTAACGAACTTCGAGGCTATAACTTATTTCTCCCATTATTCTTGTAACTCCGTCGACTAATTACATTATCGGAAATTTTCAGTCCTCGAAAGTGTTGGAATACCGTTATTAAGTTACTGTTATTTTAACCAATTATTGCACAAATAAGAAGTTCCGAATAGAATTAAAATTCTATTAGCAAAGAAGAAGAAGATATTATATATAAAAAATATGAAGGGCCACTTCCGATTATAAATTTTCTATAAATCGGCCTTAAGTTAAATCAACATATATTTTACCAATGAAAATCATATTTATTTGTAAAGAGTGCACTTACGTTGTTATGAAGTAATAATTCTACTAAAAATTCGAAACTTATCCGCTTAATGTGTGAGAAATAGATATGAAAATATATAGGATTATGTTATACCCCCTTATCTAAAAGTAATCGCTTTAAAATCTGATAAAAATGACGAACCTGATGGGCGATCGTGGCCTTCTGGGTAAAGAAGTAGCGAAATACTCGATGTCCTTGCCAGAAGAAGTAAAGTATCTTGGCTTCGGCATCCGATCGTACGGTACGAGTCTATGGAATTCATACAAAAAGAGTTAGAAACTCACCTTCCATTGGTGAGGCTTTCTGGCTTCAGAATCCCTTCGTTTGCGGAAAACGAAACCGTGAGAATCGCTCTCAAAACATATCTTCTTTCACAGCTTCGTTCTCGTTATCCCATTCGCGGGTTGAACAACCGTAAATCGATTTTATCGAAAATAGCACTTAAAGATGATAGCCTGACTCTTGGAATTCTCAGATAAAATAGAAACTTAACATCACATGCTTTCATTTATTTGGATCTGTTCATGAAAACGGTTAATTAAAATCAATGGACTTATTGATTTATATTTTTACCTTTCTATACAACATTTAAGAGAATTATCATACCAGGCTTAGGATATCTTGTAAAACTGTCAATGAATTGTGAAATATAATAGAAAATTAAAAAGGTAATTCAAAAAATAAGCTAGGAAGACCTGATTTCGTAAGGTTTGGTAATACACTCGATTTTTCACTTTCTACACTGAATTCAATATCCAGCGTGTTTATTTTAAATTTTCCTATGAGTTTGTATTAGTAAGAAATTTGAAAATACTTAGAACACATTGAGAATCACTAGGCGCTTAATTGTAATGGGTTCCAGCATTTTCACTAGCCAACCATTCGAAAAGATTATGCCTCTATCTTGCACAGTTTATTGGACTCTTTTGTATGCGAGCTTTTTGTACACTACACGGAAATTGCAGGGAATGTTACTGCGATGGCTCATTCAATTCGGTTGCTGACCGTTCATGGGAACAGTACCTTTACCTTTTCCCCGATTTCCTATTCTTTTTGGTGGGTGATGATTGGACGGAAATTGGTGTGAAAGTAACTGTAATTAGCTTCGCTACTTTAAGCTAGCCAATCGTCGAGCAAGCTTATAAATATGATGTTTCAATATAATTCAAACGGTGCGAAAATATTGCTGAATGTTTACTTCCTCGATTTTATATTATACTTTTTAATGTAATGTATTCATCTTGAATTCGAATGGATTCAAATGCAAGGAAACATTTACTTTAGCTCTAGATATTTAAATATGCATATTCACGGTATCTGAATTCATATTTTAAACTAAATTGGATAAACTCTTATATTCTACTAAAAATGCTGACCACTCGTATAACATTTATTAATAACAGGATCCATAAAGTACCCGAAGCAGGCTCCAATGTTTATGCTGGTAATTATCCAAGTGGCCAAAGTTACTTTTCCGGAAGGAACGATTAAAAGCTTTTTAGATTATAAATAGACACAATCTTCCAATCTAATAAATCTATTAATTGTCCACAACTTTCAAGTTCTGTATTACAGAATCAATGAAATTTTACATATTAACTGGAACTGTAAATAAATTGATTTGGAAGAGCATAGATAAACAGTAACATAGACCACTTTCGTAATCAGCGCCACATTTGTATTATGACATTAACACCTTTATAACCGCTGTCATGTATACTTAATAATATATAAATGATTCGAGATCACAGATTTGACATTTGTCTGTTAATTCATTTCAAGCATTTTTGCGTTGCTCCCTTCCAATTCTTACAAGCATTGTTAACGTTTTTCAATTCTAAAAAAATTAGTTTTCTACACCCTCCGTATTTAACTACGCGAAAGATACTGGCGGTAGTCGCGAGTCTTTGAGTGTAATGTGCGGCCAACAAAGTATTAAAATGGGATAATTATCTGGATATTTTAATGTCAACTTACAACTCGTGAGACAAATATGGATCTGTGGTATTCGAATGATCTATTTCTTGCTCGTCGTCGGATGAGATCAAAACATCGCAGTGATCGAAAGGCCACAAAGTATCCCTTTTCTTAAGTTCTGATTCCCGGTGATCTGTTTCAGTCGTATCAAAACTTTCCCGATGTTCCTGGTAATTCGAAACCTGGAATTCCCAACTGCCGTGGAGTTCATCGTCGATGATCTGCACAAAGCTCTCTGTAACCGGAAATGAAAGCCGCATGTATACAGGAATCGAACGGTTAGATAGTAACCCAGTTTCTCTCATTTAGAGAGGAAAAACCTAAAACTCGATACCCTCGCTACCACTACACTACGCAATATAAACAATTTAAATCAAATTGCATCGACTTTAAACCGACGAATCTTTGTCGCGACAGTCGAAATAAAATTATGACTACTCTATAAAATACTAAAGGTGCATTATAAATCTTATTATTCTAAAGTTTCATTTTTATCATTCTATTTATTATTTCATTTATTTTCATTCTTACGTTATATGGATTTAATTTTAATGCGATAACATTATCGGATTAAGTGTCGGTGTAAATTATTCATGCAGTAGGTATATTATTAATGCTTCCATTAATTATCAACTGTGGAATTTAATATGCAGTAAATAATGAAAAATGTATGGAGTTATAAGAATAGTATTCTCTGATGTATTTCAAAATAAGTATGAATAATAAGAATAAAATTAACTTCTCTAAACGATCGATTATAAAGCACGGAAACTGACATTGCGAAGGTGGAAGATATTTCTCTAAAATATTAATAAACAATGAATACTCGTAAACAATGTCGTAATCATTGAAGTACTTTATATAAATAGGCGCCAGTAATATAAGTTCAATCGAAGTTTTCTTCATCCTAACACTACAAATTCTGTTAATAAAAGTTCTTGCTCTATATAATTATATAATAATTATCGTATGTATAATAAAAGTGAAAGATACTTTCAATTAATTATTTAGAAGGGACATTTGAACTTAATATTGAATCGTGCGTCAACGATAGCATAATATTAATGTCAAAATTAAGAGGCGCAATATAAAGTGAAATCAGTTAAATATTAAGAAAAATTCAATTTCATTAAATGGTGATTCTCATTACGAAGAAATTCGAAAATAAATCAGCATAATATTATATCGATTTTATAACGCACGTCTGTTTTTGGGCACAAATTTTTGTAAAATATGATTCAGTTAGTGTAAAGGATCCTCATAGTTTTGGTCGTCCAGGTTTTTTAGAAGAAGAATTATATTGCCCAACTAAAATATTTGTATTACTTGAGAATGGCAATGGACGTGACATACACGTCGCTGAATATTTTTATAAATATAAATAAGGATCTTTCTTCATCCTTCTTTACGTAATATTTTAAGACACCTTTTGGTTTGTGCGTTTTATTGCGGAGTTCTTCGCCATCAAGATCATTGCCTTGAAAGAAAACTGTAGAGTTTTGCGGGATAGTTTCCGTAAGCCTTGAATGTTTGCCATTGAATAGTTTATCATCACATCTACGAATGGGATTAATGTAATAAAGAGTTATAAATTTTGTATTTATCTAATTCTTAATGCAAAGTCTTGCTTTCCATTATATAAGTAGTATTCTGGAAAGAAGGAACGCGGTGAATCAAAACTTAAATAACATACAATATATGGCTTAAATATTATATACTATATCATATATAATATAATGAATATATTTGCTTGTCCGGAAAGTTCATGCCGTTTTTTAAAGATAATTCAAAGGCAACATTTTTATATGTCAACATTTCTCCATTCTTCACGCAACTTGATGTTTTCCATCCTCCCAGAATTTCTCAGGTTTTTCGCCGAAAAACTATTGAAAATCGGCATGAACTTTCCGGGCAATCCCATATATGAAATACTGTAATATATGTATATACAAATAATGTATGTGAAGAGAAGAATCTCTAGGCGTAGGTGTCATGTAGAATTTGTATATCCCAGCTTGTAGAAATTTTATTACATATTATTGATTATATAGATTACATGTTGTATACGTTATTTAGGGATTATAAAGAGATTCTAGTATAAGTTGAATGTCCTCTCATAAAGTCACCTCGTATCTTCTTTCTAGAAGTCAACAGTACTTCGGTCACATTACATAAACTTATGTACCGAAAAATGTCAATGTCTCGAATTTCCTTTGGTAAATCTTTCCGGAATCTTGTTTGCATGAATGGTGGTAGAAGTGGTTGCAATGCCTTTGTCTCTTTTCGTTGGAAATCACGCTTTTCTCTCTCTGCATCCGGCTTCCACGAAACTCCACTTGTCTCAGTTTTGGTGAGTGATGATCTGATCATTACACTTCCTGGTTTATTTACATTTAGATTACTCTGTACTTCAAACATTTTGTACATTTTTATGTACGATAATGAGACAGAAACATGTTAAATCATGCTAAAATAAGTTTCCCTCGAAAATAAAATTTATCTGGGCTATTTTACACGGCTAGTGTAATCTTCAAAGTAACATTTATAAATAATAACAATTAGGTTGAGGTGTATAACATGAAGTTTAATAGAGCAGAATATATCGATAATACTATTTTGCACAAAAAATTAAGTATACGAACAGAAGTAGTTTTACAACCTATGTAATACATAATGTATAACATAGATAACAAATGAGAGAGTAAAATTTCATGTGACACCTATTTTTGGGTTATAGAAAGAAGAAACACGATGAATTTGCACAGAAAAGGAACATTCCCTATGTAATATATGTATGTATAACTAAAAAAAGTATAATATATAAATATATTATCAACGAAAAATTAAAATTCTACGTGACATTTATTGGTTGTATAATACATATTATATATTAAATATTGTACGTTGTATTGGTCATATATTATCTTTCCATTACTGCATTATTTTATTATGTAAGAATAAAGGAAATAAGGAGTAGCTTAAAACCGGTTCTTCGAAGTAATATTCCTTACTTTATAAATACATAATTATAATATGATAAGCGGAAACATAGCCCATTGGGAACAAGGAACATCATAAATAAACTTCATAATTTCGAAGTTAAAATTAATTATGTAACCTACATGTTAATATTCATCTGCCAAAGGAGAGCCTTTTAATGAACGCAGTCACTGAATTACATTTCATTGTCAATTTTGCAAATTAAATTAAATTCACGCTACTCGTTCAAAAAATGTATACAGTAAATATTTATTATAAAACTAAAGAATTCATATTTATACATATAATATCAAACAATGTATCACTATATTTTTATCTCCATATTGTCCAAAAATAAAAATATATGTAAATACTACATTTAGAATATATAGTTAAAAATTTGTCATAAAGCTAAAGAAATTACATTTCACCTACTCGTTTTTTAAATGCACATAATAATAAGTTTTTGGAAAACCAAAGGAACATTGTCCACGGAACTGCTTAATGTGGCGGGTAGTTTGTTTTATTAAATTACGATGCCAGCAGAGCGTACATTCATTGTCGTTTTGTCGTCCAATTCAATCTTTTTTCCAGTAGGTTCTTTGACCGAGCTTTTACCTTAATTGTACTTCACGGGCGTCACACTGTCGACAAGTTTCGTGCTGAAGCCGAGTCTTCTACGAAGTCCTGTAGACAGCTCAAGGAACTTAAAAAAATTCACAAGGACCCATGATTAATATAATTTTAGTAAAAGTAATTTCGGTAATGAACTACCCTCAATATTAGTATTTTATTAGTAGTAAGTACTAATTAGTAGTTATAAGTACTAATTAGTAGTTACTAATCAATATTAGTATAAATTAATTAATTACCGGGAAATTATCGGAGTTATTTCCATTGCCGATAGTTTGGTTCAATTACCAGCTATTTGTACAGTCTGTTTGTAAATTTCTAAATAATTTGATGCACGATATTTACTTTGTCATTCATTTTATGCAGCCAGAAAAATATTCAAAATCGAAGTTAGATCAATATTTTAGTGGTTAAGATAATAGTGAGTTTTGTGGTATTTAAGGATAAGTGTAATAAGACTTTAAGATTAAATCATGCTAAAATAATTGTTCTACCATTACATAAATCTTCATATGTTTTACATTCCATAATATTATAACTTCTGTACCACGTTATGGCATTTTCTGTTAATACTAATTACTGTAAAGTTCTGGATAGAAGGCACGCAGATATTTTAGATCGAAACATAATCTTAGTATATTTAGAGGGATTATTATATGTTATATGGGGGAATTCCATATATAATCTATGAAAGATTCCGTATATAATATATAATACTTTACATATACTCAGCAGGAAATGGCAATTTCACGTGTTACCTGCACTACGAGTATCTTCTATCCGGATCTCAGCAGTGCTTTATCATTATTCATAAAAAAATGTTTCCAGAGAATTCTTCTTATCTTTCATATTCAAATATCGTATTATTTTTCTGCTCCATTATGACATTTCCTCTTAATACTCGTTGATTCCATGATCATTAAATCTTCGTATCCTCATCCGTGAACTTTGCAGTTAGTTTCAACTTCGGTGTTTATGAGCCACTCAAATTTTTATGAGTTTCTGAACATGAGGGAGGTCGAGATCACCACGCTGGCTAATTTAATGTCATCTTAAGCGGATTTAATTTTCGATGAGTAACCGAGAATGTTTAATCTGTCTTCAATGACTGTTGCGAAATTGCGTTTGTTAATTGAATAATAGACTTATAAATGTAGGGATTGCAGTAGCTTTTTCATTGCTAAGCGTAACAAGATGGCGACGATCTATTTGGATAAATAACTATGTACAGTTTATCTGCGGCAGTGACTTTATGGAAATCGTGTCTAATTTTAAACCCCTTTTTTTAAAACGCGTGAGCTCTCGCAACAAAAAATTGATTGTTATAGAATTAGTTCTGTCTATACCACGTCTCTTGAAAATCTCGTTAAAAATTCTCACACACGACTGACAAACCATCCTCGTAAATCTACGCTCAGTGCATTGGGTTGAGCCATAAATAAGTTCCGTTTTTTTACAATAAAGTTTATTCGTCAATAAAATGAACTACAATGGATTTTAATCTAATATATTCGCCGTCATTATTTATAACCTATCATAAAACTGAATTAAAAATTTTTTGGACGAACAGAACATATTTATGACTCAAAAAACATGGGAATACTACATAAATGTAATGTGCTAGTTTATTAAACCGTAGAATGAACTAACCAATATAATCACTTAAAAATATCAAATTATGGAATGAATATCAATTGTTAAGCGGTAAAATAATATCACGACAATTAAATGTTGCAGCACAAAGTTAATTAAATGCCACCGAATCAAGTTAGGTTATTTAGGTTCGCGTAAATTACAGTGCACCAATGGAAATTCTGAAGCCATATTATCAATGATTGATTGTGGAAAAAGTTAATCGCAACATTCGAACCTTCCGTTAATTGGTATATTTTAATTGCGTTTAAAGAAATATTGATTGAACCAAGAGAATTGATACGGTAGTTACAACAAATTAAACATTCACGAGCTTTAAATACGCGTTGTATGGTTCCATTTACAAAATATTAGGTTTACAAAATTTAATTAAGTATCCGTTTATGTTGTGGAGTGTAATGAAATTTGAGAAATACAGCATGTTTGACAATAATATGTGGATTAGCTCAATAATATTCAATGTCCGGTTTGATACATATAAATTGGTAATTTAGTGACCATTTATTATCAATTACCAAAGTCTTCGTATTCATTTGCATTTAATTAATGAAATATCCTGCATCAATATTAGTACGAGCTAATTAATTGCTGTGCAATTATCCGCCTTATTATTTATTACCGATGGTTTCGCTGAATGACTATCATAATTTTAAACAAATTGGTACGTAATAATAACTTTAAATATTTTTCAAATGTCAAATTTTTCAAATATTTTCAATGTTCCGAATTAATAACGATTTGAAGACTAGTTCTAGTAGGTACCAATGCCAACAATGTCATTTTGTTGTAGGATGGCCGAAGGGAGATAAGGAACTCCACGGTTCTTGAAAAGTGTATATTTATATACACTTTTATACACCGCGCGATTTGGGCCCCGGGTATCTTTGGGAATCCCCGATTCGATCCCCGTACGATTTGGGACCACGGGGCATCCCCGTCTGCGTTCCCCGGGGTTCCCCAACGTCGGGCCATCGCCCCACACTACAGGCGGCGACAAACCAAAAATCGCCTACAAATTAAATAATTCAGCACTTTTGACAAACTCTGAAAGTAATTTAACTGAAGAATTCACATTGTGCTCAAATCTAAGAATATGTTCATTAAGTAATTCAGCATTTGATTCTTCTCCGCTTCGAACTTCTCATACTGGAATATATTCCGATTCCAAATTATTTGACATTGTCAGCCATTTTTTGATTCTGCGCCAAAAAAGAATCAAAATCAATTCACCCACCTCTTCCGTAGCAATATCACTCCCCATGTCAATATCATAAACTAAACTCCCGGGCCCATAATACACCGGAAAATGTAGCGAGAATTGGTGGTGTTCGTTTGGAGTGGCTATTAAATAAATAAAGCAACGATAGAGATTTACAGGCTGCTAGTTGGGATCGAATTTTGTGGTGATTTTTTAAACATACATTTCGTTGGCTCGCGAACGCAGTGTCATAAATTCGCGGTGGTTTTCGCGCGAGTTTTCAACCAGCAGGGGAACGTGTCATCGGCAGAGGGTGGTCGGAAGAGGGTGGCGTGAAAAAAGCAGGGGTTCAGTTGAAGTTCGCGAGGAGAAAAGGGTGTCGGGGCTTCGTGATGACTGTACAAATAAAAGAGCACAATTTGTCGATGGAAGACAAAGTGCAAAGAGAGGTTCCGCCAGCCTATGTTTTACGTTGAGAGCTTTTTAATTGTACGTACACAAGAAGCCCGAGAGCCACGCACTTCCGTAATATTCGGGAGTGTCGCGAAGAAGTTTGGCCATTTGTTGCCTTTCCCTTTTTATCGCGATAACGCTACTTCCTATCGTAACGCCTCCCTTCAGTCAATGTTCTATATAATGAGAGTGCCAGTTTCTTGAATGACGCCATATTGACAAAACAATTGGCGACAATATTTTTCCATAATTTTTTCGGATATCCTTGGATGCTTTACACTATGATTAACCAATTCATTTTGTACAGATCATACAATTATATGATAATCATATTTGATAGAAAAAATTATTTAATGACAGGAGTTAAGTGTGTATATGTGAGAAAGGGGAAAATATGAAATTGAAATAATGGAATATGATAATATTGGAGGTATTAAATTATTAACCGAGACTATGCTTTCATCTCTGAAAATTGTATGAGCCCCGTAATGATGAAAGAGAATAAATGTGCCCATGAACGCAAAGAGTAAAAGGGTTTTTAACACATTTTGCGTGTGCGCGCAATGCTCCTGTGGATATGTCTTGTACGTGTATAAACGCCAAAGGGTTACATGTTAATTTCTAATATTCATCATGCGAAGTATTTGAAAACTGTGAGTGATAATTATGATTTTGTCTGAAACAACAGTTTTAAGTATAATTGGAGTCACTCTGGCTTTTATCATTTTCATTCGTCATTCAAATTAAATTGATGCAATCATAATTTTTCACAATAAGACGAATCAGTATCCGAATAATTATACCTCAGAATAATTATTCCCAATCGACCGGAAATTAATTAATGAAAATTAGTAATCTAATAAAGTTTACAAAAAAATTCCCCACCTATTACTTCTAGTTATTCAAACCACAGAGTATCAAACATAAAATAGGCCACCTAATTATAAAATAATACTTATTTCTACCTAAAAAAATGTGAAAAATTATTTAAAATCGGCAATGGATTGAATTCTCTTTCAGGATATTGGTCATATTTTACGAATTGAGACAATTCGTATAATTGTGGGATGTGAAAAAGTGTGAGAATGTGAGTGTTTAGGTTACATTCCAAGAAAATTGTGTAATGTATCTCGATTATTCCTATTTCAAATGTTTACGGAACTCAAACTAAATGAAATCCATCTAAAATAATTATTACACAATCGATCGAGGAAGGTTCTTGTAAACGTTGAGGGCCAAACGTGAGTCTAAGGCTATCTAGTCGAACAACAGCAAACCTATTGGCCGTACAGAGAATATTCTACTTGAATCAAGCTCCTTTGTCAAGGGCTGATCTACCAGTGTGTTGCGCGTTCCATGATCGAAGAAACCAATTGAATCAAGAACCTTTGTTATGAACGAAACGGAAGCACAGATGTCCCGGCAGAATCGAGTTAGCCGGCTAACAAACGGATAGTCGAAATACGGTGGCACAACTTTAGAGGTACGATAGCGAAATATGTATAGTATAGAGTACATAAGGAACCATAGATTCATGAACACATAAGGTATGCTCCAATCTTCTCGGATGTTAACCCTTCTACAAATTAAAGCAGCTTGAAATCCTGCTAATTACAATTTGTACGAAGGCTAAAGTAATATGAAGGACGATCTTTAAGTACAATCGAGTCTCATTATATGCATATTTTTTTTAATGCGATTTCGAAGTTATGCGATGAAGCAAAAAGACAAGAAAAAATAAGTAATCCAAGAAATCTAGAAAGTTTTAAAAGCCTAACGGACTTATTTTTTTATTTTCGTTCATGTTTTTCTGCCGGGAATTAAGAGAGAAAGGAGTGATTCCGACAGACAAATAAAGTTTCATCGTTCGGATTGAAAATCTTTGTATGCATAAACAAAACAACTGAACACGTGTACCTTACCTCTTTCGCACTGCTGGGGTCCGAAAAATTATTCCTAATTTTACAAAGAAATCTATATCTTTTTCGTGCCATTTTTATGTATATATAAAAACATTAATGAAATTACTGTTTGAAAGTAAATGGTGTGCAGATCAAAGAAAAGACTTCCTAATACTTTGGCAAGTGTGCATAATGCAACACATTATAGTACATTGAAATTGCGTTAACACGAAATGGATTCTTCAACGAAAATTTATTAAAAGTGCCAATATTACTGAAATGAAGTTTCCGCCGAATTTTACTTCAAAGGCCCAACATTAATTCCATACATTCTCTTCATGAATACGTACTAATAGCAAAAATTTCCAAATTTAAAGAAGGTATTGACAATTATATAGACCCATTTCATAAACAGAACACCGAATTCACAATGTACACATTCATCTGTTCTGAGTTAAAATTTTTTGATAAATTAAGCATGAATTACAACATACAAATTTATATTCAAAGTGAAATGAAATTGTCTAACACTTTTTAAATCGTTAATTTATTATGTGAATTTGAGGTTCAAAATGAATGCAAATGTGTTCATTCAAATCTCTTTGTATTATAGTAGAAAGAAGATATTAACTAATAATTCAGAAAAGAATTTTAAATTGAGGTTCAAAATGCTTAAAAACGAATTCAGTCAAACACGTTGTTTGTAGAAAAACAATATTTATTGTTAATACTAATAATGGTACTATAACAAGGACACAAGATGATCAAACATGCAAAGTTTAAATTAACGCATTGATTCTTTCAATCTTACATATTGAATAAAAAACAATTTCCGAGCGATTTGTCTTTGTATTGTTTCAAACGAATATATCGCATTAAATTATGTTAACCATTCCTCCATAAAGATGTTATTACTGAACGTATGCCTTTCTGCGTGAAACTTCGTACGTTAAGTAGCCAAGTTAGGCTGAAACTAGTCGGTTTAGTTGTCATTCGAAGCCGAAAGGAAACTAATCGAAGTTTTAGTCGGCACAACATAAATGCAGCGTGCAAAGTGTAAACTCGAATGGAGAGGTTTCACGCGGTGAGTCGATAAGCAAGTGAGTAAGCAAAGGGGTGAGGCGCGAAGAAAATTGCATGGGGAGCAATTGACTGGTGTAGCACTTAAGATCCTAACTCAAGGACGTCAGATCCGTGAAGTGTGACGTTGGTCGATTATCGAGTGCACCTGCTACGCCGGGATCGATCTTCCAAGTGTCGGGACCCCACTCGAAATTCCCTTGGAAAATATTTATTAGATCCCACATCGAAAGTCTCCAACGGGGATGCTACTCCCACCGTGCCACGATCCCGTTTCGCCTGTCTCCATAAAATTAATCAAAAAATGTCTGCCCCCAAGGCGCCGCTCTTTTTGTCGAGAGTTATCGTATTTTCTCTGAAATGAAATTTTCCCCCCCGCGAAATTAATCGGTCTCCTATGAGTAACGAGGAGGACCAATGTCAACCATACCGGCGAGACTTCCTGGATATTCAGTATTCGTTTTATTCGTGTACTTCAATAGGATTTAATGAAATTTAACACGTACCGAATTTCGCTGTCCCTCGACGTAATGCAATTTCCGTGTACCAATTTTATGGATATTCGATGGAATTTATAAAACCTCGTCGGACCTTTAATTACAAAATACCTTCAATTTCCAATAGAAATAATGTTTGATTTCAGAGCCTGTTAGGATATCAAATAAGAGAAGTGTCAGAACTTTATGAAACTTTTACGTTCGCCGAAATAATAGGTTCGAACAATTAAAAAGGCATAGCCTGAACCTTAGGAGGCCCTTTATAAAAAAGTATACATTTCAGGCTCGTTGAGGAGCTGAAATAAATTCTGTAGAAGAAATCGAATGGCAGAAGTTGGAAGTACTTTTAACAAATGTCTCCAAAATGAAACGGGAATGGTATTATATTCAAGAAATTGCATTTTCAGCCAAGTTACGCTCGCTCGTCCTTTCAGCTTTCTTGAAAAGCTCGTGACTCGCGCATGGAAGAAGCTTAAAGCTCTATTATAATATCCGCGATGTATACTACTTCATACAAACCATAAGGATCCTCGAGCGCGTAAGAGACACCCGTTGCCACTGTCACCTATGCTTCTACTTACATAATTTCATTATGCCACACTAAATTGTTGCACAATCAAATGTCTACTCTCATGAATAATATACAACACCTAACATTTTTCAAATCTTTTAATTCCAAAGTTAGAGACAAGTTTAAATACGACAAATTTAAAAATATTATTTAAGACATTTGATTGAAGTAAAGGTGTACTTTGAAATAACTTCCTTTTTCATAATCAAAATAGGATTAATTGATTCATTTTCATGGACTTGGTTAGAATGAATGTAAATGAAATATTTTATAATGCAGTCGCCTCGGAAAGTATACAGTCGCCATGCAAATGTATGCGATATATCTTTAATAATGATGATATATACTTGTGTACCGTACTTGTTTATTTACTTATACCATATAAATACAAATAGAACAATAATTTGATTTTATATTAGTAAATGAACAAAAAGAAAGGGATAATGTTCATTGAGTCCATTGTGACAGCATCGGAAAATAAGTTACCACTTCAAAAACCATATTAAATGCCATATATATTAGTCGCACTAATAGCGGGCGTGGTATCCTTTCGCTTCTATTGTGGCTTTGAAGCTCCAGCCATAATTTATATATAAATAAATGTGTAAGGATAACAGATTACACATTATATAAGACTCTGATTTATGAAATTCTCCGAAGCATTTATCTTCGTAAGACAAGTCGAAGTAAATGAAGTTGAAAATTAATACACCGTAGAAGAATAACTTCGGATCTGTAAAGCAGCATTATTCTATTTTCATGAGTTAGTACTTTCCACATAATTCTACCATTGATTTCTTCGGTAGTCGTTAGTCTTTGTCTTTCCAAATCTTTGAAACTTTCACGTTTCACCTTTCTCCATCTGCCATTGCTAACTTTGTGTTCCATTGGCGTATATGTTCCCTGGAAATTGCCTCGGACGTTTGTACGTGTAATTCTTTTCCATGAGTTACCAACCCCTTTCGACTCGGTTTCTTCGGTCCTTTATCATTCTATTCGGTTTTGCCTCTCCATTAGTCTACGTCTCTTTCCCTGGCTAACCTTCCATATTTCGTACTACTTGCATTTCCCTTCACCTATTCATCTCTCTATCTGTCCGCGTACTCCCGTACAACCGACGTTGCGTGTTTGTTTGCGGCAGACCCCCGGAATTTTACTACATAAAATGAACACTCTGTAAATTCATGACGCGACCATTCGCGGTATCACGATGGCCAGGCAATTAAGTGCCGCTTAGACTGGAGGTACGTCATTGAAGTTCTCATTAAGCCGATGAAAAATGTAATTACTTCCAGAATCGTGTTCCGCCCTTTTGCCAGCTGATCAACCGAATTTCATTAACGTTTGTACTATCATCATCTACCAGAGTTCTAATAAAATATCTCTAATAACAAATTCGTCTTAATGTCAGATATTTTAATGAATTTCAATGATTTCTACCAACCCCTTGATTATTATGACGCGATAAATTAACATTTTTTATTACTTTGTTTTAAATGAGTTCCACCACAGTCCTCTATCATTACGTATTCATTTCATTACATATTGATTACAAGCCAGAAAATCAGCAATAGTGCTGCAAAATGGAGGAACACTCGCATTGGAATATCCAAATATTCGAAAATATTGGGGTTTCCTACTAACAGTGAAATTTGGTTTTGCAAGCTTTAATTAGGATGCTGAGAATAATTGAGCTAATCACATAATGCTTATATTAATATTCATTCCATTAACACGCGTATCCTCGAAATAGTAAATTAGGACAATCCAGAGGTGCGAATATAAATGGAAGTCTCCTGGTTTTGTTCATAATGTTATAATGCGGGATAATATTCTAAATAGTTTCGATGCGTAAATGCTAAATCTGACCGAAACCTCCTAATATAATAATCAGAGGATAATAGATCTTATACAGTATAAGGCAACGCTGCGAAGGTAATCGATAATGCGAAGTTAAAATAAATTGTGCTACGGGAATATTTAACTTGGAAATGGAGGCAATATTTAAGCAGTTTTAAGCAGCATTTATTTTAAGTAAATACCCGACGGCGTGTAGATAAAAGGATGCAAAAATAATTAAATGGATTACACGGGGAAGTTTTTACCCGCTCTCTTTATTCTTAAGGTATTACTCAATCGAATTACCACTTGCCTTGGCCAATATAGCACTTCTTAATAAGAGAGGCATTCTGAAGTATTTAATTTGATAAACCACTTCCCTTAAACCTGTTTACTTCAACGTAATAATCCTTTTTAAAAACAAATACAGTAAAATTAAACTGGTGAATGAAACCTTTAACCTGTTCACCGGATAATTCTTCCAAAGGCACCACGCGGGTGATTCTAATTTAATAATATAATAAATCCCTGCGAGATACAAATAGTAACCCATGTATACCGTGGTAGTTAGGTTCCAAAAAAGTGTCGCGTTATAAAAATTGCATTAGGCGAGACTCAGATTACGTACAAAAAGTGGATTTACGTTTCAAAACCCATTCTTTCCAATAAAACATAAACGTTATCTATCGGGTAAAAAGGAACATGGTGTTATTGAATAACATTCGTTGCTAATATTGCACAACTGTACTGACTTATTGTCAAACTTATTGTATAATAAGCGTTCTATAAATACCGCGTTGTACGAGGGTTACGTGTACTGCGAATATATGGGATTCTACGGAAAACTGTATGCCGAAATTTATCATTTACGTACGCCAAACGATTAATACGAGGCTTTAATTAATCGTCTTCCCAATAAAATCCTAAACTACTGAAATTTGGTATTTGATATTTATTTATTTGATGTTCATTTATTAACGGGGCAGGCCCTTTAGTACAAATAGAAAATGATACCATTAAGGAAAATTACTTTTCCTTAGAGAAAGATGATGGGAGAATGGGAGAAATATGAGAGTTTATACTTTAACATTTACGTTAAACATAAGATAAACGAAATGCGCTTTTCTAACAGTAAGTTACGAAGAACTTTGGAATCAAGAGAGTACCGGAAGTAGCTTGGTTCCCAGCAATCCATTGGAGCTTTTAGATTCGTACGTGCTGGTTGAAACACGGATGCGTCCATGTGGACGAAAACCGGGACCGCGATCGTAGACGTTAACACGAGTGCACGGACTTGGAACGACTTGGCCAAAGTTGCAAACTGCAGATTGCATCGCATGGCGGTCATATAACGTACCGATTTAATTGCAAGTAATGTTTCACGTCTCTCCGCCACGGAATCTAATACTAATAATAATCTAACCTACTCACAGTTATGCAAATATTATCGCAGCTGCCGTTTCCGTTTGTCGTATGCCGGCCATTAGACGAGCCAGTAGTTTTTAATGAGTTTAATCATGGACAGAAATGATTAATAATATTTGATTTAAAATGAATATGATACTTTGAAGGAAAATATGAAGTCATGAATATCGCTAATATTAAATGGATTACACCGGGAGATTTGAACTTGATTTCTTTATTGTTAATAAATCATTCTTTATACAGTTACTTTATAATATCTTTCACTATATTTTGATTGGAGGAGTATACCAATTGATTCTTATAAAATAATTGGAAATATCGTAAGCAGTGTTCCCCAGCTTAAAGAACATTTGATTATTTCGAATGTAAATTGGATACGTTTCAAAGGAATTAGGTCAAACGGAAGGGTTCAGTACTCTTTGTACTGTTTGTTGGATGTTAAGACGATGCTTCTTGGCACGACATTCGAACAGTTGTGGTTGGTTATCCCTATTTTGGGTATACGAGTTGGATCAGGTAATACCCGATTTTCGATTGCTTGATTCCAGACCGCAGATATATAGTACACATGCATTCCATTATCGCATAACAGTGCAGTAGTAACCCAAGTGAATCTCACAAACTGCTGTACTGTTTGCATCTTTGTATGCGTACCATGCATATCTGGTACTGCAATGCAAACTATGGTGTAAACCCGCTTTCTGAATTCCTGAAACTCACTACGGCCAAGAGTATATAGAAATTGAATTATACTCCCTTGAGACCTCGTCAGAGACATAAAAGTAATGGACTTACACGCAATTCTGTTTCTATACGACATATTTTAACGTGAATTTTGCACAAAAGTTTAACAAAAGTGAAAATAAAATTCTTTTTATTTTACCAATTATAAAATTGAAATTCTAAAGTTTCCATAGATACAGTATATGTTTTTACGCGAATATTTTTATGTATTCTTCGGACACTTATCTATCGTGTAAAAACAGAATTGGATGTATTTATTATTTATGTACGAGTTAATGGTCCAAAAATGAATGAAGAAAGGTCGATATTCAAGATAATTTAAATGAGGACCTTATTATGAAACACTTTATATGTTTATCATCAATTTACCTATTAGTTACCAATTTGTTTATTTATTCTCAGTTTACCTGTTGAAGACCATTTCATTTACTTATTATCATTCACCGACTGATTAGAAAATCACTTATTTGTTATTAAATTACTTGCTAATGGCCAGTTTATATATTTATTATTAGTTCACCTGTTAATTAGTAAATGATATATTTATATCGAATTAAAATTCATTGCAAGTATTATATCACAGTTCCGTCATATTTAATGAGAATAATCTATATATAATCTAAACATTGGTGTATTTTGATTAAAAGTTTTATTTTATTAAATTTCTACGTCGACAATGATACAAAAGTAACGGAATATTTCGTCGGTGCTGCGGGATTAATACGGTGGATTGACATATCGATTAATATCTCTTTCCACAAATCCCATAAATCAACCATCACGAAGACATTTATTTAATAATGGATTCCAATGAAGATTCATGAGATGATGCGATACCTGGACTGGATTTGTCACAATAGCCAAGATAGGCTATACGAGGGAAAAATTGTATAAAAATTCTATGAAATCTATGAACTTTTAAATCATACAATTTGACTTATCGCGGCTTAAGACTCCACCGAAGATACTCGAAAATCCTGATTCAGCGAAAGGAAATAATTTACGAGGACATGAAAATAGATGTGGATGCCGATGCTTCTCGATAAATCAACCACGGATATAATACGATCCGGATGTTATTTATTATTTATTCACCACGAGAAAATTATAGATCCGTGATGTTCGGCGATACCAATTACGCGAATACGAAAATATATCAGGTATTATCTAAATAGGAGAATTAATTTCCGTTTGCAATCGAAACACGTTGGATTTACCTGGATACGTTATAAATTCTACCGGACATGATTTAAAGCGCTAACCGTTATGAAAATTTCAATTACTGAGGTAAATGACGGGTATCGTAATTTCGCGAACAATGATAAAAAGCGAAACATAATCATTTTGATAAGAGTTACGTGATATTTCCACGGACGTTTATTAACCCTTTACTACGAAAAGCGTATATATACGACCATTACATTTTTCTGGGAAATGTCCTTTCACTTTTTTCAGGAAATTAATACAGTATGGAATATACTATGTCACGCAACAACCGATCGAGTAACTAAATCTCAATAACTCCAGGACTTTTCTTATTCTTATCGGCACAATTTAGTGTCAAATACTGTCACGCTTTTTCCAGTAAAAAGATTTAAAAATTAAAATATATTACACTGGTCGCTCGACTTACGCGGATATAATATAATTCGTCAGGACGAAAGAAATGCTAAAGAAAAAAGTCGGTATAAGTTATAAAAATATATGTTTCACGTAGATTTATAAAAATCTAATGAAAATTCAAGAAACCAAAAATTGTATACCGCCTGTGTGATCAAGCTTAATGCGCTTACCATAAATCAACCAAGAAAGGTCAGAATGTTAGAATGTCAGAATTCACAAAATTAGCATAGTTACATGAGAAATTGCGTCTCATTTATATATAGTAAATTCATGAAATATTATACAAAAATATATTTTCTGACCGCGTAAACGAAGGGATTATTTACCGTGTATAAAAGTATTAAATAAATCAAGGGACGGGTGTATATTATAATGCTGAAATTAATTGAATCCTAATATAATAAATAAAAAATGAACACTGTAACAATTTTCTGCGAGAGTGCGCTTGATACTTGATCAGTTAAAGGTTTCAAATTTATTCGTCGACTGAAAAGGATAAGGAAAGATTTTAATGCAATATTGCTTGGTTACACGGAATAAGAAATGAAAACGTATATTACTTTCCCGTAGTCGTTTCTCCCTTTCTAGCCGAGTTTCAGAACGACGAGAAAATCAACGTGGCAAGGATCAAAGAGGGGAATGAACGTGTAGCCAGTGCCACGGTAGAGGTGGACCGTGTTTGATCGCCGATTGAATTAAAGATGACAAGCATTCTATACCGCGGTTCACTAAAGTACACCACGCGCTCCACGCTGTCGTAATACCTTATCAATTTCATCGACCGTTAATCAAATACTTAAATATATATATTAGGTACCGGAAAGAGATTGTGCGGATTTTTAAATCAAAATTTAAAAACGTTATCGTGTATTATAATTCATTCTTTGCGAGTAAAACGCCAGATTCTGACAAAAAATGAATGTATAAGCTTGTAGAACGTTGGAAAAGGATTGTAGAAATAAATGGTCACTAGTTCGTCAAACAAAATTACTTTCCAGAATGTCCAGAGTATTTGAATTTTGGTTTAAAAATTCGCATGAACTTTTCCGATAAAGTTTTATTTAAAAGGAATGAAAACAGATCAATCATTGAAATAATTTCCATTATTGCCGATAACCTTTTGCATTTTTCCTGTATACATTCGTTTGAGGGGGTTATTCTTTCTTTTTATTAATTATATTATTATTCGTGTTATTATTATTTCTGCATACACTCATGTACCCCTATCCTTGTACTTGAAGGGTGTACACCCGAATATACAAAATAAATAAATAAATAGTATGTAACTAAGTAAAGTGTAAAAATGTACAGTTTCAAATAATTAGAAGTGTAATAATTGAATTATAAAGGCGACGGACGCGAGTGCCTTAAGCTCCCTTGGACTCGTTGGCACATTTTTCCACCTTTTCATCTTAAGTAATTAAATCCGAAGCTTAGCTTAAGCAGCTCATAGAATATCTTGTACCTCGTGATTCTTTAAAATTAGCAGAATCTAGAAACACAAAATCTGTTTAGCAACTGTATTTTCAATTAAGATGGCTATAGTGATAAGCTTTATTACTTGTCACAACAATATGTAGTTAAGTAGTAGAAAATTTAATCCATTAAATATGCAAATAAATACTTAACTAAAATCCATAATAATCCGTTATATTGTATTATATGCTTTAAAATTTGCATGCGCTAAGAAAGTCGATATTTACAAGTTAAATATTTTAATAATTATACTTAGTATTTTATAATTATCTTAATTTAGTTACTTAGGTTTTATACTGCATATTCCAATATACAGAAAAATCTCTTTGCATCTCATGAGGTTATCACTTTATTACACCCTTTTTATTAAAAGAATGGCAAAACGCAATGTCAGGCACCGAATAAAAAAGATATTAAAACTCAATTTATTAATGCTAAAGTAATATTAATCGAACTCCATCCGTATAAAAAAAATATATTACATTGTATATTTAATAGTTGTTAAATATTGAACATATTAATTATGAACAATAAAACTACGTGTCGAAAAGGGGCACTTTCATCATCAATCAATTGCGCTTGGTAGTGTCCACTTTTTATCTTCTCACGCGTTCTGAAGACTATTAAAGTTCCTTTAAAAAGCATCTATTCTCAGTGTCGACACAGTGCGCCTGATTCTTGACTGAACGTCGATGACGAAGGTCGTCCTCTACCCTCCTCTCTGTATTATTCAAGAGGATATTCAATCTTCCTTTTAGCCTGCAGCTAGATACTGGATGCAAACGTACTACAGGTACACGGAACAGTGTGTGCCAAGATTTATGAACGTGGAAGATCCTTAAGAGAATTACCTTTGCAGGTGGTGTAACAACGAAGGAGGTACTTGCCTCTGAAAGAAGCTCGATACGACACTGATGTGAAGATTCTCTGGCAGACACGTTAAAAAGGAATGCCCTTCATCCTTCATAAGAACGCTATGCAACACTTCCTAAATTCATTCAAATTGACATCCCATCCTTGATAAACGGTGCTTCACCTCAGTGATATATGTATGCTCGCTCAATAACGCGCAACGCTATATAAGCAGCTCAACAGCCAAAGTGACTAACATCACTTTTTGAGAATTTTCCAATATTATTGCCAAAGCGCATGATTGGTACTTAAGGTTTCATAATTATCAATTTTCTCTCATTTTTATTTGATGGAGTTAGTCACTTTGGCTGTTGAGCGGCTCATATAATGATCCGAGTGAAATCGGCAGAATACAATGAAGGTGTATTCAAATTTTGAATAATATATAACTTGAGCTTTATAGAACGTGAAAGTTTAATATTAAAAATGGTGAAATCGGTAGAATACAATGAAGGTGTATTCAAATTTTGAATAATATATAGCTTGAGCTTTATAGAACGTGAAAGTTTAATATTAAAATCCATTACGTAAACAACAAACTGAAGTATTTTAATGGATTATTTATTTACGCCAGACAGTGCCGAAGGAATATCTGAAAAGAAACGCAATTTTTTGGATTCAGTTTTAGAAGGGGACATTAAAGATCTTGTTAATATATTATGTTAATGTCGTATCAGATTTGTGAAAAGTGCTCTGAGCAAAGTTATGATTGTTCTAAATGATTAACTAACATATTGATCTTGCGCATGTCAGAATAATTTGTGATTGAATTATTGTACGGCGAGGAACACCGTACCTCAGTCACAGGGTTCAAATTTAGATTCGAGGAAGTTATTTAAGTCCTCGCAGCGCTGCGTACTCCAAACTTCCCGATTTGGCATCCACTCGGTCGCTTTGCTTTATTTATAAGAGACCTAGGAACCTATAGCACGTAGAACACCGTCGTGAGGATCGAGGACAAATCCACCTTGATTACGAATTGAAGATACGGAATTGATCGAAAGGAGAGGTGCACTCCTATTCTCTATCTCTCAATAGATTCGCCTCCGGCCGAATACAAAATACAAGCCGCTTGATAGACCAGCTGAATGGTTACTGGGAACATTCTCAGGAGATGGCCGACCTAAAGAATGGCTCCAGTTACCTTACCTGTCCTATGCCAATTAAATATGTATCACTGCTTCTGGCAGAATCGATCGCTTTCTGAACACTGTCTTTACATTTCCGAGAAAACCTGACGAATCATTGATAAGAGACAACCATTTGCATTTTCGATGAGTTCGACTTTCGTTGTTATAATATCGTACTATATTAAGGGTTTGTTGATCGAAGGAATTCGATCTTCAGGGTTCGTGTCTAAGGATGCACTTGGAAATGCTAGAAATTAATAATTTGAATTTCGAATATGCAGAATATCTCAACAAATTCTTGCGCAATTAATGTCTTCGTCTGTTACAAATTATAGTAGTATGAAAAAACAGTTGAATCGAACAATAATTAATTAGAGCGTAATGAGAGTCTAATATGATGTAATATATTGGGTTGTAACATAAGTTCGTCCCGTTTTCTCAGTGTTCTTTAAACCATTTATTTACACATTTACAAACAAGATCAATGCATTATATACATTCCATTTTGTTGGATAACCTTTTGCCATCTTTCTGGTAGTTGAAAGATTCCTCTCTTGTAAAATTCCTGGGATTTGTTGATAAAAAACTGATCCAAGTGGTTTTAACAAGAGTTCAAGTTCGCTAAATTTACATCATTAAGGGAGTTCTGCAAAGCCCTAAACAGATGATAATCTGAAGGGGCAAGGTCCGGACTATATGGTGGATGTGTCAAAACATCCCAGCCTAGCTCCAACAATTTTTGCCGAGTCTGTGTTGAGACATGTGATCTGGCGTTGTCATGGTGGAACACGACGCCCCTTCTATTGGCCAACTCTGGCCTCTTTCTTTCAATTGCTTCCTTCAGTTTCGTCAATTGTGAGCAGTATTTGGTGGAATTAATTAATAAACACAATACCCTTCCAATCCCACCAGATGCACAGCATGACCTTCTTCGGGTGCAGTCCTGCCTTTGCGACTGTCTGTGCTGGTGCACCCCGCTGTGACCATGACCTTTTTCGCCTAACATTATTGTATACGATCCATTTTTCATCGCCAGTAATGAGATTTTTTAGAAAACACTCGTTTTCGTTGTGTTTCAGTAACGAATCACAAGCAGATATTCTATCCACTAAATTCTTCTCAGTCAATTGATGCGGCACCCATGTATCGAGCTTCTTGACCATCCCAAGCTTTCGTAAATGTCTTGAAACAGTAGTGGCAGTAATTGTTAATGATGCGGCTATCTCAGGTGTCGTCAAATGGCGATCGCTATCAATCATAGCCTCGATTTTGTCCTCGTCTATGGCGACAGGTCGTCCGGCGCGAGGTGTATCTTTGACATCAAAATTTCCATCTCTGAATTTCCGGAACCACTTTCTGCACGTGGAATCATCAACAGCATAGGTCCCATATACAGCACAAATTTTTGCATGAGTTTGTGACGCGGATTTGCCCTTTCGGAAGTAAAAAAGCAGAATATGACGAAAATGCTCTTTATGTTCTGACATGTTCAAACTCTCACGGAAAACGCTTTTTTCAAAATGACTGCGGAGAGGCCACTTTTAAAATGAAATATTACACTTGCGGGGGTGAAGTGGGCATCCGTTCGAAAAAACGATGTTCCGCCGCCAAGCTGAGAAAACGGGACGAACTTATGTTACAACCCAATAGAAGGAAATCTCAAATTGCAGCAAAGTCAGTTTCAGCGCAAGTGATTGTGCACAATAAACGCGGGTTCAGAAAAACCAGATCTGATTTTGAATTGAAAGTACGACAAGAGGAGAAAGACTGACAAAAAGCTCTTCTTTCGGCATAATGGAAAACGGAAATAATGGAATGGCCAGTTAGTCGAGTGGCTACGTGAAATATCCTGAGACGACGGCCCCGAAAAAGAATGGCCTTAGTTATCCTGCAAGCAGTCCTTTCCCGGGTTAAATATGTATGACTGTCCATAGTAGAACGAAGGAAGCGGAGAATTGTAAATCAGGAGAAGGGATGGATGCGGGAGGTGGCCGTATGAAACTTTCAGGAAAAGTAACCGAAAACAAATAGAGGTGGAAAGGACAGTATTTGTGTGAGTTTGCGTACTATCCTGATGGAGGTGAACCTGTTCCCCTGTGTTTGCATGGGAATCGTCCTTGTCCCAGGAAGGCGGTAGCATTGGGACACCAACTGCGACGCTTCCGTGAAACTTTCTAACGAACCGAGGGGTGAAGCCCACCTACCGCTATCGATGTAAATCTGGGATGAGATTATAATTTAATCCGGAGGGACACGTCGGTAGGTTGGTCTATTAGTATCGAAGCACGAATTTCGCGGGGCAATGAACCTCCTCAAGTTTAAATGAAAATGGACAGACTGATATATAACTGGTCACGTGTATAGTAATATTCTTCGAGTTAGTAATAATATAACTATATAAACCACAACTATCGGTATACACGCCAGATTTTTCTAGGTCCCTGAAAGGTATACAAGTTTTAAAAGACACTACTTGTATAATATATAGAAAACTCATAAATGTTATGTACCGCACTTAATTGCTTATTTTCTTGGAAAATTGAGTATTATGCTTCCTACTTGTAAATGGAAATATTAACAATAAATGCAAACTATTTAGTTCTTGTGCGGTGCCAGCAATTTAGTTTATTTAAACAACTGCAATTTTTCATACAAACACTACAAGCAGCTTTTATTTCGAAATCTATTATGTAGAGGATACGAGTTTGTGATTTATTAGATTGTCAGGCATGAAACATCGGATTTTAAGTCTTTGTAGGCTTTTACAAATATCATTCCCTCCAAAAATACAGAATTTACAGGCACCAACATCGGAACTTTGAAATTTTGACCATTTTTAAAGGTGTAGGAAACATTGAAATATTTGAGGAGGGCGGGGGTTTCGTAGAAATAATTATTCAGTATTTCAAAGTTGCATATAGTACTTTATTTTTATCATTTATAAAGTAGATAGTAATGAAATTCTCTCTCTGTATGTCTGTAATTCTACAATTTTCAGAAATATAATATAAAATATACTATACGTAAGTAGAAGTTTTATTAAAAAGCACTATTAACTTTGCAGCATATGAAATATTATTACATTCGTACGTATGATTATAATATCTACATTCCAGATCAAGTTTTGAAATTAGGTATATTGTAAATGTATACAATATATTTGCTGTCACAAATTAAGTGTTCTAATAAATTCAATGGACACATGTTAAAAATGTAGCATGAAATATTAAAATTTTTCATTGCTACGTAGAAAAGCAGGGCAAACATTGATCCCGGAAATTGAAGTAACACGAAACCGACGAGGAAATGAAATTCTCGTTGAGCCTATATTTAAATTTATATTACGATCTTTTGATCGTACAAGGCATCCGTGAGAACCTAGATACTCGATTTAAAATCCAACCTAGTACTCTTTGGCCATTTCCTATTTCTTATACCAAGCACCTTAGGGAAATTCATGGAATGTTCGTGATCGACGATTTTGCACGCTTCCCTCGAGAAAATAATTATTCATTCTCGTTTGCTTTGCTAATAACAAACATAGTTCATATGTGTACAGCGGTAATACATATTTCACTATATTCCTCTACAATATTTAACGACACACCCATACAAAAATGTAATATACATACACCACATAGAGTTCTATTTCATTATTCGGTGATTAATGAGGACCAGTAATTGCGAATGTATTTGATCTATATCTAACACTAATGATAAGAGTAATAATCATAATAACTTAGCGTAACGAAATTGTGAATTGGAAATCGTAAGCTTAACCGTATCCGTCTTCTTAGAAGACTCTGAGAAGACTGTTTTATGACTAAAAACTAAACCTAATGGCTAACCCCACTCTACCCGCCCTTAAACTTTGCGTTACGCACACGCACAAACGCACTCTTAAACATGGGCTGCACTTGACGTTGGTCCATGAATATACCAATGCTACATATATTTCTTCTCTTCATTCTATATCTGAAAACAATATAAAAATGAGAATATCTGCCATAACTCTCAATTCTACTTTTTGACCCAGGAAAGGAGTAATAAAAGTGAACGAAAGGAAAGTAAGATGGTAAAGTTTGTAGGTAAACTTTGACATTAATTCACCGTATAGAAAGAAGTTTTTCTTAAACGGAGGTAGCCATGAGAAAGACAAGGAATTAAAAGATATTAAAAGTAATTCTCCATCGACTCGTTAAGGGAACAAAAACGGTATTATGAAGCATCAGCATCCAGTGATAACGATTCACTTGAAATAAAGGGAAAGGGAAAGGGAGAGACGTTGTTTAAATATTGAAGTACAACGAAGGGTCGAAGGCTATTGAAGTTCCCCACGGTGGTTCCTTCGGTCGAGGGGAAAAACAGTTTCCTTACGTTATCCCGGACGATGAGGCTTTCAAGAACGACTTTTCGAACGAGACCTCGTAACCCCCTTAAAACTTTTCAAACCTCCCGGATTTCTCCTACTCTCCAGCTTATCCCTTCCTTCCTTTTCCCGCATGCTCGTCACGAGTCTCTAACTTTCTTAAAACGTTCCGCCGTACAATTCTACATTCCATTTTTTTTTCTACGAGTATCTCTCCAGATTTATAATTGGAATTGTTCGAATGCCTTTCGCTCGAGTTTTCGCGCGAGAATATTTTCACGTAAAAGCTTTTATCGAATACACGTTACCATTATATTACATTGCAATCAGAAAAATGGATTAATATTTATCACGATTCGTTACTTCGTACTATTAATCTTGCTATATTTACATATTTGTTTGTATCCGAATTTTACAAACTTAATGTATCATCGTATTTATGTTGATCCACGGATAATATTTTTATAGTTTCTTTGAGTCATCTGACAAAGTTTTGATTTATTTAGATGATTCTAGATTGATCAAACTCAAGCACCGATTATCTATATAGCAGAGTAATATAATTTAGATAATAAAGAGTTTTTTTAATTTATCGGTCAGATGAAGACAAACAATTTTCAGGCATCTCATTCAAACCTAAATGATTCCTGATGTAAATATTCGTTGAGTTGGCATCTTAGGTCTTAAAGCAGTGTCGCGCGTGATGATGGAGAAAATTACATTTTTCAACGAATAAAGTTCCAAGTATATTCTCACGAGTGGAAGAACTTTGCGAAGTCGTTATCACGGTCGAAAAACTCATCTATCAAGTAGATACGAGAATTAGGGACGGACACTTAACGAGTCGAAGAAAAACGAGTTCCACGGTTTTCCTTGAGTAGAATCGTTTCTGAACTCGTAACAACAGTAAGACGTGGACCTCATTATTATGAAATCGTACCCCATTATCATAGACGCACGATCCATAAAACTTAACAGGATGGACTTACGCCGACTCACTTCTACGATCGTACCATTTCTGGTTCTCTTTTCGCTTAACTTCGCTTTCTTCGTACTCTTATATCAGTCTATCTTCGTAACGATGGCAATTGAATAATTAAGCTCCACCGCTTAATCTGCATGAACAGATGCATGAAACTGGAAGATCGATCGACACCAAGTTCGAGTACTTTCAAGGAAAGCTCGTAGAAACAGGCCCGTTATTTCTCCGTAATGAGAAATACTTGAGATCGTGTATAACGAGGAACGAAATGAATTCGCACGGAGGCGAGAGATTTTGTGAATACTTTGAGCTATCAGACGGATTAGAAGAACCAAGTAATTTCGTACAGAGACCCCGTTAACTCTTAAGTAAATTATCCCATTCTTGGAAACATTTTCCTAGGTAATTGGACAGAACACATATTAAGAGTAGAAGAATATAACAGATGCCAGTCTTTTTTAAATTTCCTGCATGTATTTATAAATTATAATATCCAGCCACGTACAAAATTATATGAAGAAATTTATACGGAGAGCAAAATGTGCGATAAAATGCGGCAAGTATAATGGAGTTGTATTCATGTCATACTTAACCCACGAAGTCGTTTTAACCGCAATTACTTAGCGCATGATATTCATCATTTAACTTCAACTTGAATCTCTTAAATAACTGTATACTTCGTACAAAACTGTTGATTCATAAACAGGACCGAAAAAATTGTAGACATAAACTAGGAGCAGGCGAGTCGGCAAACTGAGTGGAAATTACGAAGTAGCAACGGTGAATTCATTCTGGCCGTGGCAGTCACTGTATTTTAACCGAGAATCACAAGTTCGTACCATTAAAAATGGTTGTTACCGTCGCCAAGTACTTCCCGTGTAACCGACCTAATACCAGTTGCCATAGTTGCAGAAGTAGACGACCGAGAAATAGACAGTTTCGTTCTATGGTCGCGAATACCAACGCCACTTCCGCGTAAGTTCACCTAAATTGGACTACTTGCCTACTCATTGTTGCAAATGTCTCGGTATATGTTAATATCGCTGGCTACGTACTCATTCAAGTATACGATACGTAGGACTTTATAATATCATATATGAATATATTAAATCAGGTAGAATGTACACAAAACTGTTGATTGCGCTATTTACGTATTTTCCCATTAAAAACTTTAACCCGCATGTACCAGACTGGGTTTAATATCGACCACGTGCATAATCAGGTAATATTATACAACGATAATGAACGAGTTGATATACCAAGTTGAAACCACCATGCAATTTCATTACGGTTTATTCTGCGGGAGTTTTGCAGGTTGAAAAAGTTTATCTATAAAATAAATATATGCTAGAATTAGAGAAATATTTTCTTAGTTTATTTCATTTTGTGATTATCTAGATTTAATGATACTTATTAAAGTGCAGTCAACTTCTTCGATGAAGTACACGCTTGATAAAATTGCATAACGTCATACTGCGGGGAACGTATACCTGAGGTTGCTCTTGAAAATAGGATATCGATATTCTTTCATAAACTCTATATTTATAATTGGATCAATCAGTAATCAACTGCTGGAAAAACTGTCGAACGCGTGCAGAGATCGATCGTTTAATTCAAATACAGCCTGGTTTCGAGTTCAGCTTGCGAGCATTAATCACCCATTGTTTAATCACGTGCGTATCGGTGCGTTTAAAACGTCAAGCTCGATGGGTTCGTTAATCCTTTTATCCAACAGAATGTTAAATTTAACGACAAGGAATACATTTGCATCCAATGGGTTAGCCCGACCCAAACGTGCGGTTACCGCCGATGCATCTGTGTTTGCACGCCATTTGTGTAGAACACGTAGTCCAAGGGGGTTTGATTTATAGAAATTCAAGTTTACCGTACCAAAAATATCAGTTCAACATAAAATATTGCGTTACCTTCTTTAAAAACATTGAGTCATATGCAATAGTGCTTACAGTGTACATTGATGAAAACTCTGATTAACTTTATCGTTAGCGACAATGCTTCCTTGCAAACGTGCTGTACAACCCTTTCATTTCTAACTCGAACTTTGAGCACGTCATTCCGTTTTATTCTTAACCCACACCAAATTTATAATCTCTTTATTAATTTTCGGTTCCATTTTCATTTTCTTCCATAAATCCGATATTCCACGTAACAGTTACACTACGAAAGTCTTCTTTTCAGAAGTTATATATATATAACCTCATAGTACATATACAATATGTGCAATCGTATATTTTATTCATTTACAGTTGGACTTATAAAGTTGGATATTCGTATACAGGCATCTGGAAAGGTAGATGGTCATCCGTCCACCAATGTAATGGTTGTAATGCTCATGTAATACCCGGAAAAGCCTGTAACAGTAGGAGGTAGCCTCTTTCCACATCACATCAACCCGGTTGTGAGCAGAATTCGAAGACGAGAAGGGCCGAACCTTGAAGGCATTGCTCGTTCCCATATGACCCTACTGTGTGTTCTTGCGTTAGTATCATTGGGTCCAGAATGTAGACAAGGCACGTAGGATTCTACTTGGAGAAATATTGCTGCGAAGGCGGAATACACAATGGTTCGGCATCGTGCACACCGTGCACGAATGTTTTTCTTTCCACCCCCTGCTCTAATACGATTCAGATTCCCCGATGCGGTAGCACGTTCTTTCTTATGACCGTACGATCGACATGTGTGTGTTCTTCTTTTTTCTTTCCCTGGGTTTTTTTTATTATACCGACGACCTGATGGGAAAAACGTCGGAGAAATTTGTTGTTTGATAGAAAACAGTATGTCGATGATATCGAGTAGATTCGAGACCTCTCAAGAAGGGATCCTGCATTATTCTTCATACTACTTTCGTCGTCAATTGCATCCTTGCTGGTTTACGATGCAATTCTCACGACTGGCGATGTAATTCTGTTTTGGTGAATAGTCAGAGAAATGAAGAACGCGTGAGTTATGGTTAGACATAAAGGTGAACTCACACCTTGCAGTTGCATTCACTAACCGTTGACAGTACTATGATGCATTTCAATTATGATTTCCACTAAATTCAGTATTTCTGAATCAGTACAATCGCCTTCTATATATAAACGCATGAGTTTAAGTACTTGAATCACACATCAATATACAATACATTAACATTTAATGTTGATACGCGCAGTATATTGGTTATTTACTCATTTATTTTATCAGTGACACCGAAACAGAATATCTTTAAGAGGGCAATGAACCTAGTTTACAAACCTTTTATTGATTAATCAGTTATATTATTGGTATCATTATTTATCTGCTTAGAAAAGGACGAAGTGAAATTCCCCAGCAAAAAGAGATATTCCAAATCTGCTTCGTATAAACAAGCACTCTAGTGTTAATACATCTCATCCTATCTCATTAATCTAAAAGATATTTTTACCCCGCAGAACTATGTTTTCTATTACAAAGGAATATCCTAATATTTCTGTCTTTATTCTGACACAGTATCTCGAAAGGAGTCATTTCACGTAACCCAGTTCACCGTAATAGAACATGGTATAATAAAAATTGGCATTATTTCTGCATCGGCTGGACGAGCCATTACGTATTAGCTGGAGAGTTGGAGGGTGCGCGAGGAATTCTTTGGATAGTGAAATTACTTGGCTACATGCACCAAACATTCGAGCCGCAAGGCTTAGCCCAGTTTCGAGAATTACTATCGTCTCGTCGACCACGTTCTTACCTTACCTTTGCTCGACGACGAAATTTCTCGTTAGCGTACTCGGTAACGAGGTAGAAGATTCGCCTACAGGCAACTTAGTGACGTATCCCTCGAATCTCGGTCGGCACTCTTCACCTCGGCCACTCGCTGACTTTTGCATTAAGTGCTCGAGTACCCGTGAGAATCAACCCACCAAGATTTGACACAGAAAGAACCTTTCGAGTAGCTCATCTACGATGTTTCGTGTATTGTAGAACGACCGAGACTTCTCCCGAGAAAAGTAGCTTATCACTATAAATATGAAAGTCGAAACATTTCTGGGTTTTACTCGAACACAGAATTACAAAAGATTCTGGTATGCCAGATTTTAATGTATTCGTGAAAAATTCTAAGGAACTATGATTTATACAACTGTGAATATTAATACTTTATGGAATATATGAATCGCATGTATTTTTGTCTATTCCAGATAGCTTTTTACATGCAAGATCGTATAGTAGAGGAAATCTTCTTCGATGCATTTCCGCTTCTACAAACACTCGCTTGAGCTTGGTATGCTTTCAGTTGCGATCAAAACATGGAAGTGAAGAATGTAGAATATTTATTTATGACGCACTATCTGCAAAACTCGTTTTGACGCTTTTTCATGAAAGATATTCTTGAAATTATGAAATATGTAACGCGGATATTGATTGTCCTTGTGAATACAGTTGGAAATTGAAATTTTAAGATATAATTCGTGGAACCTACGGCACCGCTACAGTAATTCATTGGCAAAGCCTCGGTCCACGAAGATACAGAAAACTCCGTTATAAAATTGACCAGCATTATCATTCACGCCAACAAGAAATCTACGAGTTTCCCGGTGCACAACTTCCAGTAATGGAATATGTTATGAAAACTACACTGTTCCCGTGCTCCATTTATAGAATATTCTATTACCACCTTTATTACCGGCTTCGTAACTAAAAGTTTTGTATGCAAGCGTTGTGACCCATCAGGACAAGAGCCGTCGTGAAAAAACTTTTTCATATTGCTGACAACAGAATAAAATATTCAGTCCAATGTCATTTGGTCCCAAAGTATTCACTAAATACGGAATGACTTATGTCATTCGATTTTGCAATACAGTATTCTGCAATAATTAAAACTGACGGTAACACAGACTACAAGAAACATGCTTTCATGTTCATTATTTCTGAATTATCATAAAATATTGGTTACTTGAATCAAAATATCTAACCAAAATTCTACAGAATAGGAACTTAAGTGTATAGTTTCATTCACCGATTATATTCCAAAAATTCGAATTATTAAATGAATGATTTCATCCGGCGTTGCAACCCGAAAATAAGTGTCATTAAAATAGAAAAAAAAACAATAACAGCTTAAAATAAATGTGGAAAAAGAGACATAAATATTAATTTCTGGTGAATCAAATTACTAGATCTAATGCAGATTAATGATGAAGATAATAATGATTACAACTTTACTGAAATCGGAAATCTTTATTTATCTGCTGTGTTAAAGTGTACATACAAATTTAGATAAAACTGAATTTTTTGAAATATTTAAAAGAATTTGATATGAGCATTAACTCACGAGTTATACAAAGATTATGTACTTTGCACCTCACAGTGTCGAGACTCGCAAAGGAAATCTTAAAATAATTCCGTAGTTTCACTGTCGGATTTAGGTCCTTTGTAGTTGGTCGAAATCGAATTCAGTATTCACTTATGGTGGATCCCGGTCGTAATATAGGTGGTTTGTTATTGTAGCAGCCACGTTATTCCAGCACAGAAGGGATTCCAACTCCGTTCTCTGCCAACTTTGCACCCAAAATTATGTCCTCGCGGGCAAATGCTCTGCATAACTTTACCACGAGTGCCTACTCTTGCGCATACAGTCGCAGATATTAAAGATATTTTAGAACTCCAAAGTCATTCGATTCTTATTTTCAACAGCACAAGTTGCAGACGTCCATTAAGACACTTACATCAACATTGAGTGGTAACTAAGAGGCGCCTTTCGAGTGCAAAGGGTTAATGAAATGTTGTAAATCCAGTAGAGACGGTGGTTAATCAAGTAATTGCCAAATGTAAATAAAAGGAAAGATAAAAGATGTGGGGAACGAGATGAAAAGACGTTTGAAAGTATGAAAGCAGAAAGGAGGTACAGTTTATAGTGTTGGACACACATGTGTACAGTGAAAGCACCCATGAAATCCGAAGAGATTAGTTTAAACCAGAGCTTACGACTGGTTTGACAAAAAAACGAAATATACTTCGTTTGCGAAACCACCATGGATTTACTTGATAATACTTCATTACCTTGAAGCGTAAAACAAAATAAAGTGGCACAGACGTCGCCGTTATTCTTTGTAAAAATATATTCATACTGTTGTTCGCTGCTTTTTCCGTTTCAATGAATTACTATTTAATTTCTTCCGGTCGTAATAGCTGCTTTTATATTTAAGAAAGGATTACGTTCCTAAAGGAATATTTTGTGCTGAAAATCTTTGAAACAGGAACATTTCTTATTTTATTCTCGCGTTGTTGCAAACTATAAAGCAGAAGCAAAAACTGGTTTATTTTCGAAATATCACAGTAGAGAAATAATAGTGGAAAACTAATATTCTACATGCATTTGTGTTTGATAAAGAATTATATTATATTCCTGAGAGAATATTTTATGCTCCACATTTTCAAAACAGGAAATGTCTGGTTTTGCATATATTATATAATTAAATACGAAGAGCAAACGAAAATTGTCTCGCTTTTAAAAGAACGTAATTAACAATTCTGGAAATCCTCGAAACAGGAACTCTTTTGTTTTGTGCGTGGTGTATAAGGAATTTTTAATATTGCACAATGAAACATAAAGAAGAAGAAAAAATGGTGTTATTTTCAAATCCAGACGCTTGACAGTTTAACAATCATATTCTAAGGGCAAACATCATTCTGTAAGCAGGCTACCTTTAATTCCAGAAATGAGTAAAAGTAGTCAAAATGGCTGATGTACAATTTTTAATCAAATTATTCTAATATGCAAGAATGTTACGACACATTGTTTGAAATTTTGTACATTTTGATTTAATAAACATGCTATATCTAATTAAATCTATTAATTACCTTATATCTTGCAGCAGCAATTTATATATATATAAATAACTGTATAAGTATAATAACAACTGTTTCGTTATAATATTGTAAGCAAATGAGCTTAAAAATAAGCTTCCGTAAGGGAAAATAAAAATCTGCGCGTAAGAAAAAGCATTTTCAGTATGTTCTTAAAGGGCATCTATCATTCGAAACCATATGCCCTGACTTCCGCATAAAGAACAAATTGTTTTCATCGACAATGATACGATTATTATCGTCTTCACTTTTATTATCCGCCATAAAACGTCGGTGCGAGAACGATCTTCCCGTACTCCCGGCACATGTATATTCAGCGAAAAACTTTCGATCGTTTGATTTACGAGAACGCGCGAGAATCATGGCACCGAGAGAGAGAGCAGACAGAGAAACTGGTCAGACCGCTAGCAAACGAAAAGAAACAGTCGAGCGAAATATTTCCAATCTCGAAGTTTCACACCGAAAGTTCTCACATTGAGCCATCTTGCCTCCGATGCCACCATCCGCCACCTCCGTCTGTACTTACTACGTATGAATCTTCTCTGCCAGGGAAATAACAAAGTTCCTGGCTCGTTCGTGAAACTTCGTAGCAGCTTTATCATTTTTTCTCACTATCTACCCCCTTTCATGCCCCACCTGACCCTCCTCATTTCTTCGTCCTTTCGACTCTCTTGGAAACCCCTTTTTTAAGTCCCCTCCTTCGTTTACTCATTCCCAGGAAAAAGGAATCGCGTGATTCAACAATGAGAGGAAGCACCACGGGATTGTTTCACGGCGGGGAAAAAGGAAAAGGACAAAAAGGTTTCGAGGCTTGAGAACCGAGTAAAATGGAGCAGAAGGTGCCAGGACATTCATCCGCGGTGATACCTCTTATTTTTCCTCCGCACTCAGTTCCATTGAAAATTAAACCCGGTATTTTTTTTACCAAGCTTAGTGCCGTATCTAATTTCCATGCTTTAATTTATCTCTTTGAATTCGTCTCCAGTCGGACGAAATCATTTTCGTATTTCTATTAATACATTCGAAATTTTGTCCCATTTTTTGAAGGTTTAATTGGAGCAGAAATTTCACTTGCTCCGGGAAGAGCGATATCAAAAATATGCAAATGGAAGAGTCAGTGAACTGTTTATAAAATGATCGCTATATGGAAAAAGAATACTCGAATATTATATCGAGATTGGTACGAAAATCAAAGGAGGAATCGGGTTTTATGTTCACCGAGGAAATAAGAACACGTTGCGAATGAAGGGCCTGCAAACGATTCCTTCTATTCTTTTGTACCGTTGTTTCCGGTGATAGTATCTCGTTTTACCGGAGCTACCAGTGCTCTGATACTTTTTCGGATTGCACACTGAGCTTGTCCATTTATTCCTCCCTTGTTTTATTTTTTTTGTTCGGCCGAACCGTTTGACGGGTATAGCGCGAGAAATGAACACGTCCCGACGCTTTTCTTCTCTGGTCATTTGCAGAACGTTGGGAGCGTGCGGATTACTATGGAAACTCTTCCATTGTGAACTTTTTGTAATTAAACAGAATGTAATACTAGATTTTTCGAGTATATTTCTACCACACCTGTCATACATTCATATAATCGGGAAAAATTACCTACATTGTAGGTCTTCATCGATAACCAGAATCGAATGAATGGAAAATAATTTGCAGGAGCAGGAACTACATATACATATGTTATATTACTGATTCGCATAAACCGTCATAAATGACATTTCACATTACAATTGCTGTATTTGACTTGCATTTTAAAACTGAAATGAATAATCTCATCCCTTTAAACTTGTTCCTTTCATATAAGAATCAATAAATAAATCTTATACACATGTTTTGTCAATTCAGTATGCGTTACAACAAGATGTCCCGTATAAAATACGCCACCTAATTATCTCCTTTAATTGAGATAATACTGAAAATATTTTATGCATTATATCAATGACTTTAAACAACCAGTATCCTAAAAAAGAATTTTGTCTATTATCGTTTCTTTTTAGTAAAAATGTTAAGATTTTTCTATAAGACTGGAGGACCCTATAGATTCTGCGATGTTAACCCTTTAGATTCCGTAAACGCCGCCATAGCGACGTGCGTTCTCAACAATAGCGTTAAAATATAAGGCATACGAAATGCAACATAAATTAAATTGACAAAATAAATATCCGAAATGTATTTTATAGGACATATTTATAAACTCCTATAGGAAAATCACATACTTTTTGACGGAAACAAATGTTGCGCGGTAGCGCAAATGTAGGTGGCCTAAGTCATGTTGGATACCCTACAATATATTGTAGTAATTGTTAAAAATATGCCGTCTATGGAGTGCAAAAGAATTAGTTAACTAGTACTAGTATAGTTACGATATTTAAAATTGTCTTTTCGTATTAACACGTTAAATTAAACGTGAGATGTAAAGCCTTCAGCGCGCTTCGTGTTTCGTACACAAACGCGTATTCAGTGCACAGAAGCTGTCGAGAGCACTACTGTCGGTGCCCGTATCGCGAACGTGACAACTTAACTGTCTCTAACTCTCTTCACGTGCTAATATCTGACATACTTTTTAAGTAAACGTGACAAACTCTTGTTAGTGACTTCATTGTTCCTGTCCCAAGTTGACCCGTGAGTTTTTTATGGCGAAAAATGAGTGACTTGAAAGTGCCATCGTTGTAGCTTTACGAACAATTCAGCATCCAAACACGCAGCATGCACGTCAGCGAAATATGTAAGTTGCAACGTGGCTTATCTCGATATTCTTTTACGTTTCTGCAGAATGCGAAAAAAAGGGTACAGCCAAAATTACAAGTATCCATGGGCTCCCAAAATATTGTGGAAAAATGTCTAATTTATACTCAATAATTCAAACTTCGTTTGGAATTCGTTTATGCGTTCGTCGATTAAGATAATTTGCATTTCCGATGAATTCGTTTATTCAGGAATTAATCAATTATTCTTCATTCAAGAATTAATATATTCAGTATTAATGCTAAGTTAATCTTTCTTGTCTATTGTCCCCTTTAGCTTCTCCAATACGCCTTTTCGAAATGTACGCTTTTTATTTCCTCAAATCATGTTTATTATTGCTCACTAAATGTTTATTAAATAGTACTAACGTTTGTTTAATATCTAGTACATTATTATTATTAGAGTGCACAGGTCAAAAAACCTTTAGTTTCGGAGATAACGATATAGTATTAACAAGCTTAAAAGAAAAAGTAAACAAGTATAGGAATAATAATAACACTGGTGATATTAATAGTTAAAATAAATTTTAAAAAGAATATCTCTCTGAGACGAGTATAGGAAAGAGTCCAAGGAGTCAGAGATAATGTGTACGAAGTTACATAAAATATTAACGGAGTTACATATTCTGGTGTTAGAATCAAATATTATACGCTATGTTATGTAAATAAAAAAATATTAACGTTTTTCGTTGATGCTTGCTAAAGTGGAAGGAAAACGAATGGGAAATGTTTTAATATTAACATTCCAATTTCACGCGTTTAAAACTGCAAACCCATGGTTGACGTTCAAAATTGTATTCTAAATCGAGTACAAGGATTATTCTTTTAAAACCGTGAATAGAAGCCGTACTACTCGGATAATATACGGTATAGAAATATTCGCGTGACATACGACAAGGACAATAGCGAGCAGATTTATAAGTGCTCCCGATCGAAAACTATATTGCACTGAAAATAGATTGAATACGTCGGAAATCGACGAAAACAATTCACATCGTCCAATGGAAATCCATCACTATCGGAACTCAAGTTATTTTCGTTCTGTCAGCTGATGTAATAGTTAATAGCCGCACTATACGCAAGTCATTTCAGTCAAAGTATTTTTCTTTATAAGATAAACACTTACATGTCACAATAAGTTGCTTTTATTTAATGAAATATAAATATTTCTCGGTTATACAGTTAAGTATCTTTACACTTGCTTAATTCGTTATTCAATAATATATTTATTTATTTTCATCATTAAGGTATAAGTATATAAAAACGGCTAATTTGAAAGATCACATATGACTTCTTTAATTTAATTATAACGAAATGTTTCGGTGTCAATTATACAGCTTCGTCAGTCGTTAATTAATAGTCTGTAGACACTATGAATCGATACTATGAATCGACAAATAATTAAATAGTAAAAAAGACGATCGATTATAATGTTAAAGCAATTATACAAGAAATGGCTATTTCGATATTGAGCGACTTCTTATATTAATCGTAATGAAATATTCCAGCGCTAATTTCTACGCCCTCGTAAGTCGTAAATTAATAATTAAAAAGTGAACCTTTTCTTAAGAATATGTCCAGTACAGTAGAAATTAACGCCAAACCGTTTCGTTGCAATTAATAAAAGAATTCACTCCAGATCGAAATAGCTGTTTTTGTATCATTATCCTAATATACTAATTGACCATCTATTTTACTATTTAATTAGTTGCCACTTCTTATTGTTTCCCTAGAGAATGAATTTACGACTAACGATGACGTATAACTGACACCGAAAAGTTTTTGTATCATTAACTTCTGAAACAACAATATATAAACAGAACATTGAACAGAGTTTTTTTTATAAAGACAAAGTACAATAATAATTCATTCGATTAGTTATATCGTCCGCATTCGAGCCAGTTTTATAGTCGGTCCAAAGTCATTCCAGTTCAGCCAGATTTTATTTCTCATTTAACTTCGGCCGTAGTTTTAAAATCCACGTATTTCCATGTGACTTCCGTTAGCCTCATCCTCCGGTCTTTTTTTCCATTTTCGTGGTTACGCAGCCCATAACGTGCGACGGATACCGATGAACCGCGATTCCAGCCACGTGCTCCTTTTAGCTCGATGATATATCAAAACAGAACGGATGTTGCGTATGCTCCTACCGAAGAATACAAATATTTCATGTAGCTTAAGATGGAATTCGAGTTACTGGCATGTTGACAGTTCCCATTTTCTAACACGTTCTCAGTGGTATATTAACGTGCCAGGTCGAGAAATATGAAATATAAAACGAAAGTTTGTGCCATTAATAAATGTTTATATATATAAACATTTATAATGCTAAAAAGCGGATACTACAATATGTACATGAAAGTACTAGAGAAAATGAAGAATGCATTTTCGATATCTTTTATTGAACGATACGAAGGTAATTATCCGTAAGGTTGCATAAAAGAATATCATAGAGTCTCGTAATTTTACTTCCTTTTATACTCCGTTTCACATTCTTGTTATCTGATATTGAATTTGCTAAAGTAACTTCGTGTTCATTTTGTGCCGCCTGATCTGCGATATTGAAGAATATCGAGGTAATTGTCCGTGATATAAAAGGAAATACGCAGGCGCCAACTAATACATTAATTTCGGTCCACTTTATGTATTCTATGTTCTAATTAGGGAACATTCAATTTATTATTCTATTTACTAAACTCCGATCGCATAGGAGTATTAGGAGAAAGTATTAGGTGTTTTCATATGAACAGGCGCATTATGAGAGTGAAACTTGAAGTGCTGTATTTTTTACAATATAATATGTATTTAATCAAAATACATCCCATGTGTTTCTGTGGTCTTTTTCAATTGCGTAGGTAGCGAAAATATGCTTTGTTTTATAAAAATCACCAGATTTATTTTTAATAAATTGCCGGAAGGCCTCAAAAACTCCCCCTCTACCTTAGAAGTGACCTTTAAAAAGTGATAATCCGTTGGGGAAAGGTCTAGAGAATAGACGGGGTGCGGAAAAATTTCATATCCAGTTAAATTAATTTGTTTTGCAAAGTGTGCGGTCGCGCGTTATTGTAAACACCTAAATATCTAAAACACCTAATAATTATCATTTTGGAGCGACTTTTTATTCTTTGTTCTGGGTATTTCACTCCATATCGCGATATGAAGAAGGAGGTGATGCAGTCCATAAAATATAGATGTTAATTGTATTTATTGGAAAAAGTGAAAATCAAAATTTACACTTTTTTACTTATACATCTGTAATACAGAAGTTGAAATTCAATTCGTAATTTCGGTAATGTTTTTAAACCATTTAGTATCTTTGTTATATCATCTCTATAATTTATAATTCATTCTGATAAAGTCCATAATAATAGCCCTATTTTACATATATTCTAAGAATTCTAATAAAGGAACAGATATGATAATAACGGATTATCCCTTCCCAACAGAATGTCGCCACATACATATGTATGTGGCAAAAGATAATTTCGTGTTTAAATAAATACATTTCGTAATTTTATAAATATTTAATATTCACTACATAATCTCGCTTGATACCAAAAATATATTCGACCCAGCGAGAAGAATTGTTGAAAAAGATTTCGACCACAAAAGGTTAATATCTTTTGTAAAAAAAACAATAGAATTATATAAAGTTTGAATGTATTTCACTGAATCCTCAAAACTATCCGTTGATTTATAGTGATACCCTGTTGGACGACTTTGCAGATTTCCCTTAGTTTCCTTGAGATTGTTATAATACAGCGAAAGCATTCATGTAAACCTGATAGACTGTCATGTTTCGGGTGCATATGAATTATTGGTCTGCCCATTGGAACCCATCTTCACCTTGCCACCATCCCCAGAGAAATTTCCATGAAATACTGCAGCCGGTCACGTAACATGAATTGCGACCAATGGAATTTCCAATTCACTTGCCTTGTGCCCTTGCATTTACTACAGGATTTCCACCTACTTGAATCCACTTTATCGCAGAAGTCGATGATAGAACTTGATTCGGTAATTTGAAAATGCGAAGAAACATGCTGAAAACGGGAAAGTAAAATCCCTGCTGCGAATTCGCACATTTCTAGCCCGAGCTATTTCCCGATGAAATCGAGGACCTCGCATTTTATGAAATTTATTTCAACTCCCGCCATGACGTTTGACTAAATGATAGACTTTGTTACTCGATATTTTTCATGCATATAAAGGGCTGAATTGTATACATTTAATAAATTGATAACATTATTTGGAATATAATACTTGTTACAACGCCCTTCTGGTTCCAATTACGGTTTAAATTGCTTTACTTTAATTAATCGCCAAACACAACGCGCAGCAAAATATTAAAAATATGGATTTTATTCAATTCCATTTGTTATCTCCTGTGTAATAAAGAATGGTTTTAACTTGCATGGAATACATAGCTTCAAATTAACATTGCGCATAAAGTTGTTTCTATACCAAAAATTCTTAAAATTATTAAGAATGACTTGCTTACCAAATATTTGGTTTCCGACGATATTCAATCATTTTCAAGTATAACAAGAACTTAATATCTAAATCAATTAATATTAAACCATCTTGATATCTAATATAATTAATCTGCTTTAAGAAGCCAACAAGAGATACAATAATATAACTAATAAAACTCTAAGTTAGTGAACAGGAAAACAGCATAGAATAAGCCTGGAAGATATCAGAGAGTCTACGTCTTAAAAATGAAAACTACTTGAAAGACTATTACAGTAAATTCTGTTGGTAAACATATACAATACAGTAACCTTAGACAGATAAGAAGACTAGAATCTCAAGATTCCTGGGTTCGATATAATGGTACAATCCAGTGGAGTGCCCAAGTAAAACCAATCCGCGGTATCTACTAAGAGAAAAATATATCCGGTGTATTATATATCGAGGCATTCAAAGAATTTGGAGGCTGCCTCGAACAGGGTCGTGATAAATTCACGGGCACATTAAATTTCCGCGTGTATTCGAAGTAACGATAAGTGGCCCAAGGAGCAACCGAAATTTAGCCTAAAGAGGATCTTTACTGACTTAGGCCGTTGTAACTACCCCATTGTGGGTTCCCTAACGAGATTCTGGTGGTTATCGATCGACCACCGGAATCGATAGATCTTTTCTATACGACCGATCGGCACTGTTGGCCCTGACTTTCTTCAAACACATTCTTTTAATACGCCCCTTTATTATGCTCGACATTTGGATTCCGGCCAGTTACTATGCCCACTCTACTTTACCTTCCTTTCGTTCTCAATTTTCTTCCCTTCTCCTCCCTCTCCTCCTCGCTTCTGTCTCTTTTTCACGATTGTGTTCAAAGACGTTAACGACACGCCTCAGGGCTGCACTCCTAGTCTCTACGATCTTTTAATAAAAACGGGAAACCGACGGAATGTAAATTGAGATTAAATTTCCCTGAAATTTGAACAGGAACCTTTACATGCCTTATTACACGGATATCCTCCCGGCTCGTGATACTTTAATGTGACGCATTTAATTAAAATACGTTATACTGAATTACGGAGTGTATAATTTGAAAGTATGAAGAACACGATGTAATTTATTATACAATTCATTCTTGTACATTTATCATCCTTCTGACGTATGTACATTAACAAATTTAATATGGACGACAAGATATCTCACATTTTCTGTAATATTTATCAATACAGACCAATTATTACTTTCTAACTGTGAACAAATTATAAATAACTTATAAATATTTTGTGCAATAGAATAGCTGGCTGCCGAGTATGGTTAGCGACAAAATATATTCCCTTAGTGAATTACTCAATTATAAGGGTTAGGTGTCATAAGTGTTACTCGGTTATAACCTATAGAAATTCTTAGTAAAACGTAAGTGTGGAATGCTTTCAGGACTGAATAGGTGTAGAAAATAAAATAAAATACATTTTTTACCGGACAGTCACGTGACACCTCAGAAAATTCAAAGAGCCGGTGGTTGAAGGCTTTCAGCCCGAGCGAAGTAGAAAATCGTGTGTATGGTCAGACGACACGAAGTTAGTGAAGTCTGGTGGACGACGAGTAGTGCGACTCAGTGTTTAGTCAGGCAGTAGAGACAGCAAACGACATTCCTCGCCTCTCCAGAAATTCCTGCTCTTTCCTATACGACTCCGTGCTAATCCACGTACAAAAATCAATCTAATTCAATGAATTATACAAGCATTCCGTAAACAAACATTGCATTAGATTATTCTAGATTAACACATTCGCGTAACGGGGCAAATTCGCGGAATTTAGCTAAATAAAGTTGCATATGTTGACAAAAAAAACTACAAACACTGAAATATAATTTAGTTAAAACTTACTCAATCGTTTTGAGACCGAAGTGTAACGTATCTAAAGACTCACATTTGAGTTATCCAGGTTCTTGTAAAGAATCCCAAAGACGCATATACGCGTAATCCGGTGCGAATGTGTTAATGTATAGTAAACCCCCGTATAAAGGGGGTTCCTATAACACGCTAATGATATTGCCACATCTATTTTTATATTTACCTTTTTTTACATTTACCTTAGTCGATGATAACACAGCTTGTTATCTCCAATTGCCCATAACGCGATTTCATACAACGCGTAATGTATTAACTACATTATACGGGAGTCTACTCGATTGCAAAATTATATATTCCTCTTAAATTCCTATTTGTACAACTTCCATAACAAGAATTTTTCACTTCTAATTTAAATTATTTTTTTAACACTATACGTACCAAACGAGTCAGAATGACTTGTCTGTCATTTTTAGTTAAATTATACGAAAATACCACGGCACATTGTTTAAGATTGTATAGACTTTTATTGTATAGCATGTACATAATGCAAATAATTGAATGCAATAAGTAACTTCAATCCTGCAGTCATAATTGATACATAAATAAATGTGTAAGAATAACTTAGTATATGTTCAGTAATTCTAGTGTTAAAGAGTAATTAATTGTTCAAACTGCATAATTATCATTATGTTTGCTTGCTAATTTCTTATTAATACTGTGATAACACGAAGTACACATCCTACGAAGCTTATCGCTCCTAGTAATAACGGATAAGAAGGAGGGTGCAAAATAAATGATTTCGTGGAAGGAAGTGATCCGAAGTTTCGTGAAAGAATCTGTTAATGGAGGTTCACGTGTGAAAGTTGCGGCTGGCAGCTCTTTCCGTTGGTAGGTTCTGACTGCCATTTCTCTCGTGTCGATTCGATCTATCACATTTCCCAACGGTTGCATTAGAAGAGAAGTTTGTCTTCCTTCTAGAAGGACTTTGACAGCTGATTTTCTTTTTTAATCAAGCTTCCGGCCGATCAATCATTTGTCGGAAGGAAGCGATCCGTCACTTCTGTAACGTATCCTCGCTAGTGTCATAATTTTGCTATTCGATGAACAAAAACGCGAAGTAAAGACAAATTCTAGAAATCAATAAAAAGATTAATATTACGGTGACAAATCGAACAGTCAACGGATAAAGTTCCAAATGTTTAGATATTTAGAATATTTCTGCACGAATATTTCTACTAATTTATACTTATATTAATATGTAAATTGATAAAAGGTCGAGATAAATTTTACATCTTACACACTTTGCAGAATAAAATACATAAATCAAATCAGTTCACATTTAATGCAACTTTAGAATAAGAAACATGGCAAACTCACATTATTAATAAATACTGTTATTTAATAAGAAAGATTCAGTATTGTTACCAACAAAGTCTATTCAACTTATTTGTACACAAATAATTGGAGAAAATGAAAATTTGATTAAAATCAAATAATGGATAATTTTTATTATTTTCAATTGTCATTCTCAAAGTTTGAACTGTATTATATACTAATAGTATATAATAAATTTACATGTCATAGTATTATAATGAACTTATATTAAATGAAGAAATATTATGAAATATCACATATCATAGATATGTATATCTAATAATCCTTCTAAACCTCGGTCGTGCGGCAATAATATTGATACAACTAGTATTAAAATAAACGAAGTGATTTTTCATTGACCCTTTTGAAAAACCTTTGATATCGTTGGGAATTCATTGAGCAACCTCTACTTGAGAGGAAGCCGCCGTATTCCTTTGACGGAGGTCGTAAACTATTCAGCTATTTCAGCCTCGTGATGACAGTCGTCGTACAACGACATTTGCAACTCACAGGACGAAACAGTGAATTACTTCTCGACGAAAGCATCAAAGCCTCGTGACTCTCTTCGGTTGCTCACTTGCCTTCGTCTCCCCCTTCAGATACTTTGCGAATATCCTCTGAAATCTGCACGATGTCCACGGTTTAATCTCCACAAATAATCCCCGTCACAGGAAATGCGAAATCTCTATACAGAATCCTCTAATATCCAGCCACTTTCCTTTTTCCCCGAGTACTCAACTTTTACGTGTACCAAAGGAAAATTTCAGTCGTAAAATATCTCTCTGGATAATATTAAAAATACCTAAACCACTGGTGAAGAAATATAAACCCGAATTAAATGTCGCTTCAACCTCGAGTGTTTTAAAGCATTATTTAATACAAATTAATATTAACTTATTAGAGTAAGTTACAGTAAAGTATCATCCCAGCGCCAATAGAAAACAAAGTGAATTTATTTAGTTCTTACAAAATAATATTAAATTATTATAGCAAGCCGCAATAGCATTAACGCTAGGACAACCGAAAATATACTTGGTTATACTTTTACATTTATTTATGGCTGGAGGATTTAAGTTAATTAATGGATTCAATTATTTGCGTTATGTATATCAAATAAACGTAAAAACATAGTAAAGTCCATTCTTTAATCCGGATGACAGGGATTTCGTGGGTTTTGTTGGAAAGAAATAAACTGCTTAAATGGAACACTAAAGTATTTAATTAACATAAGTCGAGAAATATAATAATGAGTAACATATAAAGAAACGTATGTAGCTTATGAGCGTCTGAAGCGAACTGACTACTGAACAGGAAAACAAAACACAACATATATACATATTATTCATGCCACGATCGGTAGATGTCCATCTCGTACATCAGGAGCGTACATCTATCATATTCTAACACCGGATTTCTTAGGACTCCTTAACGAATACATTTCAATGCACTAAAATAGGTTGATAAATATATCGATTTGATTTCTTAACCATTACTTCACATTAATTGAATTACCATATCTAACAACAATGAAACTGAACTAAAGGGACAGTAATTGGGATTATTAGAATACAGATTGATTAAACTACTGACTAATTGTAATTACACTTATCACATGATATCTCGCCAGGAAATATCAAAGGTACCTTAGGTAATCACCGACTAATTGGAAATTATCGATGTTTTAGTTTGGCGGTCAGAGCGGTGTCTGGATAGCAAGCGTGATCATACTGTCGATTGGCAACTGGGTCGGGAAAGTTGGGCCACGACCAGCGGATGGCGAGATTGCACTCTCCGCTTCACCAAAAGAGAGGCTGGAAACTGTTCGGCAGGTTCTTTCCGAGGTCCCTTTGATCGACGGGCACAATGATCTACCCTGGAACATTCGAAACTTCGTCCACAACCAGCTGGCGGAATTTGACTTTGACAAGGATTTACGACAAGTTGCACCATGGAGTAAGAGCGCCTGGAGTCAAACTGATCTGGTTAGGCTCCGCCAAGGCATGGTCGGTGGTCAGGTAATATGATTAATTCATGTTATATGATACAAATATTAGGGTACCGGAAAGTAATCAATTATTTTTCACATACTTTATGAAACTCCATTCATTTTTCTGTATGAAACATTATTCTATTAGATAATCCTCATCGTTATCTATGTTCCTTGACCAACGATCGAGTAATGTCATAATTCTCTTTTTCTAAACATCAAATTCCGAACTCTCGAGGCTAAAAAATTCTCTATATCCGATTACTTTCCGGTAACCCTAATACGATAAAAATTATGCGCAATAATAAACTTAGGCATAATCTTAGAGTTTGCATAAAATATCTTGAGCGGTTACAACAATATTCGAAACTAAAATTAATACGATGACCACGTCAATCTCCAAATTTCAACTCCATCGAGTAGTTAGGGGAAGAACTAATAAGCATGTGTTTTTTTAAACAATATGCTACGTTGGAAAAAGTCTGTGAATATACATTTGCAAATGTGCTTAGAGAGAACTGCAGGAAGAAATATAAAAAAATCACAGCTAGACTGCAAAACTTAATACGCGCTATCATCGAAAAACGGGGAGCGGTAACACTTTGTGTACATATTTTTCAACGTTTCTTAATAACTAGAAATTGTATTTAGTCTAATAAATCAGTAGACAACTGTTTGACTTTATATTTCGGAGGTTTAATAACGCTGATTTGAACGTAAAGCTAAAACTAGTAAGTGTCCCATGACTTACGTGCAAAGCATATTAGTTGGTTTATAATATCCAAGAATTTTTATTATAATTTGTTTTCAAATTTTGTCAATATTTTATGTAAATCACGTAAACTTCGTAGAAATTAGTCTGCGACGATGGCTGGCCTACCTAGTTCATATACATGTAGAGACTGTAAACATTGTCTTACGATCAGCGAGAATGTGATGGAGACAAGAGTTATACATATTACATAATACATACAGCACTATACAAATGTATCAACATATTTTTTATTCGAGCTTGATTTTCAATGTAAGACAAGTGGAAAATGAGAGTGGTTGTTAATTACTTGTAGAGACTGTAAACATTGTCTTACGGTTAGCGAGGGTGCGATGGAGACAGGGGTTACCAGGGGTTATACACCCTCGGCAGATTGAACGCATCGATTATTATCGCAGACCCTCGGAAACTCGTCACATCCAAGCTGAGCGTACGTTTATCTAGAAATGTGCTTACATCGACCTAAGAGATTAAAGAAAATTATAGGAGAATTATTTCCCTACGATATTCTGTCATATTTCTCGCGGAACTTGAGAGATAATTCTCACTACGTCATAAGTTGATAAAAGAATGGAACTACATCGCGAGGGATATTACGCGTTAATAGCATCTGCCTGGCAATCCGTATTTAATGAGTTCGTTGAAACAACCTAATTAATTTTTCACTTCTGACATCGTTAGTTAGTAAAACAAACTTTGAACAGTGCGTCCATGGTATTTGCAATATGGTTTATAAAATATGAAAATACCAATAGATGGATGAAGCTTTTAATGAAGCCAAGAGTTTTAATTAAACATGCACTTATTGATAGGTTATTGTATATCTATGGGAAAATTCAAGCATATTTCTGTTTAATAAGATGTGGATGTACGGTAATTGGGTTCTTTGAGGTAATAAATTATCAAGGAAAGAGAAATACGAAAATGATTTTAATGAAATGTGTACGACCAAGCCGTCCATATTGTAAGGTATTTTTAATCAGGGTTTATGATACGGACGTGACTTGGACGCTATTTTTGAGGATTAACCATTTCTTTGTGCATGCTCTTCATAACTAGCTATTTTATGAAGGCTTTACATCTGGAAGGACTTATACTCAGGATTGAGAACTTTTTGGACTGTCCTTCCAGATGTGACCTTCCGGACTCAGTAGCAATAGCCGTATCATAAACTCTACTGGACCGTGTCGCCTGCACACCACCCTCTCAGACCTCCTGAGAGCCCCCGACCGGACCCTGACCGGGCGCGATCTTGAGGTCACCTGGGTAGGAGGAAAGTTCAGGAAATTCCTGGGCCGTACCTTGACGAAAGGGCCCGTCTCCTGAAGGGGTCCGAGGGCGGTTTTTGGAAGCAGGGTAGGTGTGAGAGGGCGGTCCCTATTAGTATATATTTTCAAGCCTGTAATGGTTTTTATGTATTATTATTACTCGCGCTGCCGACAAGAGAGGAGAGTAGATTCTCATAGAATTTAAAGGGGTACTGTAAGGAGATTGGTTGTACTAAGTCGAGAACAAGTTTCGACACCACGATTTTATATTAGGTGCCCAACTAAGTTCGTGCGCTTTTCGTTGTCCAAAAACGAGACGAAATTTGGTACCGAACGAGTAATTTTTAATCTGGTAAATAGTCTCCTCCATATTCTATGACCCTTTCCCAACGTGACACAAGTTTCAAAATCCCATTTTTATAAAAGTCTACGCTTTTATTATTAAAAAACTCAGACACTGTCCTCTTTACTTCCTAATACATCTTAATTCAACTAAGTGTTCGTGTATATATTTGTTGAGTTTGTTGTTTTAAAAATAAAGAATTAAGCGGCATACTACGGGCTGCATTATTTGGATCACCCGACATTCGCGGTTATCCTAAACAAAATGCTTTGATTTGGGAATCACCAATAATTAAAGAATGCTTCTCGATAATTAAGCTCGATATTTGCTTCTCAAAATTAAAAATCTTGTTTACAATTGGTAAATATTTTACATATCAGTGGTAATACTGTGGTATAGAATTTGAGTGCAATTTCCTTTTGTAAATAGTTAATAATAATACTAAAAAATTCTATCGCTGTTGCCTCCAACGCTCCGCCCGGAAGTTTTTCTCTCCTGAAAAATTGGACTTTTGGCACTTATAGTGTTTTCTACATAGAGTCTTCAATTATTGTAGTGCAATCCAAGTGTAAAACTTAATTGTATACTATCAACAATGGAGAACAAACACACTTCTCTATTTTTTTAATTTGCATTTCTTACCATTAAATTGTTGAATAGCAAACGTGACTATACTTCTTATACATAAAAATTGATGAATGCTAACTGAACTTCCCATCTGAACTACAACTTTCAATGAGAAGTTTTTATTCTTCATTCTAATTTTCATAAACATTTTATACTACAAATGGATATAATTACATGACTCGTAAGATAACGTTAACTCAATGGATCCAACAAATAATTACACGAGATACACGAAACTGCATACTGTTATACGAACCCTAATTTTGTTGGGTCCACCACTAATTTACTATGCACTTGGTTTCTCAGCATTCCGAGATACGACCACAATTAAATCTTGTTACTTTCGTCAGGCACGTTTGCTTGGTGCATAATCACACTTGAGTATTTCAAGCGGTAAATGTTATGCTAATAATATGAATTAAAAGTAGAAATGGTTAATATTTTTAACTTCTGCTGTTAATCACATTTAGGTATTTCAAGTGCTAAGGGCTTATACTAATTATATAAATCTAATACGAAAACAGTAAAAGCCGGCTATAGACGACCAATTCCGATCTTTCTTTTATTTTTTTAATTAAGTGACACTATGGCCATTTGTTTCTTTCCTTTAGTACTTTATTATCCTGGAAAAAAACGCCCCTCTTCTTTTTCTTATTATACAACTTAATACGACTACTCTTTGTTGCACTAAGTTATTATTAGAAGATAAATTAATTAAAAATCTTTTTATTTTTTTACAATCCATGAGAATTCTATTCATTATTTTTGTTTTATTGAAATCTGAATTGTGGATGCAATTTCAGAATCTTCTTAAATAAGAGAAGAGCTACTCAATTTTCAATTAAATGTTTGCTGTAACAAATTCAATGCAATTTGTATTAAATACGAATTACTATTACAATACTTCACACTTCATACCAGAATTACTTCATACAAACAATGAATATTCCACATTAAATACAAGAAGCGGATCAAATAACAAAGTGGTAGTAAATGATAATGCAATATCGTCCGACAAGTAAAAATATGAGAAATTTATGACTGAATTGTGGAACCATATAAATCCAATATTGAAATGAATATTTGGTTCCAAAACGTCATCAAATATTTTCCTGCATGGAAATACTACGAACCAATGCTACATGTAATTGAAAGAATGCACGTGCTATAGTACGAAATAATGGATATTGAAAGTGATTGTAATAAATAACAAATGTCTGATTTCGATATAAATTGCATTTAATATTCCATCAAAATCGCCATAACATTTACCATACGCACACAAATATCTATCCAATTAGCTATTAGATTTTTATTCCTACATTATGTTTCTTTCATTTCATATTTCATAATCTTCGTAGGATAACTAGTTAACCCGCTATAATACCCTACTAAGAAGAAAAGCCATAACTTCATGGAAACTAACACCGAGATATTAAGAAAAATGTAAATTCTGCTAGTTTGGGACCCATTTTATATAATACTTTATATTTACTTTATACAAAACTAAGGCTTAAGATTTTCTTTCCTAGAATCGTTAGCAATTTTGTACATAAGGCTTATTTTATTAGTGTTTTTAGCATATAAAGGATGGAGATAAGATTTTTATACTTAGCAGACATACATATGTATTTTGACGCATTCTTTCACAATATAACTGATACTAAAAATGTTGAAAAAATGGAGTCAAGGCATTTTTCGTTAGTGCGGCAGTATTGCGTTACGTAACCTTGAAGTTACATATTCATCTATCTGTATCTTTTGTTTCGTTCCATGTTTTCGTTGTAATAATAATATAATTAGAAAAGTATGCGCTACGATTGTCACCTTTCCCGTTGCGTTTAAGTAATAATTTCATTACTATTTTCACGTAGTGTAACTTGGTTAGAATCGCATGTAACAAGATTTACGTTACACAAATTCCTTTTAGGCCCGGACAAAAATTAGGTTATAGAGGGTTAACAACAACTACCGCCAGAAAATCGATACATTGTTCTTATAAACAATCGGTCGGCCGAAGAGATGCAAACGTAATGCAAACTAATTCCAGACAAAATGTCAATTATTCTTATTCCTCGAAAGGTAAAATTCTATAATAAAAATTCAGCGCATAATGAAAGATGCACCGGTGCAAGTGTGAGGCAGAAAGGAGGAAGAAGTAGAAACAGGCAGGAGAGGTGGTCCAATATTACGTTCTACAAACACTGGCACGCTTGATGCTTCCCTGCTTTCGACCGCAAGCTCGTTACCGGTTCTTCACTCTTTTTTCACCCCACCCTTACTTTCCTTCTCTTCGTCTACTCGGTTTTTTTCTTCATCCTCCCATTTACTTCTTCACAAGATATGTCATTATCGTGGAAAGAAGCGTTCTAGCCGGGATACCGTCCTAACGATAAGTACGTGTATCGCCTAACTCATTTTGCAATCGCACCACAGAAACTAAGAAACGCATAGAAATGCCCCGGTGAACACTAATGTTACTTTTCGTAGGACAATGCTCAACCTTTTTATCCGTTTTCCATAATTATCGCCATGAGGATGGCGTACTTTCTTCAAATGGTTTTTCGAGTGGTAATGAAGGTTATTCTTTCTTAAGTAGGAAGATATAAACGTTTCTTGAATCTACGCTTCGTTATCTAAGAAAAAAGCAATTGTTTATTTTGTTATCTGTTTAGTGTATATGGGTGTACACTGTACACCCTTTGAGAACAAGGTAGGAATACATGAATATATACGGAAAGAATGATAAAGGCAAAAGTAAATTGAATAAAAAAATAATAATAACAATAAGAATAATCTAAAGAATGTTGGGATTATCACTCTAGTTTAACTCTTTGGGGCATAGCGGGAAAAAAGTGTGCCGCCTTTCTAGTGGGATGCACAGTGGGATGTTTTTTCATCCCAGTTTGTCACCTTGTATCATAATTCATCTTTTATATGATAACTAAAAGGAATCTACTTTGATATATTTTTTTAATAAAATTTCTGTGAAACTAGAGTCTATTCTGTCTTAAAATCCTGTTTCCCGCAAAGAGTTAAAAGGGGATGTGAAAATATAATAATTAAATAAATAGAATGGAGATAAAAATAGGGAAAATAAGACACTGAAATCATATGTTTAATTCATGAATAGAATCTATTAAAATTCAAATGTAATCAATTAGGTTAATTGCAGGTTTAATATTACATCTTCTGGTGTCTACTTTAAGTAAGAAATTATAATATGTTAAATATAGGTCAATGTCAACTGAATTCACGAAGATTTAAAATGTTTCATTAAACTCCCGCTTGGAATATTAAGAAACATTGTTCGTCATTTTATACACATTTATTTTAAGTGCATAACGTAAATAATTAAATTTATTAATTATTAATAACTGACATGCTTCAGTTACAACATGTATAAAAATCAATGTCAAAGTATAACTGAGTGTTCGGTAATTCTACTGTTAATAATCTAAGTTGAATTAGAATGTGATTATATGTATTTCGTTTTCTTGCAGTGTACTTCTGTTGTGTTTTCGTTTGGCATTTTGGGGTCATGTTTCGCCGGTTGCCCTTAACGTTTTGTATTCCGCACGCGTGTCACTTTTATTATTCTTCTAGCCACAAAAGACAAAGGGAAACAAGAGAAATGGTATTTAGTATTACGTTTTATATAACGCCGTCAAGATTTTTATTTCAACGGAGGTGCACTTTCCTAACGAAGCTACTACTAGTTTCGTTAACCAGAATTATTGATATGTTTGAAGATAAAGCTTAGAAAATTCCGCCAATAATATACTTCATGTTGTGTAATAACTTTGTTTATTAATTTCGGTCATAATCCGTAGAGATCACTCCTTTACCTTAAATTCATTATATCATTATATAATTCTATAATTATTGTCACTTTATTTGTATCACTTTCCATATGCTTTAATCAATTGAAAATTCGTTGATAAACGGAACTACATTATTATTTTCTCTTCTTTACATATACTTAAATTCATAAATACGTGAACAACCTGACTAGACTTTATTAGTATTTTCTAACCGATTCAAATGCAAATCCTTAAATGTCTCGGCACAAAGAAAAATGGACTTACACAACTTTCATAATAAACACTCCATAAACAGTCCATATTATAAGCTAAAATGTTGAAGCTTATTAAACAATGTTTATGTTATAACGAGTACAATAAACACTGCTCTCATTGTGCCAATGATCGTAAAGAAACGGTAGATAATAAATAGCACTTAATATCCCGTACAGGAGACCTTCATTACATATTTGTAACTGAAAACTCATAATAAACGTTCTAATTGTATCCAGGGTGGTATAAGGTTCAAAATCGTATGTTTGCAACCTATACAAGTTTAACAACCGCGATTTATATTCGCGGAATATCGGGGTAATAAATTTTATTGGGGATCGTGTAACATAACGAAAATGGTAGTTAACTGGCCGTATCGCAACATTCCACATAGTTCTACTAATCATAAGTTGCAGGACATTTTCATGTGAACGATCATTTATAGTTGCTACGTGATACCGTATTTGCGGTCGGTTAAATCATCAGCGAAGCGCGGCATCATAAAATTTGTCACGAGGCTGGGTCGGGTGAGGGGGGAAATGACACAAAGCTCCATAAATTAGAAATATTAATGGACAGTGATGTTAATGAAGCGTAATAATATACCAAACTAAAATCAATGTAGTGGATGTTATCTCCTACTCTCTAATGTAATAATTATTGTGAAGCTTATATTAATTCTAATAAACCTGGTCATTAATTGCCACTATTTTACGAATGTACATATTAAATATTTTCATAAATACCCACGGACTCTGTATTAGAAAACAGAAACATATATTCAATGTCAATTACGCGTTAATTCTATTATTCTAACGTAATAATTATTACGTCGCATATATTAATCAGGTAATTCATTGCCGCATTTGTTAAATTTTAACAATTTTCATAAATGTCCATTAATTATGTATTAAAAAAGACTAAAAATATTTGAAAATATTCTCAGAATAAGTTCATTGATTTCTCCTTTGTTAGTATTGCTTTCTACTCAAACAGATAAGTTGGTTGTATTTAGAACTAATCGAGTTATCCCGCATGCAAAATTCATTAGGTTAATTCAGCCGCAAGTAACGAGGTACACTTTGTCTTGCAGTTTTGGGCTGCTTACGTGCCCTGTGAATCTCAGCATCTCAATGCAGTCCAGCTGACTTTGGAGCAGGTGGACCTCATTAAGAGGCTCATAGAGAAGTACTCCCAACACATGCAGTTTGCTGCATCCTCAAGGGGTGAGTACCATCTTCTCTGACTAGCTAAAGCGAACCTTCTGCGTGCATGGATTTATCATGTAGAAATATTCCCTGAGGTAGAAAAACCGTAAGAAAAAACCTCGCCATAAATACGACGGAGTCGTTTACATTAAAACGTATATCCGACTGCACATTTTAACATTTAAATAGATCAAATTTTATCCTAGATAATTCGTATTCGCACATATAACGCACTTTCTGTGCCACCAATTCTTTATTACTTCTTCTTATTATTATCTAATATTTTATAATACGTAGAAGTTTTATTTTCTAATGCTTTTTCTACTGTCTTTCTAATACTCTAACGACTGAAATAATCTTAATATTGTTTTAGTATAATTTTAACGTCCTTGCTTAATACTGTGAGTAAGATACGAAATTGAGGTAAAAAATGCTTACTTGGCGGATATTATCGTGAATTTTAATACATATGACTAGTATTTATTAAAAGTCTAGGTGTTTAATATTTCATTTTTTGGAGATGTCGATTGGATAAGGTCCACTTAATGAAATGTATTTTTGGACTTTCAGAGATCTTGGAAGCACATGGAAGGGGTAGAATAGCGTCTCTGATTGGTGTGGAGGGTGGACATAGTCTAGGAAGTAGTTTAGCCGTTTTAAGGACACTATATCAATTGGGTGTACGTTATCTGACGCTCACTCACACTTGTAACACACCGTGGGCGAAAAGCTCGTCGGTGGAAGACGAGGATAGGGACGGTGAGCTCTGACACATAATAAAACATTTCCTTCACAATAAAATTCTATCCTAGAAGATTAATATCCATGCGTGTGACGCGCTTTCTGAGCCTTCACTTTTTGCATATCATCTTATTGTTATGTTTTAGTACAATAATATATACAAATTTCATTTTCATTTAATTCAAGTTCAACTTTCATTTTATTTAAGTTTAAAGAATGTTAATATTCTTGAGTAATGCCTAACATAAAAAATGCTTACTTAATAAAACTTCTAGGAATTGCGACCGGGTTGGAATTTTGAATTTACTGTACATATAATACAAAATTATATTTAAATTAAATAATTTAAAGCAAATTAGAAGGCTAATTCGAAGCTCATCTCAATTCGTGCAGGTTTTATTACATTCATAATTACTGCGAATATGTGGATTTGGCTGTTCGCCGCCGAAATTTAGATATTAAATACATATATAACTAAGATTTATTAACCCACCCAATACTGTGCCGGAGTCAAAAATGACCCGAGCGATTCAATCCAATGTCAAAGTTGTGTGTGTCATCGTCTTATCTACCACTACATGTTGTGCCGAATAAACATACAATGTACGTGTGCCTGCTTCTTCTGGGCTCGGAAGGTTTCCAGTCAGTCTATCATAGAGATTTTAAGGAGAAAGACGTGTGTAAATTCATAAGTTTATTCGACCAAAATTTCATTTTTTGTTATTTTTATTGCTGACATTCGACGCAAACGAAGAAAATCTTACGTTGTGCTCGTAATCCTGATGCGAATGAATAAAAAAATTTTATTTTTTATAATTTACGGTTTTTTACTAAACATAATCCCAATTACAACAGCATAAGAAATAAAAAAGAAGAAAAAAATTCGGGGGACCGTCACTGTGAGTACAACATGGATGAGAAACTTGGCTCGCACGAGTGTCACTATGTTAGTACAATATCGGTGAGGGCCCCGCATAGTATTGGAATGTCGGTGTGGGTCAGAATTGACTCCGGCATAGTCCGTAGTGCGAGGGTTAATATCGCACAAACTTATTTTCTTACTAAATGATATGTAAATTAACAGGTTAATTCAAACCCTGTCGCAATTTGTACGGGTTTTATTAGAGGTCCGTATTTTTTGGTTGCGAAGGCGTCTTTTTTAGCAGCTTTTACGTTTGATCGACGACGATACGACGGCGAACGTTGACCGATGAAAAAACCCACGGGAAATAGAAAACGGTGCTTTCTGGTTTAGTAGGCGGTTTGACAACGTTTGGAAGAGCGGTGGTCCAGGAAATGAATAGGCTCGGAATGCTAATAGACCTCAGTCACACAGCAAGAGCCACTATGAGGGACGCACTAAAGGCCAGCAGAGCACCCCTCATTTTTTCTCACTCCTCGGCCTTCGCCATTTGTAATTCCTCGAGAAATGTGCCGGATGACATTCTGAAGCAGCTGGTACGTACCTTAAAAAAAGAAATAATACGCAGTCGTATATTTGCCAGCGTAATGGACGCGGAACTTCTCGAAGACGTAATAGTTCCGATTATTATCGTCCATTTATTTTAATGTGTGGGACAATATCCGGAACCTTCCGTTGAAGATGAAATTTTTGTTGCAATGTTTGTTGAGAGGTTTTTTTATTTACCACGATGAAATAACCGGTTATTGAGACGGAATACTCCATGTGGAACAATGTGATAGGGTATCGTGTTGCGAACAAAAAGTCGATTTATTTTATTATAGCGATATTTTATTATTTATAAGGTCAAGTTGTAATAACTAGAGTAGAATATAAAGGAACGATAGTATGAGATAAAGAAGTACATGCAAACGTGTTAGATGTTTATTACGAGTTCAAAGATATTCAAGGTATCCCACGTAAAATAAGTCACCTAATTATAAGATAATATTTGATTCCGTATCAAAAATAGGGGTGATCTGGAAAAATCGGTTAAAAACAACAACGGAAGAAATTCTCTTTCATGATATTGATCGTTCGAAATTATTCATACAATGCATAACATTATTTTCCTACTATATTATAAATATTTTCTACAACATTATTCCACTTATATTTATTCGCCCGGATTCAAATAGCAACGACAAAAGCGATGAAAAATATCGAACTAAATGAAATGTTCATTAAGCCATCATATGTTTCATTTTCCATCATCAACGAACAATCATATTTCTTCTCGTATTTCTTACGTCGAATACTTGCATTGCAATTAGCGCATGCTTTTCTTTGCGGAACGATATAGCTTTCTTTAGAGAAGTAAAGTAGTTCCCTCAAGTGTACAACAGTTTCATATGTTCCGAGGTTCCATGGAGTTGCAGATGAAAAAACAACTTCCACGGAAGAAAAAAGAAAAGTGGTTACTACTTCCTAACTGTTGTGTTATCTCAGACCACCCCACCCCCGTATCCCCCCCCCCCCTCCCCGAGGATAGATAATTATCCCAGCTCGGCAGCTGGGGTTCCAATAGCTTGAAACATTTACCACCAACGATTCCTTTCTATTGTCGAGTTTTCTGCTCCATTAAGGAAATCTCTCTCACTCCTCCTCGTTAAGGAGCAAATTAGCAGAGTACAAAATTAACGGCCCCATCCAATGAGAATGTGGTATAGTGAGGAATAGTTAATTCTCTGCTCGCCCCATGTCGATTTCTTAGACTACATCTCGAAGTATAACACCGATTTTCACAAAATCGTTGCATTGGAATGATATGTGTCTCTTTCTAATATATGACACTTTGGATGTTTTATTACCCCACTATGTTTGTTAATTATAATAACAAACTAATGGTTGTTTTTACTGTATCTATAAAGCTGAGGCAAGTAAATAAATAACTGCACCTCCGTTAGATAAAAACAAGTTTAAATACAAATATTTTGATTATTGTACTTATTAAATATTATTATTCATTGTAATATTATATTATATTATTATATTTGGTATAAAATAATGTCATATTTTATATATTCAGGCTTTCGATGTTATTTGAATGGTACTTTATTTACTTTCTGGCTCTTCATGGTAATTGAAAGGCGATAATTAATATTTAATGCGATGCTAAGATATTGTTTTAATAAAATATTTGAACAAAAAATAAAATTCTTAATATTTTAATAACACAAGAAATGCCTATATTTCATACTTATTTTAACACGTGCTAACGACGCGGAGTTTGACTTGTATAAAAACACGTTAAAGAAATTGATGTTATAAGTTTCTATTATCTGCAAGTTTTACAACTTGATGTAGAATGTTTGTATTCAATGCAGCCACATTTAGTTATTTATTTTCCTCTACTTAGCTGTCTCGGAAGAAACAACCATTATTTCTTTAATATTTAAATTACAACCCAGAGAGACATTAAAAATTCCGATGTTTCGCGAAACTATAAACTTCTTTATTACGAGAAATTATTACATTTTTGTTGGCACTTACAATTACATAAATATATCGTCACGGACCATCGTTATCGCCACAATATATTCTAATGAAATCTAACTCAGCATACGAAAAAGCAATTGGTTTGGCTCGCAATAACACAGGTGTTATTAAGATAGAGATAAAAATAAAAATCTCCTGGACATTATCAAAGATTGGAAGTATAGAATTCTAGTAATTTAAAAAATGAGGGTCGAAAGAGACCGTAATACGGTTACGGGGGAACATTGCAGTATATTTGAGAGAAGGATCTCGCTGCAGTAACTGTGGTTAGAAGCTGCAGTGAATAGGATATGCGGTAAACGTCTGAGGTTTCATGCGCACGAAAACTAATCCACTTTTTCGTCAGTTATCAAAATACAGATTGGATGTTTTGTCAAAATAATGTAAAACAAACAATATATATATATATATATATATATATTAACCTTTTATCTTGTGAATCGATAACTTACTTTTTTGCAATGATATTTTCAGCATGAATATTTATGCAATTTCTATTACTATCTAACCTTCCATAGCCTTAATAGCAAGAATTTGTAGAAATATTGAAAATAAATTGTTTGTCATGAAAAAAATCAAATTTGGTTGTTACAAAAACAGTTTTAACTAATTCCCTCCTCAGAACTGACTTATGCGACTTTCAAATAAAGACTGATATATTGTAATATACTGTATATTATTTGTAATATATTTGTATATTATGTATTTGGTAATGTAGACAATAGATCTGGGTATATGAGACCTTATTTTTAAAACAGATATAAATCCATTTTTTTAATATGAATATCATGACTAACGATAAGAATAAGAACATATCGGCGTGCAGCCGAAAATTACACTTAATACAGTTTTCTTAAATATTGAACTTATACCACTATAAACAATAACGACTCATATTTACATCACTTTGAACGAGTGAATAATAAATTTTAATAGTTGCAATGAAATCGTACTACATATAATCAATTTTAATTTTGCAGGCTGCAAACGGTGGATTAGTGATGGTCACGTTTTACAATTATTTCGTGAAATGTGGTCCGCAAGCTACCGTTTCCGATGTCGCCGAACATATTTATTATATTAGAAATCTAATTGGCGTGGACCATATTGGTGTCGGTGGGGACTTCGACGGTATCAACAAGTACGTCACGTATCTTTAATTACCATATACACTTTAATTATCATAAGATTCAATTAATTTCAATAAGATCGAATATAATGTTTTAAGATCTGATGAGAAAACCCGTTAATTAAGACCTTAAAACAAAAATTATACGATATATTTGTTAGAAACAATGTTTCGCCGACAGATTTTCGACTTCTTAAGACAATTTAAGAATTTTGTAATACAATTTTAACTTTTTAATTTTTTAATTAACTTTAGAATTTTTAGATTCCTTAGTTTATGACACTTTTTGTATAATAAAATGTTAACACTGAAGAGGGCAAAAAATTGTCATCGAAATGTATCATTTTCAATAAATATACGGTGTACTTTTTGTCTTAAGATGTACTTTGCCGTTTTTCTCATGAAATCCTAAAATGCACGTCGATTATCTAACTCGAATTTATCTATCTAAAGAATAATAGATGGAAATTATTTAAATTCGAACCAAAAAAGCTTTGTTTGTGTGCGTGAATTATTCTGTTCTTCCTGAATTCCCAGCAGAAAAACATACAAAGAATGAAAATAAATGGATAAACGCGTTACGCTGTTAAAACATTCTAGATTTCTTGGATTACTTATTTTTTCTTGCTTCGTTGCTTTGCAGCATTAAAAAGATACGCGAAAAAGAAACTCAACTGTATTGCATTATTAAATTATTGGGTTGAACAAAAAGTTCGTGTGTTTTCATTCTATAACTTTCTACTGTATTGTTTTTAAACAAAATCTGATTTATTTAATCAATTATATAATTTCCATTAGTCTCTCTTACTCTCTTACATCGTTCTACGAGCTCCTCAATACCATGTTCATAAAACATGGTAGTCTGAATGAGTAGTTTTCTTGAAGGGTATTGTTGACTTCCTCGTAGGTTTGGAATTTTTTCCCATTTCAATAATTTTGCAATGATGTAAACAAATGGTAATCAGATGGTATATGTACGTGACTGATTAAGATATTTATCAGGTTTTAATTGATTTTGATTGCAGAACCCCTCGAGGTCTCGAGGACGTGTCAAAATATCCAGAGTTGTTCGCGGAACTTCTACGAAGTGGAAAGTGGAACGTACTCGACTTAAAGAAAGTCGCCGGTCTGAACTTACTGAGGGTCCTGCGACAGGTTGAACCTCATTTTTACTCTTCTATTTAACATCGACGATTACTGAACGAACTACTTTACATTCAAAAAATCAAAGCCCTGTAACATTAAATATTTTTATCTACAAATATCATCATATTTTTATTAACACATTAAATTCGTAGCAAACGTCTAAAGACAATTGAATTTACTCCTTCATCTTATTCTTATCAAGACGTTTCAGCACCCTCTTTATTAATACAATATAATTACATACCAATACAATATAATCATATATTGTATTGTATACTACACATATACAAATATACAACATATAAAGCAATAAAATAAATACATAACGAATTAACAATACGAGGGTATAACATAATAAGATTATAAGTAAATAAATTACATGTGAAATAGATATAAGCTTCACTTATTACGAACTGAATGTACTACGCCTCAAACGACTGTTCTTTTTTAATAGATTTTATGATATTTATTTGTATTTATATGACATTTTAGGTGGAACGCGTAAGGGACGACATGAGGACCGCAGGAATTACACCCTCCGAGGTGTATCTGCCGGATTCTCCCGACACGAGCGGAAATTGCGCGCTCGACATTAATGCGGTTCAAAGAGTGATGGAAGTCTGATTCGACAATGAATTACTCGGCATTCTCAGATGGTGTATAAATTAATCCTTCAGGACCTCGTTACCGTCCTATCCTTGACGAACGTGGACACAATCAAATCAAAGTCAGGGAATAACTCGAGAGACCAGGAAGAAAAGTTCATTCCAACTCTTACGATCTACCCGTCTTAAAAGGTTCTGTCCCTCCCAGAAGCTCAATCCAAATAAATATTTAAGTGAACCTACCTCGAATTAAATCATGCCAAAAAGTGACAGGACACCACTTCCTTGAAAATAAATTTTCGTTATCCGCGCGATGGATCATCCAACATTTCCGGAAAGATTCGAGAGATAATGAATTAAGTATTGAACGTGAAAAACTCTTTTAAGAATATATCGACCTCGTTTAATTTAAACTTACAATAGTTTGACAAAGAAATCACTCGATGAGAGAGAAAAGTTATTTTGCCAAGAGATTTGTACAGTATAAATAATTGCCATGATTAATGCGGAGTATTATTCATATCATGACTTTCTTTTGTGATCGGAAGGTGAAGGAAAAGGGTTATAATTTGACGAAGGGTAGTGATGTGTACGTCAAAGAATAGAGTGTCTATTTTAGAAATCGATATTTTCTTGTAACATTGTTCTTTTGTAATGACGGAATGTTGATCTTAAGAAATCAATCGCCGCCATAACGTTATCCAAGGACTCGAAAAATTAGTGATGAGAAATATTCTGTTCCTCTTTCTATGAAAGACCGGACTAAGAATTGCGGGAAATCTGCCTTTTTTTAAATTTTCAATTTTTTTCCCTATAGTCACAAGTAATGTTAACGTTTATATTTGTTACGTAATCGCAAAATTAACGCAGAATATTGTTCGAAGAATATTCGGCAGTTATGTCATTCTTTCGCTTTTCTACTACTATTAAAAATGATTGTTCTAATTCTTATTTAGCAGAGAAACTATTGTAAAGAAATAAAATTCTCAGTGACCTTTAATTCATTCTGTACGAACTTTCGCTGCGTACATATTTTTGTATTCGTTTGCCATATATATTTTCGATATTACTTGCTTGTCATTTAATTTGTATGAGATACGAAACTGACAAGATCGTTCGAATAAAATATCCAATCATATGGAAATCTAATAATCCAAGCTACAAAAGTGAAAAATCTGTACGGACATAGAATCCTCTTTTCTAAACTTCAATACTCTCGTATTTCGAGAAAGCGAGCGTATTATTGTGTGTAAACCCGGGTCTGTATCCTCGTCTGTCTTCCTCCTTCATAGAAGCAAAGAAAACACGTGCGCTTTCAAAACAAACCTTTAAGTAATCCAAGTGAGCACACAAACGATTCCTAAGCGAAAAATTATGAAAATTATTTCGCCAAATCGTACCACATATCCATGGACATTCCATTAAGCACAATGAAGAAGTATATCAACTCTAGAACTACCGGCGGTATATTCAGCTATATTTGTATATTTATGTGTACGTCCTTAAAAAAAAGGATGGATGGAAGAAATAAATTAATTGATTTATTTATGTCTATTGTGCAACGTAAGACGCGAAAAATCTGAGAAAATGAAACGTTATTTTGAATATTTTTATTAAATTCCGAGCACACATCATTTTGACTCTTTTGATAGTTCTAGTCTTAAAATGAATTCGAAACAGAATGATTCGAAGCTCATTAGAGCTAGCCGGACTTGGATATTCAAAATAATAAAAATAGAACAGCTCCTTCTATAAATTATTTTGTTTCTGAACGAGTAGAAATGTTTAATTTGAAAAATACTAAGTTGTCAAACTAAGCAAATAATAATGATATAAGCAATTTACAAAACGTAAAATGGTTCTACTGCCGATCAAATATTGCAGTAAATAAAGGATTTATTATTTACATATCCGAGTAGACCTTTGAAATTTCAGTATATTAATGCACAAAGAAAATAAATAAAGAAGAAATTATATTTATACATTGAAAATATGTGCTTTTCATAGCTTTTACAAAAATAACCGTTCCAGAGTTGATTTTTAAAAAAGGATGGCAATATACAATACCAACTGTACTCTCGGCGTTTTAAATGTTAATCATGGTATTTAAGGAGAAACAAGTGAAATATATGGCAAAACAATAAATATGCTATTCAGATGGAGTTGGAATCAATCGTGCTCACAGTAGATATACACTTTCGCTCATAAATATTTTCCCACTGACGTTCTTCTGAACATCTTCAATACGTACAAGTTTTTGGAAACACTATTTGTATCTGCAAAGATGTGAATGCGGATAATCCTCCTATAACGCGGGACTTAAGTTTTAGACAAATATCGCGTTACAAAAAATTATATACGAAAGATTATCTACAGATTATATAAAAGAAGTGGGTTTACAATCCAAAGACGATGCTTTTAAATTAAAGATAAACTGATCTACCGAGTCAAGAAAGAAATATAGTTTTTCTAATACGGGAATTTTCATTTAACAAAACAGAAACAAAATTACTAAAATTAATGAAATCAAAAATTGTACGCAAAGTTTACTACATGTATGCACAAAATAAACACGTGCAATACTAGAAGGAACAGTAAAACGGACGATTTCATATGAAACGGCATTTCATATAACAATGCGTTACATCGAAATCGCATCTGTGTAAGTACCGCGTTATACGAGGATGGCTACAATTGGTGAACAGCGTTCTATCAAAACCGCGTTGTACGAGAATTCCCCGAATATTGAAATGAATTTCATCACTCTTTCTCTTGAAACATTAAATATCATGCTCCCTGCTTTTAAGTGCAAATACTTCCAGTGTAGTTGGGCAAGTAATTATGAACGGCAGTGTATGTTTCGAAAAATTAGAGATGCGCGTACGTGTTTCTCGAAGAATTACACCGGGTGCGGTCTATCAGTAATGTGCACCCAAACTTTCCTCAATCAAAGCAAAGCATCTAGTCTGAAATGGCGTACCGAAAATCGCAAGAATCGAACCTTTTATGGAAGATTCTGTCGGGCGGAAACTTTGAACTGTGATTTTCGAGTATTGCTATACACCTATCTGTGTCTCGTGTGCACTTATCTCGTAATCCGTGTGAGCTGAATCTTCCCGATCTTAAAAAAAAAAGAATCGAACGATAGGCGAAGTCAGCCCGCACGAATTATACCTAATTCCCGGTTACGGGGTAGGTAAGAAAATCTAGAATATCAAAAATTCCGTTGTGCCTCTGCAACGGGTCCTATGAATAAATGTTTCTATTGTATACTTGTCACTTCCGGTCTCTTTGCTTTTCCTTTCCTTACCTTTCTTGCAGCTGGAAACAAGGAACTCTTCCATAAAAACCGAAAAAATGTTTTAGTAAGTAGCTATTAAGATTCCATTAACAGTATTACCTAGAATATTTAATTGAGATATATTCAACTTGAAATAGAAAATGCTAGTGGAATAGTATTTTACTATGTGTTTACTGGAGTTTAAAGTAAACATTGAAAATGAATATATTAGGGATACCGGAGAGTAATTAATTCGGGAGTGGAGTAGTTTTTCACATCGAACGTTCGGCATTTGATCTTTTCAAAATGGGAATTATGGCATTGGTAGATCTTCGGTGAAGGGTCATAGATAACGATGATTATTATCTAATAGATTAATGTTTAATATGAAACAATAAATGGTGTTTCATAAAGTATGTGAAAAATAATTGATTATGCCCCAATTCTTCGATACTTCTATATTGATTTTTAATTTTCTATAAATATTTTGTTAATGCGGGAATTTTTCACATACTATTATATCTATCCAATGCATCGATTATTTAAAGGCTTACAATACATTGTTTATTATAAGACTTAAACGGAATTACACGGTGAATTAAACGGAGTAATAATTACAGTATGCGGGATTATCATGTCTGGGAATTAATTAAATTATATGCGACAGACAATAATCAAAATTGGCTTAATATTTTCGGAATACTGAACAAAATTGTCATTTTATAGAAATGGTAATAAATCTATATACAGTGCTAGTGTATAATATAAATAAAATAAAATGTAAATACGATTTACATTCACCAATGATGTAGAATGTCACACGACTTGAAACACACCACTTTAGAAGCTTTTGCTACTTACTTTCAGCTAATAACAGATGCTCATTAATTGCGCAATTTGTTGGTGTTGCGTCCCAAGTTGAGCTGTTGTTGGCTGAATTTATTATCATCGTTTTGTTGGCTTCAAATAGCCAGATATACCGTTTAAGTCCTCAGACCAAGGACTTCAATAGATATTTATGGCGTGGTTTGGTTTACTTCAGTTCAAAATCTAAACATTCCCATGCCTGTGCGACTTCAGGATCAAGTGGTTCGGGTCATAAATTAAGGCATAACCGCGTCATTGTTGCCCGATGTGACCTGCGACCACCCTGGAGGCGCCGGGACGGGTTGATTTTGGGAAGTGCCAAGCCACGCCCGAATGCATCAGTACAAGGTCTTCAGGGTCTCATGCCCAATGAACTTACAAAACCATAAAATAATCACACCCTTTTCTATAGGGAAGTAACTCTGAATTCAGCCAATAGCAGCTCATATAATTTTACTTTTCCGAGTCGACAACTTGGTCGATTCAGTTGCCACCAATCTTTCGTAGGCAAAGCAAGTATGGTAGTTAGAACCACAAACATTCCATAGAGTGTCATACCATAAGCAATAGTCCAAGTTCAGTTATAAGGCGTAACAAACACTAATTTTTACCAGTCAATAAATTCTATTAAACAAATACGCATTCCTGAAATTCATCTGTCATCCAATTGCGGTAGCAAGAATTTCGCTAGTGTCCATTTCTGGACGCTACAGTTGGTTTTACGCCATTGTTCGTTATACATTATTTATGATGCTGATAATAAAGTAATTTTCTCTTTCAATCTTTATAAGTGATATAAGCTTGCAGACAGAAATCGCATTATGTTGAAGGATTAATACGTTATACAACATTTGTATTTTATACTTGAGAATCAACTGCCGGTACTTTTTTAAAAGCCTGTCTCGTATTAGCCAATCGAAGACTCGCCGCTTACCAACTTTCAGCTTGCAAAAACAGAAAATGCAATTTTGTTGCATGCGTATATAGTGCAGAATGATACTTATAGATTTTAATGCGTTGAGAACAAATCCACAAACTGTTTTCCTCCAACATCTTCAGTTTTCGAAAAAATTAATTTTAAAGAAAAGGGTCTTTTTTATGATTACACAGGATTCATGACGAACATATAAAAGTTAGACAGTCTTCATTCATTGCAAACAATTATGTGGACCCCTGCGAATAAAATGATATATATTTCATTTCCAAAATGGATTTGCAAATATGTTTAAACATTAGTTACATTTGACGAGGCACATTCTTCGCGCTGATTTTTCGAGACCCTTTCCAAATTTACATACAAATTGTGGCGTAAGTATAAAAGGTACACAAACTTCATTGAGCGCAAATGATTCTGTGGACTTTGTTGAACAAAACGATATTAATTACATTTCCAAAATGGATTTCCAAATATGTTGAAACATTAGTTACATTTGGTGGGACACAATCTTCGCTTTGATTTTTCCCGAATCTTTCCAAATTTGCTGAAAAATTGTGGCGTAAGGATAAAAGCTTCATGATTTTCATTTATTGCAAAAGATTCTGTGGACATTTTTCAATAAAATGATATGAATTACATTTGTAATACGAATTTGAAAATATATTTAAATATTAGTTAAATTTGTCGCGGCAAAATCCACGCGCTTATTTTTCGAGACTCTTTTCAAATTACCATAAAAATTAAGTCTGTAACCAGGATTCCAATAACTCAATGCGATAGGGCATACATTTTTCTTTGGAAAACACTCCTTAAATATGCAAAACGGACTTTGGTGACGTAAATAAAAGCCAAAAAGTCGACGAAGTCACGGATGGTAAGGAGGTCTTTAAGCAATATTTAAACAAATTAATTTTAATTACTTAATTTACTGAAATAGTAGCATGAAAGCCTTTCTCGTTAAAAAACAAACGATTTTTGCTTAAACATTTTCCTTCTACCTGCTCTAATAAATGAGATATTTAAAAAAAACTATTTGCGTTTTTTATTTGTGAGACGCCCTTATAAGGGCATATTCATTGGACATGTCGGGACTTGGTTAGCTCCGGTAAAAATGGAGAAGTCGACTACCATACATAATATAAGAAGGTAGAACAAGTATGTTCTGGCGTTTCGTCCCGGGTCCGCTCGATGGACTCATCAGTAGGGCTGATGAGCGGACCCTGCCCTAAACGAGCCTATGCCCAGGTGGCGAAGACCATACCCTCGGAGCGGTGTATATGCGCCGCGCTCCGTATACGGACCTGCGAGATCCGGAGGGTAGGCGTGGGAGCGCGTAGCGGCCGATGGCAAAACTAGGGCCGCCACAGACAGAAAAAATGCCGTCCATCTAGCGGCGGAAAGGTGGAACTAAACTCACTACAAAGTCGAAATTCGTGGCATATCGTCCATCTAGCGGCAGAAAGGTGGAACTAAACCCATTGTACCTCTCCCTTGATAACACTCCAGCAAGGACGAAATTCACGGGCAGAAAAAGTGCCGTCCATCTAGCGGGGAACAGGTGGAACTAAACTTGCCACTCCTCTCCTACAATATGTGAGTGCTTTAATTCCACGACATTTTTTCCCCCCAAGTATTTTCCCTTCCAATGGAGCAGCGATATGAGTGGTGCACCTGTTTAGTTCCACCTGTTCACCGCTAGATGGACGGCATTTTTTCTGTCCATGAATTTCATCCTGGCGGTCGGTCATGCAGGAGGGCGGCAGTAGTGTAGCGGCCGGTGGTCACATGTATGAGAGTGAGTGCATGTGTGAGAATGAGTAGGTATGTGGTATGCCAAAGAATGTTTGTTTAGTCTGGAAATGATAACGCGCGAATGTATGAGTGCGTGCGTGTGTATGGATCGCAAAGGCGAAAAATGAGTCCCAAGTCATCCCGCTACTGACCACGCTACCATAAGGACATAAATGTGCTGTATAAAAGAAATATATATATATTATTAACCAAAACCGTCTCAGCCTTAAATATTAAAACCTGCTACCTAAAGTAGCTAATTTAGTTCCACAATTCCTCCGCTAGATGGACGACCTTGTGGGGAGTTTAGTACCACCTGTTCACCGCTAGATGGAGGGCATTTTTTCTGTCCATGAATATGCCCTTATAAGGGCGTCTCACAAATAAACAACGCAAATAGTTTTCTTTAAATATCTCATTTATTAGAGCAGGTAGAAGGAAAATGTTTAAACAAAAATCGTTTGTTTTTTAACGAGGAAGGCTTTCATGCTACTATTTCAGTAAATTAAGTAATTAAAATTAATTTGTTTAAATATTGCTTAAAGACCTCCTTACCATCCGTGACTTCGCCGACTTTTTGGCTTTTATTTACGTCACCAAAGTCCGTTTTGCATATTTAAGGAGTGCTTTCCAAAGAAAAATATCTGCTCTATCGCACAGAGCAATTGAAATCCTCGTTAGAGACCTAATTTTTATGATAATTTGAAAAGAGTCACGAAAAATAAGCGTGTGGATTTTGCCGCGACAGATTTAACTAATATTTAAATATATTTCAAAAATCATATTGTAAATGTAATTCATATAATTTTATTCATAAAAATCCAAAGAATATTTTAGAGGTAATAGAAACTGTCTAGCTTTTGTATTTACGTCACAATTTTTATGTAAATTTGGAAAAAGTCTCAAAAAATCAGGGCTAGGAATGTGTCGCGCCAAATGTGATTAACGATTAATCATATTTGCACATTGATTTTGCAAATTTTATTTGTACAGTTTTGTTTGCGAAGGCCTGCAGAATTTTTTGCAACAAATGAAAATTTTCTATCTTTTATACTTACGCCACAATTTGTATGCAAATTTGGAAAGAGTCCCGCAAAATCAGCGCGTGAAATGTGTCTCGCTAAATTTAACTAATGTTTAAACATATTTGCAAATCCATTTTGCAATTCTAACTCATATCATATCATTCTAAAATTTCCACAGAGTGTTTTGCGTTAACTGAAAATTGTTTAGCTTTCATACTTACGTCACAATTTTTATGTAAATTTGGAAAGTGTCCCGAAAATTCAGCGCGTGACATATGTCTCGCTAAATTTAACTAATGTTTAAACATATTTGCAATTTGTTTTCTTATGTAATTCATATTATTTTGTTCGCAAAAGCCTACAGAATTGTTTCCAATCAAGATAAACTGTTTCACTTTTATACTGACGGCACAAATCTTGTTCAAATGTCAAGGTTACGTTCTAAAAATGTGAACGTTGAACGTGTTTCGTCAAATTTAACTAATTTTAACTAGTTTAAACACCATTAAAAATTGATATTGCCGATGTAATTTATATCATTTTATTCGCAAAAGTTCATAGAATGCTTTGCTATTAATAGGGACCGTCACAATGTATAACTATCTAACTCTCTAACTGACTAACTATCTATACTGTTCATCACAAATCCTGTTCAAGAGACGAAAATGAGCCGTTTCTTCAGAATAGTTTTTTTCGAAAACTGCGGTTGACGGAGAGAAACGGTTTGCGGATTCGTTCTCAGCGCGTCAAAATCTATAAAGATCACATATTTGTTGCTACAATCTTTTTTTTGTGTTGGACAGTGTTGTTCTTCAAAGTTTCTTACACCTGTGAGCAATATATTACTGGATATTCAAGAGAAAATTTATACCAAATACAAAAAGATTTCACAAGATTAATTCACGTTTTATTAAGCGACTCAAACCAATATTAATTATTACATTATATGGCCAAATTAAGTTGTAAGGTGCGAATAAGAACTAATATAGCGTTAATTAAACAACTTCGACTATCTATTTTATATTAGTAATTTTATTTAATTTAATGAGATATGTGTCAAGTGGTGCATACAATTGTGTGATATACTGTTAATGGCTAATTACCAATTAATATTCATTTCAGACGCTTAAACTACCTATTATTTACTTAATTCATTTCGCTTTCTGAGTCACTCTGTTTTCATTCTTTTTTTAAAGTAACATTGCGAAAACGTAAGTTATTTACAACTTGGAAAACAATTTAATGTTGTAAACGATTCGAATAAGTTTACGAATATTCATAATTCTAGATTTGGAGTACTTCAGAAAACACATTGAATGACATTATTAATGACTCTGAATGTCGTTAATTTGTTTAATGGCTCGTTTCGACCTAAATCACAATAATATATCAAAGAAACCGTGCATTTTTTGTCGGAGATTGTATCATACGTACTCTATTGTACATTAATTCTTAATTTAAGCATCATGCAACAATTTATTTCGAGCGCATGGTAATTAATGAAGCGGCTAATTGCAAGATTGTGTATAAATTGATAAAATTTATACGAATTATTTAGTACTTTAAATGTTAATTAACATTTTAAGTTCGTTAGATGAATAATCTGGGCTTACCCTATGTTCATACGCAATAATTTCAATGAATAGGGGTAAGATGTAAGGGAAATTCATTAACGAAATTCATTTCAATATGTATTATTTGTTAATAACTCGATCAAATTAACTATATCAGAAATATTCACATGTCCGATGTCGATCTGTATGGCGTAACGTGTGTGCGTACGTAAGTAGCTGACCCTGACTTAAGTACGGTTAGTATACAGTATACAGCGTCGATGTGCTCGGTGCGCCGGCACTCCGCTCTCCGAGCATGCGCGCTGCGCGCGACTTTAAGCGCGGGGTGTGGTAAAGTCACTCACCGGTAGCTCTTCGTGCAGTATAGACGTGTTGTCGGTGTGCTCCGTTTTTACGGTTTCTATTTCATCCAAACTTTACTTTTTCGTTCCCAAAGGTGTTTGCACATGTGCTAGGAAGCCTCCTCGGTTCCAGTTTGTAGTTTTCTTAATAACTAATTCGCGAAATTTCGGGTTTTGGACGTAGCGTCACTTTCGCTGCAGCGTACTTCGCTCGCTTCGTGTTGTCGCAATTTTCCATTTCGGATTTTCTAGTATTTGCGTCATCCTAATAACATTTAGAGTTCCATTTCCGCAGGTTTTGCAAAATTTACTTCCGAATTGTCGTGTGGAAGAGGATTGTCAACCAAGTACGCAACTCAACGAGGCGATTTGGTTCGTATCGCCTCGCGACCTTTCAAAGTCACATCTTTCCCGCGAGACAGTTTCACTCATGACACTTGCTCTCTTTCCGTCTTTCTCTATAGGACTTAAATTTCCAAATTCAAAACTTTAGCTTCAGTTAATTAGGATGAATAATTCTCATTTCTTTATACTAGCAATGCACTAATGCTTTAATATTTGTCTTCCGCGAAGTAATCGTCGAATTTTTACCGCAAATATCGAATCGTTTCGATTTTCGCCATTCGAAAGGAGTTGTGGGATTTCGCGGATGCGAGTTATTGTTAAAAATTACTATCCTTAGAGCTTTGTATTCCGCATTACTTGGCTTTCACGTTTCGTTGTCAGAAACTGGGATGTTCTTTGAGTCCAGAATCACGAACTGATTTTTCGGTGGTTGTCGCTTTTCCTTGCTCATCCTGGTATCATCGAGATTTCACTCTCTTCAGGTATAAAGGTACTTCACTTTGGAGTTTAACTCCGTTTCTTCGTTGTTGCTCGTTCATCTGTTGTATCGATATACAAAGGACTTAAGCTTTCACTTGAAATTCGTTAAAATCCGTTTCGGGAGTGTTAACTTCAAGCCCGTAGGAGGTTCTAGCTGCTCCAGCTTCATTTTCATCATTGTCTTCAACACCTTCTTCAACGTCATCTTCAGCATCATCTTCATCTTCAAATACTTCAGGCAGTTTCAAGACATCAAGCTTGAGTCACAAAGTTTTCAATATTTTGTATAACCCCTGACCCGATTTTCCTATCGTATGCCGTAGGACGATTGGTCCGAATCGGTGTCGGGTGCTAGTTATATTTTTTTATAACTGTTGGCGAGCATAGCGACCGCGAGTAGATTCTACGAGTAGAATTTTCTCGTGGGCAGCATCAATATTGAATGTTTTTAATTTATTAACTGAAGGTAAGCTTTCTTGTCTTTGTAGCTTCGCGGTTTCAATTATAATATGCCTGCGCGGATTATTTCTGCCGATTGTAGAGTCTCGTATCGTGGAATCTCAAATCGCGGATACGCGAGACACATGAACAAGTTGCTACTTTATTTCACTTTATTCGATTAAAATTGGATCATGCATCCGATTTGATATTATATATTAGTGCTTATTAATTTTATTATACATCGAAATATGTATTCAGCATGTGCATTTTGTTTCGTTCGATCTTCGTTTGTATGCTGCACGCAAAAAATGGATTGTTGATATGAGCAAGAAGGCAGTTCGCGACGGGTAGATTCTGGAGTCGAACGACGAATGCAATGTCTTCGATGAAGGGGTCGCCCGAGATTACTTAAAGATTTTCAATTTCCATATGTACTTTTCAGTACATATTTTCATATATATTATTTTACATGAGATTTTGCTGGTTATTAAATTAAATATTGATGTACCCCTTTAATACGCGTCTCTGAAATAAAGCAATACGTCCTTCTCTACCCTCGTATAAAGAGCCCTCCCTTTAAGCAAAGACAACGATTTAAAGTAAAGTCAATTTAGTCCGCTTAGATACTTATTCTTTCTCTCTCTTAACTACATTTCTTAGTCAGGATTTTCAAGAAACTTCAAGAGTTGTGTTCTGTGAACCTTTATTTAGTCTTAAGGCATGCATTTTATTTAGCTCGCAATTATCCGTGGATCCCAGGCGTGATACGGATGAACGCGGGCGGTGGGCATGGGTTACTTTTAATATTTCCTAATCATGTGTGGCGGTTGGCGGATGATTTCGCGGTCCGTGCACGACGCATTTTCACACGTGTGTGTGACCGGTTGTTTTCGTGGGATTGCGTCGGTTTTTAAATTTTAAGTAAAGCCATGAACTTCCTTGCGAGATTGGCGAATCCCCAGCGGTCCGTCTATGAAATATAGTCATCTGCTATATTTTATACTTTCACGACTATGAATATTCATAGTCTTTAGACTCGAGTAGCTTCCTTTTATTCAAGTTAGATTAACTTGAGATAGAGCCAATTATCTTCCAGTTGCTTCGTATAGTATCCCTCTCTACACAACATTACCACGGGGCGCAGTCTTTAGGCATAAGTCGTGTTCCTAATAAATACCCTATACGAAGTAATTCTTGGAACGCGAGTTTATATTTGCATATATGCTCAAAGCATAAAAATTCGCAATCGAACGCAGCCTCTGTCAGTCGATTTCAGGAAATTTGGTACGTAAATTTTCGTGATATGAGTTTGGTATTTGGGTGTCGGGACCTTCTCCCTAGAGTAGGTTTTACACCCAGGGCTAATGAGTAAGAAACGTGGAGTGAAGTATGTTGGTGTGATTGTGTTACTTTTTTGCCATTTTTAAACAAGCGTTAGGTACGCAGGTAGCATACCTTCTGCAGCTTTGTATGCATAGTGAAGATTTATTTGTAAGTAGGTAGGACCAGGGTAGAGGATTCACCTTCGGTTAGTACTCTGAGGCGTTTTCGTAAAAGGTGATATCCCTCACCTGGGAACTGTTAATTCCTTGGTATATCTTGGTCGATACGCAAATGTATTAATGTATTTATAAGTTCATCGAATTTCGTTTTAAATTCCGTGTTCTAATCGTCCAGGCTGACGATTGTAGTGTTTGAAACGACCGACGAGACAATTTTCATATTGTTTCACCATTTTGTCCATATTGTTTACTATTTCCTTGTGTGCTTAATTCTTTAGTTGAGCTGTTTCAGATCTTCATCTAATCTGGGTGCAAAATTTCCGAAGAACGGATCAAATTCAGGTTTTAAATTTAAGGTATGGGTTAAGTATCAAATATGAAATTAGGGTACAATTATAAATGCGCAATGGGACAGAGTTCGTAATTGAACTGAAGTTAATATAAAAGTTTGAAACTTTAAAACTTATCGCGGGCAAAGTGGGAAGAGTTATGAGCGTGAACGTGTTAAATTAGTGATTATGTATGATCGTCGAAGAATACATACGAATTATTAAATTAATTGAATTTGAATGAAAGATAAGGACAAGATAGGCTGAATGTATGATCAGGGATGCGAGATTGGAATGCAACCCAATATGAAAAATGCGCATGCGAACGATGCATGAATATATAGCGAAACAAAATGCTAAACTAATAGCTAAGAAAACATGGTATACCGAATGATCGATCAATCAATCGAAAGAAATACTGATCAAAATTTCGACACATGACAGTTTTAAGCGTATAAGTGCAATTATGGGTATATAATACTTGCTAAGGCAAGACAGATGATATCATTATTATTAAATACTGATAAGGAGAGATGGTACCATCCTTAAACAGAATGCATTCTGGTAGAATTAAGTGCGATAGCTTTGTCTCGGGTAGGTCGAGTCAGGAACCTTTTTATAACTCGTGCAAATCGCTATATTAGATGTTATGCATTGGTGTAAAAAGGGAATTTTGTTCAATTCAGCATATACTTTTTTATGCTGCATAAAAATTAGAGTTAAATTTTTCTTGAAATGATTGGGTGGTAGAATCCTACCTCCCGCCCTCCGCATAGGGCGGGTCTCAAAGCAGCAACTTCCACGTCATGAGACCTGGGCAATCGGAATTATTGTCGTGTAATAATGTCGTGTAATAATTACACGAAAATTATTTTAAGGCATTGGTTTACAGTATAAAATTTATGTAGAATTATAGTAATTACAGCTCATATTATTTCGTATTCATTTACGGAACAAGTACCAGCATTATAATTTAATTGCTGGTCTTATTATACCATAAATAATTTCGAGCCAATCGGCTGCAGGTTATTCTACATTTATAATTGGAATGAACATTTAATTTATAAATGTAAAATAACCAATTCTTAACATTGGTAAATTGTGGATTTGTTATTGTGAACGAATTCAATTACTACTTATCGACCATTTAGGAGTAAAACTAGTGAATTCGAAGTTTTAACTAATTTTGAAGACACCCCTTACATTTTTGCGATTTTGGGTCGATCCCTTTTTGATCGGAACAAATCTTTAACAGACTTGTTTCGACCCAAATTCGCCCTAGAACATATTTAAGAATTGGCGAGTTTCGATTTTTGGCGATGTTTGAAGGTATACCCCTTTTCATTTTTGCGATCTTGGGGCGATCCATTTGTTGACCAGAAAAAATGTTTAATGCATTTATTTCGACACTAAATCATCCTAGAACATGTGCGCGTAGTTCACAGTTTTTTACTCATTTACACTGAGGACACTTTTTGTTGCGATGAATTTTACCGCGTCGGTAATTTTTGAGTGGAAAGACGAAAGCCCATTTAGTGCTTGGTCTTCTTATATCTCGTCTGTGATATTGGTAACACAAACGTCAAGTTGGTAGAAACATTTTGAGAACGCAAATTGTACTGAACTGAAGAGCCAGCGTTCGTCAGTGTTCACGTAATAAGTGTGGTAGATATTATAATTCCTCGTGGCATTTAATTGCTACAGGATATTCGAGGTCAAACCTTATTAAAACATTTTATGTAAAAACGAGAAGGAGAAGTTATGGTTTCAGTGATGCAGCCATTCATGGTAAGTCAGTAACATCAAGTTTGCGAGCACATTACCGGTTTTCTTCTGCTTTTGACAAGTAGGACATATTTTTATATCATTATCTAGAGCCAGTTAAAACCTATAATCATTTGATTATATTGTAGGATGTCGAAAGCTCACGAAGCTACATCGACGAGTTATATTCGCCAGACCCTCAGAAATGTTTGGAAGCTATTATGTGAGTGCAAATCCTTATTATTAACCTCACAATTTATCTACCAGAAAGTATCCTTTATCGATTTATGTTAACATAAAATTCACCGGTAATTCAAAACACGGATTACCATTGAAACGTCATATAACTTTATTAAGTTTATAAATATACTTTAAACTGCAACTATCCACATAATTGTAATTACATTTGAAGATGACATATTCGATCTTTTTTTAACTTGTACATATATAAATTATTTAGATGTCTCAAGAATTCAGTTATTGGAAGCAACAGGCAAAAAGGTTCTGTGATAGCCCAGGGTGTGGTACCAAGATTATTACAACTTCTTGGAGATTCCTCTGGCACAATTGGGGATCGGATACGTTTAGAATCAGCAGTAACATTAGGTTCTTTAGCAAAAGGCTCTGATCAGCATGTCTTAGCTTTGATAGACCTTGGTGTAGTACCTTTACTACTTCAGGTGTTACTGTCTACACCTAGTTCCAGTGTACCTGCAGATGGAAAAGCTAAAGTATCTGACTTGTTAAATGAGGCTTGCTTACGTTGTTTACGTACAGTTTTTCAACATACTGCAGCACCTGTACATACCATTTATCAAGACCCTGCATTAGTGCCAAGATTATTATCATTAGCGAGTCAATCAGTCATATGCCAAATCTGCGTAGCAACAATTTTAACAACTGCATGTAAGGTAAAGAAATACCAACCATTAAACAATAAACTTGACCTATCACTTCTACTTATTTGTATTGTATTTATCAGACAGTGGAGGAGCAAAATGCATTATCTAAAGGAGGTGCGGTTGAAACACTTGCAATGCAATTGGATTCCCCATTAGCTGATGTACAATTGCCGGCATTAGCTTGTTTAGCAAATATGTGTTACCAAAATCATATGGTGTCAGCTATGGTTGCTTCAGCAACTACAAGTAGTACAGCACAAGGAAGGCTTGTACCCGTTGCTCTTGGTCAATTAATGGGACGAGAAAAAAGCTCATTAATTCAGCTTGAAGCTGCAAGATGTGTCGCATATATGCACAGAGCTGGAGCACTACCATCCACAGATCTAAGGGTATTATACCGTGCCTTGCCCTGTCTAGTAAGATTATGTCATCGTGATCGACCACCACGAGAGAGGGTAGCTGCAGCTGAAACATTAGCTTACCTTACTGAAGTTGATACTGATTTACAACGAATCGCTTCCATCAGTAATCACTTGATACCAACACTCGCGGAATTATTACGACCGCATCCGCAAGTACGGCCAATTATAATTTGCACGCAATATCTTTTTATAAAGATATGAAGTTTATGTGTGTTCTAATGTTATTATCTTCAGGTACAAGATGCTACATTAACGCAAGATATGCGTCAAGCAGCATTCAGGGCATTTGCCTCTCTCGGCGCTAATGACGAAGGAATTCGTAAACGTATCATTGAAACCGAAAGTCTTATGGAGCAAGTAGTATCTGGTCTTCAGGATCCGGGCGGCTCGCGCGTTCGTTTGGCTGCAGTCAGATGTCTGCATTCTCTTTCAAGAAGTGTGCAACAACTCCGAACGACTTTCCAGGACCATGCCGTTTGGAGACCACTTATGCAATTATTACATGGTGCAGACAAAGGACTTGAGGGTAAAATATAATTTTTAATTTAAGTTATGTAATGCATACACACCATTACCTGAATGATCAGTTATCATGAATCAATCTTACTTGATTCCATTACAGGTAGGGGAGAAAGTGAAGATGACTTATTGACTGTTGCCTCAAGTACTTTGTGTAACTTATTACTAGAATTTAGTCCAAGCAAAGAACCTATTTTGGAATCTGGTGGAGTAGAATTACTGTGCTCTCTTACTAAGCGGCCGGATCCTGCGTTACGATTAAATGGAATTTGGGCATTGATGAATGTGGCATTTCAAGCGGAACAGCGAGTCAAGTCACAAATTTTATCGTGCTTAGGCACGGATCAAATCTTCCGTCTTTTGGCTGATCCAGAATTGGCAGTACTAATGAAAACCTTAGGTTTACTAAGAAATTTGCTCTCTACAAAAGCACACATAGATCGCATAATGGGCGAGCATGCCGCTCACGTTATGCAAGCTGTTATATTAGTACTGGAAGACCCAGAGCATCCAGCAGATGTGAAAGAACAAGCTTTATGCATCTTAGCTAATGTAGCTGATGGTGATCGTGCTAGAGATCATATTATGGCGAATGAAGATGTGCTTAAGAAACTTATGGATTATATGGTTTGTGAAAATGTTCTCTGCATGTATTTCATCTTTTGTAGATTTAGATCGCAAGATCACAATATAATGAGAATAATATGACGTGTTTTAGATGCATACTAATGTAAAACTGCAAGTAGCAGCAATTTTGTGTGTGTGCAACCTAGTCTGGAAAGAAGAACCTGGAGCTGCTCAAAGACAAACGCGTTTAAGAGAATTAGGCCTTTATCGAATTTTACAACAATTACGTCATACAAAGGACTCCCAATTATTTGATAAGTATGATAGTTATATTATAAGTGTAAACTTATAATATAAGCAACTGATAAAATTAAATCTTTGTACTTAAACTTATTTCCTTTCAGGGTCAAAACCGCCATGGCACAGTTCTATGATGCCTGAACTTCAAATACATTACCAATGAAGGTTTGAATTTGAGTTTGAATTTTTTTTTACTTGATATACACTCACATTTTAGTGTTTAACACTGTGATCCCATACATTGTTGATACATAAGTGTTTTAAATTTATATAGGAAAAGATACAAAAATGATATGCCTGACTCTAAAATTTGTTCGTATCGTATTTATTTATTTAAAATGGAAAGCAGTATGCAATACTGTTCCCTGTATACTGGATTAAGGTATATGCACAATAATTACTTTATTACAAACAAAGTTGATTAAATATAAATTGTCGAATATGAAAGTGATATTAAAATGAGATTAATTAATGTTCAAGAACATGTAATTATAATAAATTAAGTACTGTATGATACACCTTCATGCATTTGGACATGATGTGTTACAATTGCATATAGAAAAACTCATAATAATTATATTGGAAAAATCTTTTTACTATAATTAAATGAATCATTTGACTAGCAAATCTTTATAAACTACATAATCTTACATCTTTGGTAGAGAACGTGAAAAGTCACTTACAGAATTAAAATGGTTTTGATTCTTACCACAATTTATATTAAAACTGTTACGGTTGGAATGTTAAACTTCGAGAAGTTTTGCGAGATGAATACAAATATTTACGTAAATATATGAACAAGACAACGCGCCTGCGTTATGCTTTTTCGAAAATATAATCTTGATCTTTCATTTAATCGTTGCCGTGAATTGCAACTTATCATACCTTAACAGTATAATATAAACTCTCCATAAATTAAGCAGAAGCATTACTGTCATTGGAAATGTTCTCCATTGGATTATTAGCCAATGGATCCAGTTCAGCAAATAAGTCCAGCCAAGAATTACCCTTTTGTTTTCCAGTCTTACTTTTTTTCTGTGAAGAAATATAGTGTATTTTATTGTACAATAATTTTTCAATCTTGACTGAAATCAGTTATTGAATGATATATTATAATTGATTTCAAATTAATATATTGTCATTCTTAATTACTTATTACTAACCTTATCATCGTTAGCAGTCAGCATAGTCCTTCGACCAACGCCGAGTGCCGCGTCACCCAAACTTTGCTTTAAAATGTTCGGCGGTAAAAAGGTATCGTTCGTCATGGCATCCCATTCATTACTAATATTTTGTTTTTCACCCAAAATGTCATTCAGAAGGGCCACACTCTCTGATGTCAATGAATTTAAGGATTGCTGTCCTTTTGTCTGTGATTCCAACATTGAAAGACTGCTTGAATTAAAATTTGAATTACATGCACCAAATATATCCATACTCAAGTTTTGTTCCATGAAGCTATTTTCTAATTTGGACTGATTGCCCTCTTGTAGTTTATCAGTTGATTGTTTAGTATTGTGAGATACATTCTCATCTAGGACTAGATGTCCAAAAAATTGTTCAAGTTCATTGGTATCATCTATATTTGGATTCTCTTGTTTAATGCCATTTTTTTGAGGATTGGAGGTCATATCCAGACCTCCCAATTGGAGCATATCTTTTGAATCATAATCAATATCCAAAAGCTTCTCATCCTCATTACTTTGATCTTGCATATCATCTGTATCTGGTTTTGCTTCCTCACCTTCCTCAACATTATCATGGTAATCAGTGTCAAAGAAAGGTAATCTATATTCAATAATGGATTTATAGAACTGATGTTTTTATGGAATTAATCATCTTAACTACTTTGAAGGTTTTACTCACTTATCCTTTTCATCTGGATCATTATCACCTCCAGTTTCCTGTGCTAATTTGCTTGAAGTTTCAGCCAATTCTTTCACGACCATAAAGTCATATCTTTGGTACCCTTTAAAACTATTTGCTATGGTGGAATAGGCTTGTGCTGATTTCTTAGTGAAATTTAAAAGTGTGCTTTGGTATAAAACTAAGGCATGGCTGAACATGTTACATCTGGCTGCTGCCAACAAATCTACTTTTTGAAGACAGTCCAGAGCTAAGTTGTCAAAAGCTATTTTTCCTCTGTAGTTATAAATATAAAAACCATTTAGAAATGTTTTATTATATTTATATATGTTGTCTAACCAATAGTAAATACATACTGTCTGACACGTGTTTGTACTTTTCGGAATCTCTCTAGCTGCTTTGTTGTGTCAGGATCTAATTCTTGAGAAACATTTTTCATCCAGGACAAAGCAGCTCTATATTCTGTACGTGCTTTTTCCATTGCTTGGACATTCTGCAATGTATCTTCGATAGCTCTTTGCCTAAAAGTTTCTACTTCTTGATATAATCTTCCTAATGGTGCCCTTAAGGCAAGTCTTTGTTGGCCAGAATATGATAATGATTTGCCAACAGCAGACATCATTTTACCAGCCCTAGTTTTATCCTGTTTTCCAGCATCCTTAAGGAACCTTCCCATTGCATTCTCCTCCTGTGCAAGGTCTGAAGAAAATGAGCACATTTATATTTAAATATAAGAATCTTATTTTTATATATCATTGAAATATATTTTCATTCAGGTTTGAGACTTATTATAGATGTTAAATAATATCTTACTGCATAATCTTTCTTGATATTTATCAATAACTCTTTGTAAATAGGAACAAGACTCTTGAATACTACGAAACAATTCTAATTTGGCATCCAATTCAGCATCAGATGCAACTATACACTCATCCTCCTTTTTTCCCAATTTTCTAGATAAAGTTTGTTTTGTCACCCAGTATTGATGTTGCATTTTTGTTATGGTAGAATCATCATGCAGATTAGATTTCTGGGCCCAACAATCAAAAGCATTTCCTGATCCACTTCTATTACTACAAATATGACATACAAGTTTTTAATAAGTCCCTGACATAATAAGGTCGGTTAATGGCAGGTGTCATAATCTTATCAAGCGAAAATGGATGTCATTCATGGACATTAAAAGCGTACAGTTTCATGACAATTAGTAAAAGCAACAATACATGTTTGTTAATTACTTATGAAAATGTGTATACAAAATTAATGTTTATTGAAATACGTACTATGCATTCATGACGGAAGACGCTCCTTGAATGTTTACAAGCAAAATTTGACAGTCGAAAGTTTAACGTGATTCACTCTATCACGGGGGTCACATATATCATTCGCTGAGATTCATAATTCCTACTTTTCAATAAACTGAGATTTATTCTTACGACTTAACAACATGAAAACGTCAATACATTCTTTCGATGTCAAACTATCAGAAAGAAGAAAATCAAGTAATGGATAGCCGTCATGCCCCTTACAGTCCCCCTATATATTCTGTATTATTTTCGCCACGACCACAGGGCGCACAGGGTCGCTTTGCGGAGGATTTTAATAGCGCGATATAATGAAGGCCAATTGGCGAACAATGGCCAAAAGGTATTTGAATTAAACTCTTTTTCACGTATGGGATAAAAATGATAGATTTTAAACAATTTATATAAAGTCAGAATAAAAGGAAGGGTTCGTAAGTTTTTTGGAGTAACTCTAAACTGCTTTAATCATCCGAACAGCAGTAAGTTGCGGATACTCCAAGAGGAAAATGCAGGCTCGGTTTCCTATCTTATTCCTGCAATAGCATTGGCCGCCGTATGACTTTCGTTAATACTGAAATCGATTTTTTCAAAACATGAATTTAATGAGGAATTAGCGTAAATTATGTAGAAAAATGCAAATAATCTTAGGATAGTCACAGAAATATGTAAAGATGCAAAACAGATTATCGAACCTTAATGGAATTTAAGTAATGGAACCACAGTCATTTATAATGTTATTAATGAATTAGTAGGCTTTTAGATACAATTTTTTCCAGTTTTAGTATTGCAATACATTATAAGTATATTCTAATAATGTATATAATGTTGTAGAGAATAATTGAAGAATGTTTCTACATATTATTTTCACGCTGAGGAACGATGTCAAATTATTTTCCTCTACCTCTGGTTTAAAGATACCGCATTTGGTATTGTGTTATTGACATATCTATATTATTTGCACAACAAAAAGATATCCGTACCTATAATTTCATCTTACACATACAGATACCATTGTTACACATATTATGAAATTTGTTAGATATTTTTATTTGTGTGTCATCTTATTGTACTATTTAAATCCTTCTAGACAGAATATTTAATAATGGTGATCCAAAAAACGGATTTAAAATGCGCAACATACCAAATAGTGGCAAACGTTTGTTCGCTATTACTAGCATTTTTAACAATTAAGTATACATGACAGTTCGCTATTACTAGCATTTTTAACAATTAAGTATACATGACAAATTGTAATATGATTTAAATAATATCTGTGTTTAATTTATAATAAACTAGTTTAAAGAATTTTAATTATTGAAAGAAAAGAATTGGCCTTACACATGTTAATAAAAGCATGATTTAAATGGCTCGTTACGATCGATTCATAAACCTTTATTTCAAAATAAATATCTTTTCCTTTCGTTATATATAGTCATTTTACTTATTTGTTTTTTATATATATATATATATATATATATATATATCATTTTGTCATACATGATGTCGTACAGAAATTAAATCATCTCATAATATAATTTTTAATTTTGTTTAGTCATTGAAAGAAGTTTCATCTATACGTTATACGAGATGTCTGATTAATTTCCCCCTTTACTACTGAGAATAGTACGACATTACGTAAGCATATTCTACTTAAAATCATTTACCCGAATTTAATATATTGTATGTCATATTAAATGATACAACCGGGAAACACACACTTTAATAAAGTAAACGCCTCACATTGCTAAACAGAATCACATCCGTTACCCTATCTTTGACTACTTCCTCTATGAATATTTATCACCTTGCCGAATGCTGATTATACTAACTAACACGTTCATTCTATTCATTTCATTAAAAGAAAATAGCTCACTAAAACCACGTGGAGCCGGCTACTTAGCCGACGGAATCTTTCCTTTTTTTTCCTCCTAACCAGTAAAATAAGGGTGGAAATCTAAATCAAAATTCTAAGTGTAGTAGAGAGTTTTCAAAAGTCCATATTATGGCTACTAGAAGCCGTAAATATACATAGAATTAGACAGATAATAAAAAGCGACGATTTTATGATTTAATATGCAGATATTCAGTTATCTATTTTTTTGCAGCGGCCGATTAATAAAAGGGGAGACAAGTCACCCCATCTGTTGTTTCTAGGTCGTCGTGACGGACGCAGATCATGAGTAAAAACAGCAAAAAGGCAATGGCTGCTATTCGTTTGACGAACCTTGAGTTTATCACAAAAATTTGCGAAAAAATGTGATCTAAACAACATAAATAAAGAGAACGAATTCGAGGTACGCATTCGCAATTCTTGCATGCAGTTCGATGTTCCGATACTTATTACATTTAATAGATTAGGGGTAGAAGACACATGCAACCACATGTGGATTTGGAATAAGATACAGAATTATAAGAAAAGCATATTTGGCCACTAGATTACTATTTACTCTTTTGTGTATTACATTAAACATCGTTCATATTAAGTTCATAAGTACGAACAAGAAAAAACTTACTTAGTTCATAAGCTTAAGTTCTCAGAATCTTATAGTTATGCTTTCGATCCACGGTCCAAGCCTTATATTTATCGAGAAATCTCTACGTAAACCGATAAACCCATATTTTTTATCATCTATATTTAGGCTGCGGTTGCTGTATATTTCTATCGTATGAATTTACGTATTACGCATTTATAAAATGAAACGAGATTTTAAGATTTTTACGAATGAAACCCTCCTAAATTTGAATGTCATTCATAATAATGATAAACAAATACTTAAAATTGGAATTAATTTATTACGTACGAGATATACGTATTTTTATTAAATATTAATGAAGAAGAATGTTAGTTATACCTCCCTTTACAGTTATGCCATTCATGTAATAATTAGTATTAACTTGTAAAAGGCTAAAAATATATGTTTTTACATATGTCTAATATTGAAACTAATTTTTAAACCATTTGTGCACACATATATATAATTTTTTAAAAGTGTAAGTTACATCTTTGTTATTCCTTACACAGAACAATATAATCTCCATGTCTTGCATTATAGAATTAAATGATACAAATTTTGGAAATAACTTTTATTATCCTTTTTAAAGGTGTCTCCAAAGGTGGAGAGATAACATTGCCTGCAGAACCAGATATGGCACACAGTATGTGCAGGCAATGGATGGCAGACAAATGGATCAGATATTAAATGGAATAGATAATGAATGGTGGTTATTTACTGCTCAAATAAGGAAGAACGTCGGCAAGCAGGAAGGAGTACACGAGCTAGAGCAGCAAAGTAATGAGCGAGACTCCGCATCATCTTCGCTCGGTCTCGGACTTATATGCAGCCGACGAGATAGAGGTGCTTCTTTTAAAAGAGATCCGTGATTTGGAGCCTCCACCTTCTGCATATTCTAGACCTGAAGACATTCAGGACTTCGAAATTGGTACGAATAATATGAGGCAAACTATTTTCATTGTTTAAGATATAATAAATATATATTACAAATTTTATTTTGGCTTGAGACACTTCAAAAATAATTTCCAGTAACTATTATTAGCATGTTTAGAGACAAGAAAGCATGTACACACTGTTTATATATCTTATCAATAGCAGGTAGCAGGACAGGGGGGCAAATCAGCTCCCAATCTTCTGAGCTGGATTCACCAGGGGTGCATTCAACGGTCCATTCCTGGGACTCACATGCTAATTATCACGGTCATTATGGCCATGGTGATCACCATGGTTCATCACCTAATGGTCTCGCTTGGCCTAGAGCGAGCCATTTGGTTCTTTATTGCGATATACAGGGACATCTTAAAACAGCTACTGGAGTTATTAGGCTCTTATTACTTGTAAGCACAGTTAAATTGAATAATATATTACAATAGATTTTAAAAAATGTGTAAAACTAATCTTTTTTAAACAGATATCATCAGCAGCATGTTTGGCAACCTTGTGCAGTTCTGGAACTGCCAAGGTCAGCCTATTTATGTTGCCTCTAGTTGGACGTTTACGTTTTATGATCTTCGTAGCAGTTTTTTGTTTCTTGGTCACTGCATTGCTCCTCTTCCTAGATATTTCACATGTGGTTTATATCTTTCCATTTAATTGGGCTAGATTGGTGAGTGATTTCCAGTGAAGTTCAGTGCATAATTTCCTCATGTTTAATATATTTTAGTGAAATCATTACTTGACAATGGATTGTTAGGTGTTTCCTATGTTGCATCTGATGAAATGAACCTGTTACAGAATGCTTGGGTATTCACTGGTATAGGGTTGTCTTATGCATTGAGTTGTGCATTACTAGCATGTTCTATATGGGAATACCACAGTGCTGGTTGGGTGCCAAGACGAACGCGTTCTCAATTATCTGCTGCAGCAGCACTTGGGCTATCATGTGCCCTTTTAGCATTTTTACTGTCATGGATCCATGGTCGCAGTGGTTCAGGTTGTAAGGGCCAAGATAGTCGTAATCATACACCAACTCAACTTTATAAACCTGTTGATAATTCTTCCTCTTCAGGAGTAAGTAATATAGTTATCACTTAGGATTATTTCCTTCTCAGTTACACTGACATATTTTGGTACATTCACAGGTTACTCTAAAAGAACGTAGTCCAAAAAGGCCGCCGTCTTGGGTTGTAAAGAATCAGCAGTCAAAGAAAAGAAATGCAGATAGTGATACAAATACCAAAAACGACCATCATGGAAACGATAACAATCATGCGAGATACAAACAAAAAGCAAATAGGAAAGATCATTGGGCGTCCGCGAGGCAGCACTTTTTGCCATCTCAGGAAAACGAGGACATTCAAAGAGACGATATCGAAACTGAAAGGAGAAGAAGAAGACGTAGAAAAGATGGTGATAGTAGCTCAACTGGGGATGGGAATTTGATTAGTACTAAAGCAGACAGTAGTCATATTACAGATGATAGTAAAACTAGACGAGTGCCGCGAAAATTACCTCTTCAGTCGGTCGAGCAGCCGCGACCCTGGTCTGGTACGGAACACAGAGGCAGTGGTTCTTCACAAGTTAGAAACAAAACTATGCAAATACCAGTGAATAATAACGCACAGAACTATTGTGGGATGAATGAATCCAGATCAATGCAAGTGACTCAAAACGGTCTCCATTGGGAGATGGAATGTACATCTAGTAATGACATAGATGAAACAACCGAAATAACTATGGCCCGCACTGCCATGTGGACGGGACAGTGGCATCCGCCACCTGATGACGTTCAACCATGCTCTAGTAAAACTATTGACCCTTACAATTTTGCCTGATTGAATTCGGATATTATTAACATTATTTCAATCTACATACATTGCCATGGTTGATTTTTATCAACATTCGAAAAGTATAAAAGTATCCAAACAGAGAAACAATTTTCCTTCTTTATAACAATTCTTCATAATTCATTTGGATAAAATACGACACATTTCATGTGTTTATTTCTAGTCATCTTGTACGCAGTTATAAAACATATTATTATCGTGTTTGCTGTATATCTTATTTATTCTTTTAATGTTTTTGTAAAATATGTTTTCTTTAAATATTAGTGACGGACATAGAAATTGTATATCTCACATGAAGCACATGAAAAAAAGTTATTCTCTAAATTCAATGAAGAGACTACATGTCGTGGTCACATTCGCGGGACAAAATTGTCGTGTTCAAACATTTAAAAATCCTGTATAAAGTTATTGCTGCCTTGTACATTTTGCTGCCAAGAAGATGGTTTCTCTTCATTTGTTTGGGTCCTGACGTTTTGCATCACAAAACCAGACTGCCCGATTTTGACATACAAACAATGTCACTTCGTTCCAATTGTGTACCAAATAATAAAGCTAAGTAAGTTTTAATGAGATTTGTAAGTATAAGACCACTAGCATGTATACACTGAAATATTTGACTAATCAGTTTTAATTGTACTGTAATGCCAATGTACTCAAAACTCCATGCAAACTTGATAACTTATTGGTATCTGTGAGAACTTTTATTATTTAAGTGTAAATTCAGATGTATTGGTTTGGAAGCAGAAAAAACGACGGAAAAGGTTCAACCTTAGTTATGCTTTATTAAGATTCGCTCATCGTTTATATTCGGAGTACCTACATCCGAATGTATAGGAATGTGTACGCGTTGTAAAGCGTTAAGATTTCATAAATAATTGATGAACTGCAGCTAGACCGATCAATCCCATAAATCGACCAATATTTTGCATAAATCAGTCCTAAAATATATTATGCATTTTTCCAAAGTTTGATTTTATATGATCTATAATATAATTACTGTATTCGTAATTCTCAAATTTAATTTTTATTAATTAAGACTCATCAGTGGTATGCATAAGATACCAATCTAAATCAGTGAATTCTTAAAATAAACGTGATATACTTGCCGCACATTTAAATTTTCTACAACAATAAAAGAAAAGATACGAAAGAAACAAATGAACATCGGTCCAGCTTCGGTCCAGCTGTTATAAAAAAGAATTAGTATGCGTGGAACGGGCATTTGAATTATGTTACTTGAATCGTTCTGTAATACTGAAATATGCTCATAACAATAATGTTATTACGTAGGGGCGGACTTGCAATTGAATTTCACAGGCATTTTCATAAATTTCATGTGTTAAGGTTGTTTTATTTCTGAAAATTACAACAACAATTAATATACTTTTGAGAACTCATATCAATGCTTCATTTTATTGTAAATAATAGTTTTATTATTATGACAGCTTGAGGATTATAGAAAGTCCGCCTCGTATGCACTTTTCCGAATCGTTGTGTGTAAATTCAAAATGAGTAGACAAGATATACGATACGCACCGGTGTCGCGTTTGTTCGTTACGTTAATTAAAATTTCTAGACATTCCTAGTCAAGCACTTTTGTACAACCATGTCTCTTTAATAGTTTATAAAATTGAAGAGCAAAGAAATTTTTGGTACCTACATATCCTGTTAGAAGTACAATTCATCCTGAAAGTTAACGAATGATTACATTTTACCTGATCAATTGGCCCTTAATAGTATCTTCTATTCCATAAACGTCGAAGAAACATACATTCTGGATTCCTTTGGAATCACATTCTCTTTTGTTAATTGTAACAAGTTCATACTATGAACACAGAAATGTGAACATGTTAACTATAAAGCAACAGCTACATTGTCTTTTGATACTATATAAAAGTATACATACACGTCAGACATTTATCAGACATTGGCGTGTGTGACGCGCCGAATGTCTAATCAATTAATAGCGTAAGAAAAATGCGTGTTCATAAAGAATCATAAAAGACATAAAGGTGTGTTATGGCAGCTTCGTTGTGGCAGATACTGATAGTGGTATAAATTTGTTTCCATGGACACAACGAAAAATTCAAAGTAATTCTCCTGTATATGATAAACGCTGGTGTACTGGCAAATGTTTGAAAGTGCGCGTCAAAAGCAGAATAAAACATCGCGCTCAACATTTGCAGTCGGGCAAACTGTTACTCGGTGTAAAATACGATTATCTTGGAGTTTAAAAGAAATGAAAATATATGTACAGACACTGCCAAAAGAAATATAACGCTCTTTGAGTGTCATGTATGTCGATCGAGTTTATTAATTCTCAGTAACTACGTCTGAGGCTTTACCTCGCTACGATCTGTCATATCTCGTGACAAACAACTCAACTGTTAAATTTATATTATCTGCAAAACTACTACTATTTTATCATATATTTCTGTATTTATTTCAAATTGAAAACGCTTAAAGTTATAGCACAAATAATTGTCAGAATGAAATTTAAGATTAATTTTGACAATTAAATAGAACTTCTCGGTATACTAACAAAATTCAAACGTTACAAGAATATTTGCGCGCATGTTGAATTGAAAACGTCACTTTATACAAAGATTATCACCTATCCGACAGTCTCGCTTTTCATTAACTTTTGATAAATGACACTAATTAAATGATAAAATTATTAAAATTCTTGTTGAATTGTCAACATTCTGCTTGAAGTATTATTTAATTCTTCCTTTGGTATTCTGACTACTTTAAATTATTCTAAGATTCAATTTATTATTTTGAGTAAAGATTCAATTTCGATCTAACTTGAATAGTTGATACAAAATCATAAATGCATTAGAATAATCCCCATTAAATGTAACAAACGATTTAACTACAAACAAGTATTTTTGTTAAATACAACTAAAAGATAGTGATATAATTCTGACGCACAAATATATTTTTAAAATCCTTCATTATGCCTCAAACCTTGAATCATACAAATATCATTCACCGCAGCTTGGACTTGTTAATTAGAATCAGCTACTACATTTAAGTTCGATAGGATTTTATTCATCTTAAAATAAAAAATGCAAGTATCACTAGTTATTAAACAATAAAATTTGTTGTTTCTTATTTGAAGTATGGTTTACATCTACAAAATATAAACTGAGTTTTGAAAATTGACCGATCTTTACGAAGTATTATTGGCGTAAAGCTTATATTATTTGAAACAGCAAGACGAGCTTAATATATCCATCTCGTTCATTAATTACTACAAGTGTTGACTAATGACAATCCCGGAAAAAATAAGCGGATTATAATCGACCGGTAGTTCTATCGGCCTAATTTTTCATTCGTTGGATGCAAGCGAACTGACAATGCAACAATTCTGATAAGAAACGTTGGCTGATTCGGATAAGTTGGAAATATTCTGATCCTTAACTAATTACGTATTTGGTACTGATAGCATCACGAATAATTACGCTAGTATTACACGCTTTAGAAAAATGATGCTGCCAATACTAACAGTAAATTGCAAGAAGAAATGATATAGCAATGTTTCAATCGCAGACTTGTGAAAATAGAATATTAAATGCCCTTGAAGAGATGAAATATTATAGTGATGGGGTGCATGTAGCTCAACAAATTACCAAAAGCTAATCAAACGACCATATTGAATCTCAACACTTTGATGGCCGCACTTTTCAATCAAGGACTCAGCATCTCTCGTGAGATACGGAAGGTCAATAAAACCAATTTTTTTAGAATTGAAAAACGCTAATAAAGCTTGCAGAATTGGAAGGCAGGAACGCAAAAACCGTTGGAATGCATTAATAGACAAACGTCAAACCTGCGATCTCGAATGATTTATATAACGCCGATCTAAAATTGGTAATGCAAAGTCACATCTACGTGACGCCTTTCGATAACCGCTGGTTTTCAAAGTCACCTATATATGACAGCGGCCATCAAAGTGTTAATATTATCTTGGTAATATGTTGCGCTTCATAAGAATTGTCCCGGACAATAACGATTGATGATCCATGTAACGTCTAAGTTAGCATTATCGTTTATTCTTTTAAACAATCGTTTTGTACATCTAGGAATAAATGTGCGACGGCTGGTGTGCGGTGTCGACTGTACCGAGCCGTGAGTGTGTGTGAAAAAGTGTTAAGTATCAATACACCAAAAAGTACTAGTAATTAGAAATACATTTATCTGATGTTATTCAACGTAAAACGGAAACGTGTGAATCCGTTAGTTAATATATGATAAATATTAACTTCGGTTAAGTATCGTAATATGTATTGCGTACATAACATTAGAGAAAGAATTGTTACGCAGTCGTCCGAAATACAAAGGAACTCATCAAAAATGGTCGCGATCAATTTAGCAGTTACAATTGTTACCTTTTTAGTGCCAAAGGACATTGTAGAACTAGACCCATACACGCAAGTGGGTGTATATATGTTTCTATCAATTCATGAAAGTAATGCAAGATAAATAGTGGAAATACGAAGTTTATATCGTAGCTTTTACTATAAATTAACAAATGTTTCTTTTTATTTGAATTATTACGTTTTTTAATATCACTTAACAAACACCCTTTTTTACGATAATGCACATTGAATGTCTCTCATTTTGTTGCGCATATATTGATATTAATATTTTCAAGTACAGCCAAGTCCCTTTTTATGCGCGGTAGATACATAGCATAGAAATCCGCACAAAAAGGATATAGCTATCATTGTAAAATTAGGGATAATTTATTGAAATACCAGCAGCACAATGGAGGTAACTTATACACATTCAGTTATTTTGTTTATGCATACAAAGATTTAAAATTTGCACGCGAAAAGCTTGATTTGTGTGTGGCAATTATTCTCACCTCTCTCAATTCGCAGCAGAAAAATATAAAAAGATCGAAAATAAATGGATAAACGCATTACGCTGTCAAAACTTTCTAGATTTCTTGAATTGCTTATACTTCTCGCCTTTTTTGTTTCGCCGCAGAACTCCCTAATCGCATTAAAAAGATACGCATAAAAAGGGACTTGACTGTACTGGAAAGTGTTTATAAATGACATCTTTATTCTGCATAGAATTGAAATCACCACGGAGGTCGCTGAAAGACCTCTTAATTATGGGCATTACCGTTTTCCGCTTGTTTCAACTTTCCTACTATATCTTCCAATTTTTTACGCTGCACATTTTGCTTTACTTCTTTATTCGCATCACTCGCGCAACTTTGAATATCTCTGATTCTCGAATGTTGCGTCCATCTACTATCGGCAAAGAAATATTAGAATTGTAAAGATTCAGTATCATATTTTTTTTTAATAAACACGAGATTATAATTAATAGTTGCATGAGAAACTTACTCCTTGTTTCTGAGATACGGGCACGGTGACTGAAATAAGACGGTGAGTAGTGGTAGTGGAAGAAGGTGAAAGGATATTTACTATTCCTGGTACGTTATTTTATATTAACTATTTCTGGCCACTCACCTGTCGTTGACAGCGTAATGGTCTCGTTAATGGATGTCTCCAATTATTGTATCCCAACCATATATATGGAACATTGTGCATGTTTGATAATCCCGGCTGTGTCATTGTGTGCACCGCAAACTGCGGGCTCACAGATATTTGCTCCCGTTGGTGCAACAGCTGTTGCTGCTGCTGTTGATACAAATAATTTGAATAATAAGGATCGTATCTCGTAGAGCTTTCCATGGATGGCATTGTCAAAGAACTAGCTACTGCCACTGTAAAAGAGTGTACGTTGTCTTAATGTTAATATTGTTACATCTTTTTATTGCTACTTCAAAATGATGCATCGAGAACTGTAGTAAATAATATAGAATTGAAAGCTATATTAGTAGACAATCGAGAACTATAATAACAAATTGAGAACTATAGTAAATAATAGGGAATTGCGAACGATAATAAGAAAGCATTGATAACTATAGTAAATATATGTAAATAGAAATATCATTCATGTAATAAACCTTTAGCTTTTTGGATACTCAAAAGCGTATCATAGCACTGTTTCTTATAAGTAGCCAACTCAGTAATTGATGCAGCTTGTTTCAAAGTATTATCATCATTTTTCTTCATCTGCTTCGTTGTGGACCTAAATGTATGATTATATTATTATGTACTTTAATATTCACTAAATCTCGTGAAATAATTGGACTCCTTGTAGAAAGTATTTAAAGTACCAAAACCAAATATTCTTTTTACAATCGGTAAATATTCTATTATACATACCAGTAGTAATACTGTAATATAGAATTTTAGTGCAGTTTCCTTTTGTAAATAATTCATAATAATACTAAAAAGATTCGGAAAATGTTTTCTCTCTTCTGAAAAATTTGAATTTTGGCATTTACTGTGTTTTCTACAAGGAGTCTTCAATTATCATCGTACATATGCGTTAAATTTTCTTCATCTTCATTTTCACGCTCTTTTAATATGTGTACTTCGTCCGATTCGCAATCTGCGATATTTTCAAGTATGTTAGATTGGGATGCATCATTTGGCATTAACTTTGGAGAACCGCTTATTTGCCCTGCCATTTGATTTCTACTTGTTTTTTTGTTGCTCCCTGACGACTCTGTATTTTTATCTTCCTCCGGCCTCATATTATCATCAATATTCACGATTGAACATTCCAAGGCATTATCGTTTTCTAGGTCTTCTTCGATGATTTCAGATATCGAACAAGTTGGTGTTTCAACCTCAGATTCCGTGTAAATATATCCTGAACTGGTTCCAGGAAAGCTTGGAAACTCTGTGTACGGTGTGATAAAAGATATTTAATATATGTAAAGACATTAAAAATACAAAAATAACAGGTGTTATATTACCAACACGAACACCTTCCTCTACTCGACGTATAAAGTTCTTCAAACTCGATCGAAGATTCTCGGAAACTGTTAAACTTTCCAACAAGGAATTACCTGTTATAGATTCCTGCAAATAATTAATTGGTTATGGTTATATATTTGGAGAAATTATTATTAAATTTTCGCGTATACATCATACACAGGTAACACTCCTATAACGCGGGCGTTAGGTTCCAGAAAAAAGTCGCGCTATAAAAACCGCGTTGTCCAAGACTCGGATTACATACAGAAAGTGGGATTACGTTTTAAAAACGATTATTTTAAGTAAAGTAAGCCTTATATATCAAGTCGAGACGTAGTTCTATTTCATTCGGAAAATTACATTTCACTAAACTGAAACAAAATTAGTAAAATTAAAAATTAAAAATTAAACATAACATTCGTTGCAAGTACTTGTTAACTGCATATGTGCATAAAATAGAGGTAGGTACGTTGTAGTACCAGGAAAAAACGATACTAATGTAAGTTAAAGCAGTTGTTTTATTCATACTTTATTGACGAGCATGACCCCTTTATTGTACATAAATGAAATGTAAAAGAAATCTAATAAATGAATAAACAAAATACGCAACATGAAAAATAAAGAAAAACAGAAATAACAAGTTCATATGACCGCGTTATATCCAGGTCGCATTGTACGAGGGTTATCTGTACTCATATTATGTACTTATATATTAATTAATTTCATATAATGAGAAATTACTATTAAACTTTCACATATCATTATACCTCGTCTTGAGCATCAGCTGATGTGTCTTGATTTCTTTCATCCCAATTCACGCAATCCATTTTATATATATCATCCTGTATCGCTCTTTGTTTTACTTTCAGTTCTTCCTCAAAATTTTTTGACAATTCTGTGCCAAAAATTTGTTTGTTCCTGTTGACAATTCCATTGTTATACTTCTTAGAGTCGCCCCTTCCCCCATTGTCCTTCGCATGCAAAATTCGATAGTAATCCTGACGCGCGTCTACTTCCGGAAAAATTTGGTCCCGCTTGTCCAGTTCTATTTTCCGAATATCGTTTCCGTACACTTTATTCGTAGTTGATGTATTACTACACGATGCTTTATTAAAATCCTATAATATATAATAAAAATCATATATTGTAATCATTATCATATATATATTATAATATATGATAAAATCCTATAATATATGATTGAAAGAAGTGAATTAACAATTTTGTTCGGTCAAGAAATTGATAGACCCAAAATCGCAAAAATGGAAAGGGCTATATCATCAAAAAATGTTATATTTTCTAGCATACAATCTAATATCAAGCACTATATCGTGTAATAAGAAATATTCATGTAATGTAGGGATATTTAAAATTATTTTAATAACAATATTTCCTATACGAAATTTGATTAGTCGGATAGAATTTAGAGGTTTTAAGTAATCCCTAAAAAAGGAATTTGCAAACAAATAACTATATCATAATAATATTTTGTCATACCTGGTGCATCACGTAGGGAACGTTTTCAAGGTCACATTGATCGCAACTGCTAAGTTTAGTAAATGGTATTTGAATATATTTGTTGTCCGGCGGTTTAATAAAAGTTTTTTGATAGGACGAAGGAACGTGATAACAATTGTTCTTATATAATAATCGTGGAGTACGCTGCCAATTAAATTTGAAGTGGGGCCGCAACCTTGATATTTCGATTGGTTGTCCGATATTAGAGGCAAAATTTTTTCTGCTGTCCGAGCAGGATTGCAAACACGGAGAATTGTAATCTAATGTGTTATACACGTGATTTGTATTTCTTACGTGCGTGTGTAACATGGGTATTTCATTTTTTGGAAATCCCAAAAATACCTCGGAAACGGAAGGCGCAAGCTAAATCAAGGAAGATTAGAAATTATGTACATATGTATATGATATGTAATATTAGAAGATAAACTCAATAAAATAATACACCCAATTATATTTTTGCACGAAAATTGTTTACACACATGTTATACAAAAATTTAATAAAAGTTGAAGTAAAATTCTTTTTATTTTACAAATAATATAATGGTAATTCTAATGTTTCCATAGATACTGTATTTTTTGCATACAGTTTTTTACACGTATTCTTCGGAAACATGTATATCTATCGTGTGACAACAGATTGGGTGTAATAGAATAATATTAATAGAATATGTGATGAAACGTTTGACAATTTACAAGCAAAGAAGTATTCGATGTTTACGACAATTATAGATTTTTAAATCGTACGCATTAAATTATGAATGTGTCATTAATAATAGAATAATATTGAAAAATCAAATCAACATATGATATCATACTTCAGAATTTTTATAATCGGCTGCCGAGAGATATTCTATTTCAGATTTCACGGTTTCTGGGCTTGCATTAATTAAAACATTTTGATTTTGGATCATACTTCCACTTCCACCTAAGATTCGCGTGCAATAATTCTCCTCAGCGATAATATTCGTACTTTGCAATAAAAGAGAATAAAACTATTGCAGTGAATTGTAAATTACACATGAGCTGTTATTTTTTAAAGTTGTATAAGTCCAGTTTTATGAAAGCCGAATTTAATGTAATTTTCCGCTACAGATTTATATCTTCTTTTCATTGGTTATAAATATTAAAACCGAAAGAAAATGGACTTGTAACACTTCCAAAATAACGGCTCATATAGTAGAATATATAATATAGAATATATATTGGGTTGAGTCACAAATAAGACCCATTTTTTAAAAATAAAGTTCATTCGTTAATAAAATGAACTACAATGGACGTTAATCTAATATACTCACTTGTACTAGCTTGTCGATTCCTCTTGCGCGAAACTCTGGCGGTTTTAAATAAAAAAAGATCCTGGACGAACGGAACTTATTTATGACTCAACCCAATAATATGATTCACTGATGGAAAGTTCATGCCGATTTTTAAGGAAAATTCAAAGGCAATATTTTTATATGTCGATATATATTTATTCAATTATGTATGCATAATATTTTCCACAACTTTTCTCCATTTTTCACGCAACTTGAAGATTCCATGCTCCCAAAACTTCTCAGAATTTTCGCAGAAGAACTACTGAAAATCGGCATGAATTTTCTAAACAACCGTATATAAATATGTAGTATAGTGTACACGTACATATATACTACAGATAAACATATAACATATATGCTAAAAAACATATGAATCAAAACATACTTGCTGTGCAAAGGTATACTTGTATTAATTATGCCAGTCGTTTTGTATATTACTTTACGTATGGCCTCTTCAGAAGCATATTTTGGCAAAGGAACCATCGATATTAATTGTAGCAGAGTATTATAATCAATGCTTTCTGGTATTAAAAAGATCGTCTTTAAAATACGTTCATATGCAGCGATGCCATCTTCTGGTCGATATATATTTAATAAACGATCCATTGTCTGAGCAATATTCCCATTTTTCAGAATATGTGACATGGTAGGGAAATTTCGAAAAGAAGTATTATTTGTTAAATTATCACTGCCTTCCGTAAAAACTGAAACGTTTAAATTAATTTCATAACTATATTTCTTAATTTATTTCACTTTTATATACCACCGTATTAACACTAAAACTACCAAGCATATACTCAGTTATCCTTTCACATTTATTTATTTATAAATTATTTCTGCGGAATGTCAGTTCATTATCGGATTCAATTATTTGCGTTATGTATATAAAATAAAAGTATATAAAACCTCAAACACTGATCCGAAGTATATTCGAATAATTTAATTAAAAATGGCAGGCAAGTCATTTTGACCCCTTTGGTACTTCAAGAGTTAAACAAATATCGAATGAATAGTTATATAAATAAAACCCTTTCTGGAAAAGTAAATTATATATAATACACTTACAGAACCTTTCCACATACATTCATGTAATTATTAATGAATTAACAAGCTCTATATTTAATAAATTATACAATAAAGTTGCTAAAGAATTTACTGAATTTAATTGCCAAATGCGATAAAAACGCAGCAAATGTTTGTAATAATAACTATATAAATTAAAACCAACATAAAATAAACCCAAATAAAATTTAAAAAAATTAAAGTAAGTGCTCAATATAAAGATGGAGTGTTATCCATATTATTAATTCCAGGAAATATCTGATCCTATATATTTTTCACAAATATTTTAAATACTTAATGCCTAGAAATAAGCGTATTTCAATAAAAGATGAGTATAAATAGTACTCACGATTATCAGACTTCCGCATATCCATTTTAACATAAAAACTAATATTATAGAGTAACAGATCTTCGCTCAGTCAGATAATATAATTACTAAATAATGAAAACAGCTGCCACAGTGTATTGTTAAAAACAAACGAATATCGTGCCTCTCTCGAGATCCGCTATAAGTTGCTTGAAATCCGATTATAAAGCGGATCGCAGAATCATTTCGCTTCTATACAGAGTGCTCAAGAAATATGATAAAACTTATGTTAGTTAGTTCATCAGAAATATCATAATAAAAATAAATCATATATTTATCAAAATACTTTTATGCTTTCCGTACTATAATTAACTATATTTCGCATAATTATATAAAAATAATATTGTTAATCAAATGAAACTTTAAATCACGAGAAATTAATTATTTCGAGTCAAAAATATTTTATTCATTTAGAAAGATATTGTGTTAATGTCATTTGTACTTTCAATTACAATGTTAATAATTATAATATGTATAATTATTAAATGTTTATATTTGATAAGTTTTTCGGATGAAACGTCTATTTTAAGAAGTAATATGATACTTCTTTTATGTAGCATTACGCATACAATGGTAGAGGAACATTTATACGAAGACAGTGAGACTTAAGAAGGAAATTGCTCTCCTATACATTCGAAGCGAAATGAATTGGCTAATTATAATAATACACATGTGCATATTTCGTATATGACCTATGGATTATTGTAATGAGGGTGTTAGCAGCCTTAGTGTCTCTACATTGATAATCCCATCGACTTTGCAAGAATTACTGTCGGAGTATTGATATAAAAGGAATGACTGAGCTCGTTTCAAGTAACTCAGTCGAAAATGATTCCACAGAAGGGGCTGTTACTTTCGTCCTGCCTAATAACTTTAGTGGCCAGTGCGGCTGTGAAAACAGCACCTGGAGCAGGATGGGCAAGCTTTGGTGGCAAGTCAGGTAATATGAAATCTTAGAATGTACATTTTTACTAGAAATCATGCGAAATATTATAATATCCACTATTCCAAAGTATTGATAAAAGTCCTGTAAAATGTAGTTGTTTACTGTTTTGTTTCCAGCTTATTCAAGGGCAGTTGGGGGCATCCCTCCAATGTCCGGGATGGATACGATAAGTGTACCTTACATGCCGAAATCTCCATTGTTCCCGAAATTTGTTGACCCTAAAGCAATGATTGCTAAGAAGACGGAAATGTTGACCAACTTGTTTGGTGGATTAGGACCCGCTGCTTATCCGCCTGGTTTCTCGCCGTTTATGCCGTATTCGGCTACTGGAGGATTGTACAGCACTGGTGAAGAAAACGATGCTTCCTTTGATAAGGCTTTGGAAGTTCCGTCAGAAGACTTTAGCAAAACCAAGATTGCTGATGGTACCAGTGCTATGAAGCGTGGAATTTTCGGACCTTTTGGAGGTAAATTCGGTCCCGCTGGATCAAAGTTTGGACCTATGTCCCAGTTTGGATCTATGGGCCCGTTTGGAGGACCTGACATGACGCCAGATTATAGCATGAAAGATGCGTATTCTCGTAAAAGAAGGAGCGTAGATGCAATCTCCTCAGCTAACCTGCGATCAATTATGGACGATGGTAAATCAGAAACAAAAGATTTGGGACCACCACCACCATATCCAATTCTTTCTCCGATTTCAGAAGAACCGGAAACTGAAGCCAACGAATTACTCAAAACTGGAGGCAGTACTTTCGGCGGTGCACCAAAACAATATATGCCTGGAATGTTTGGACCAGTCGGACCATTTGCACCAGTCGGACCATTTGGACCATTTGGACCATTTGCACCTGCTGTAGATCCATCCATGTTTATTGCAAAGAAAAATGCTTTCTTGGATACTTTGTTCAAAAATCTCGCGACAAGTACACCATCTCCAACTACCACTGTAACACCTGCACCAAAGAGTACCATTGTGCCTCCAAGTTTTTGGATTCCCTCGTCCGTCGTTCCCAACCCCACCGAGTACACCGACAAAGTATCTTCTTTTTTAGACAAATTGTTTGAAAGCTTGAAACTGAACAAGACTGCAGCCGCAGGGGATGAAAGTGCAATGCTGAAAAATGACTTCTCAAGGTCTGTGAAAACTGAATCTGATGCAACCGAAGCAAGAGTTGCAAGATCTATTGAAGATTTATCTTCGATTAATGACGCCAAGGATACCATTGTCAGCACAATTATGTCTGAGCTCGGAGACTTGAAGACTGACATGGTATCGACGATGAACGATTTGATTGCATACGAAAAAGCAGTTGCCGCAGCGGGAGGGAAGAAGGCGTTTAAACCATTTGCCAGTGGTTTGTGGCCTAAACCTACTCTTGATCCAACTCTTCCTTTCCAACAAAGAATGATAGTACTCAGTCAAGTATTCGACATGCTGTCGGACTTGCAGAAGAATGTCACATTGGCCATCCAAGAGGCCGTGAAAGCTAATCAAGCTGCGCAAGAAGCTGCTTTGTCAAGTGACATGAATACTCCTCCTGCTTCTGAAGACATTTATTCTCCGTACAATTATCCACCCTACAATACGACTCTTTTGGATGCAATTAAGAAGAAGCTGTCTGCTATTAACGTTCCACCTCCAATGGCTTATTCGCCGTTTGCCGCTAAGTTCGGAATGAAAAAAGTCAGAGCTCTACCTAAATCTCCTGGATCATTTTGGGTATCCTATCCAGAAGCCACAGCTTCTACCATCAAACGGCAGGCTGAAGACCCAGTGGCAGTCAACGAACAAACTTCGGATCAACATAATCAGAGACAATTTTCACGAGCAGTTAAGATGCAAATGCACCAAGGATATCAAAGTCTACCAGCCGGATCCATTGAGTCTGTACAAGCTGGAGGAGGATCTGTGCCTGGACACCAAGGTGGTGGAATCAAATTACTGGTAAGTATAATTATACAATGTTTGCATATAATATTTATTCGTATATTCGTACGTTAATAATTTATATTTCATTGCGCGCATGACCCATATTTTTTCATTTTGTTTATAGTAGAAATCTATAACTAATGAGCTTGAATATTTGGCAATAAGGTGCATGACTTTTGTTAAGATCTGAAGAATCTAAGGAATGCAATGTCTTAGAGAAAAATAATAGTATGTCGAAAGGGTGTTGCAAATAATATTGAAAGATTCGTGTTTGCATTTCCTTAAACAAATGAAGATGAAGTTTTAAACGACACGGTAACTTCATTTGTTTACAGATTCAAATGCCTGAATTGCCTAATATGCAAGCCCCAGACTTTCAAAGTAATAATTAGGAAAAGTAGGGATGCGCAACATTTGGATGATGAATATCGCGAACGTGTTCATTTGTCGCAGGATACCAGCGGATACGAGAGCAACGACAAATGGGCTGATTGGATCCAGTACATGAAGAACGAAAATCAGGGTCGTAGGCATCATAATCATAATCATCATTAAGGCATTGACCCAGCAGGAATATTTTCATCATCGTACTAACGTAGCCAAATTCGAAAGAATCATTACTTACGTAAAAATATATAACGTGTACGCTTGATGATTTGTTTTCAATAAAGTGCATTGTGCAAAAATATCGCATTGAAGAAGAATTAACATTTACAAAAAGGAATTAAATTGAAAAATGTAACTGATGGTGTAATATACAGAGGTCACGGGGTTTATGGAAGAAATATACAATACGTTGTTTATTCCATTTTTTTAGTAAAGTTATGATACATAGTATGTACACGTTCATATGCAAAGATTGAAAAAGTGTATGCATTGCCATTCATTCATTCATTCGAATACTGTTATTAACAATGATAAATACAAATCGGAAAACTAATGTACGTCGGTGATCGAAGACACAGGCGCACATCGGCGCAATCCTGCATCAAGTGCGTTGCTTTGTTTCACTGAAATCAGCAATGCATTGCACGCAGGATAGCGTTAGTGTGTTTGGAAGCACCAGAATTAACTACATGGTATGATACTCCCAGGAAATGGAAGGACAAATTTCCATTCTTGAATAGCAAAAATGTTTACTCTGATTTATTTGCTAAATCTCTATATGATTTAATCTTAACGCGAGTTATACAAAATTGTGGAAATACTGGCAGTATCGGTAAGTATCCTCGTTGGACGTTTATTCGTTTGTAGTAACAATTATCACTCCTAAATGTATGTGCCATGTTGTAAGTAATGAGCCATCCTTTGCACGCATCGTTACATAAATTTCTTTCTTAAAACTTTGGTACTTTATGTTTGGTTGCATTTTACGCGATCAGAAATGAGTTATTATCATCTGCCTTTTGTTACTCGGGATATAAGTTGCTCCATTTGTTGATCGATTCTAAATACCATATAAAAGGACGCTAAGATACTACCTAGCGTCACTAATAATCCCAATCCTTCGAAGATTAATTTCGGTGCAAAGATTTTCCATACCATCAAGTGACGGCAATGTATCGTTGCCGCAAGCATACTACCGAAGGTCTGTAATAGATAGTAAAGTATACGAACTATTACATCAGAATATTCCCTACTTTAAAATCATACTAATAACTTACTCTAATTCCATGAAGTAATGCATATTTTCCCGCTACTGAGAAAATTGCTGCATGAAACGTGGAGTCTTGCTCAAACAACAGCAACTCCCCTCTCTTCATCTCATCCTCCAAGAATTTAACTTTCGCTATCTTCGGAAACATCAAATAAAGGGTAAATGGAACGACGACTAATAATGGTAAAGTCGCGCCCAATATAATGTGCGATCCGAATGTATTCATCCCTATGAATGTTTAACAGACGGTTTAGTTCCTTATGAAAATTTGAGCAAACGAACTCAGAATGAGATACCATAAAATCGCGCTTACCAACTAAAATTGCTGGTATTGCATTTCCATAGAAATGACCACCTGTTCCCACGAATGCTGCATCCCAATGAATTGTTGGGAAAGTTGATTGATGACCAGTTCCGTAAAAGAAATATTCAGCTATCAAAAACCAACAGACTAGCGTTGGAGTTGGTACATCAACTAGTTCAGCTATTCCCAAAATCATACAAATATTAGAATAATGTTATAAGAAACACAAACATTATTCTTATACATATATGTAAACTTACAGACAGTATGTGCATTCCTGTATCTCTCTATTGCTGATAATCCCAGAACAGAGGCACAAGTTATAAACATTAAAAAGGTACTGGGCGATAATACGTCTCCCAATAATAATGAGTATAACAACGTAAGAAAGACACTCAAGGAAATGAAAGCTGCACTATATGCTGTGCCAAGACCGTAAACCACAGGTGTTTCATCAATGTCCACCTTTTTACGATGTATTGAATCTTTTATTTTCTCGAATAAACGAGGTACTAAATTTTCGTCCTCATATATGTTAATTGATTCTTTCTTCTTAGGTAAGAGAAATATACTAAGCGGACGGTAATACAAAACTAGGATTGAAAACAAACAGGAGAAATAAACCATATTAGGTAATGTATTCACCTGCCACGACAGTGCAAACTTCATTTTTACGAACTTTGGAAGTCTTTGAAGAACCCAATAACAACCCATACAAACACCAACTACAACTGGGCAATATTGCCCGACTAGTACACTAGGCGAGAAACCCGAAAGATTTCCACAATTTTGTAACCACAACCTTACTATTGTAATGTAAGATGCAAGTATAATAAGTGTAACAAGAAGTAGGACACGTTCCAAGTTATTGGATGTCAAAGAACCAGCTTTGCCAATTACAAACATAGAACAAACTCGATTCTGTTGTTCTTCCCGACAACGCCAGAAATAATAGGTGAGACGTATGGAGATACAAGCAACCAAACCAATGATCAGTACAATTGGCTTAAAATTAGACTTTGTTGCAGACTTTGGAAATAATTTGGACTTCTTCTCAGGATTGTCATTAACATCATCATTTTTTAAACTGAGTACGAGAACCCAGAGTAGAGTAACAAGTAAAAATGACAGTACAGTATCTTCTTCTACAACATAGCTGTTAGAAAACAAACCACATACTGTCAAAAGTAGAATTACTCTAGTAACATATATTAACTTTTTTAATCTACGGTATTCATACCAACTCATAGAAATGACATCCCAATTTTTAGCAATTAATAAAACAAGTAATAATATAGATACTGTGCCAGTTGCAAACAATGTAGAGTTTTTAACTTCATCCAAAATCTCAAAGAAAAATAGGGATAAAATTACTAACAGAGTAGTAACATTTGCTAAAATAGCATAATGCAAAAATGATGATTGAAATATTTTGGACATACGACTTTCTGGAACACCAGTAATGAATAAATAAAAGAAGAATAATGTACAGAACATTAAGATTAATCCTTTGGATATTAAGTTTGAATCAAATTGAATCCATACTTCTGAACATGTGTCCTTTAACAGTGTGAAATAATTGTTACTGTTTTTAATAAATTCTTCAAATTTCTCAACATTATTTACATATCTTATCTGCTTAGATAGATGATTGTATAAATTCTCTAAGTTTTGAAGCTGGTCTTTTGAAAACACATATGTGTCTGCAGAATATACATCTATATATCTTTTGGTTTGTACAATGTTTCTCCATACAGAATGTATCAAATACCACAAGTCATTTAAATCATCTTTCTTTGGCCCACTTGGTAGTGAATCAAGTATAACTGAGCCTAAATTAGAAAATGGTATAGGAGTACCAAGAATAGATGCTAAAGTAGGAACAAGATCAACTTGATTTACAGTATGGCTATCCTTCATGGAATTGTATTTTACAAGAGGAACTGTAGAATGAACAAACATGGCAGCTTCTACTTCATTTGGGCTATCACCACCATGATCACCACTATCTGTCATGCCATGATCACCAACAACAAAGAGCATCATATCACCTTCAAGAGATTCTACAATCTCTTTTATAAGCATATTGGTATCATTTAATTTTCTTGTCATTTCAGGATGATTAGCACCATGTTTGTGCCCACAATGATCAACACCAAGAATATGTGCTACAAGAAGTGACCAATCATTCTTCTTGATTTCAAAGAATATACGATATCTGACATCCTTGTCTACAGTGTCTAAGTCCCAAACATTAAATGAAGGAGATGGGAACTGTCTTTTAAACTTTCCAGGAAACAAGTTGGTCCATGTATCATCACCCATGAAAATAATTCCTTGTGCTGAATTCTGATCAACAATATTATCTTCATCTATGCTCTCAGAAGCAAAGTTAGATCCAACATCAATGAAAGTTGGTAATGACCCTGTTGTCAGGCCCTTTAATCGTTGCATTGTTGTTGTAGGAGGATCAGCTAAGAATTTGTATAGTCGTGAATGTCCAGGCTTGTTTTGCAGCAATTCATGAATAATTGGTAATTTGTTGCGGTAGTACGACGACGACGAATCTTCCTCGTCATGCCAATTTGCAAAATCATATTTTAAAGCATCGACTACTAGAAATACAATGCGTGCTTTTCGCTCCAAGCAAACTGAAGCAGCCTTTTCAGGATCTTGAAGGATGGTTTCTACGTTACATTCACCGGTAATTACGCAATGATTGCATTCGGCACGTTCCGGTCGGGTAACGCGATTGAGTAGGAAGCCGCTTGTAAATATTAATAAACCGGCTGCCATTAAGTATGACATCCATCCCTGAAATACTAAGTAATTCCACAGCCTGCTCATCTTCACTAATTTCTTCTTTATTTCTTCTTATTATATGTAATAAATGCGGTATTATAGAAGCTCCAAAATAATCTTAACCTATCTCTTGATGTTGTATCTCGTTTTATCATTGTCATATTTATACAATAGATACATACACTTGACTACTGCACATTTTATTGGAACGAAACTTTCTATGGGGTACACTTAATCGATTATCCATGTTTAACGGACTAAAGGAAATATTTCTTTCAACTAACGTGAAGGTATTTCAATGCACGGTACAGTCCAGCCAACGCTCTTATATATAAGATTTCATATCAAATGATAATAGGAAAGATAAAATAGCACCACAGACGAGATATAAACAGGCCCAATGTACAATCACCGGCGAGATATTAGTATCTAATATCATAGTATCTTGTATCATCATTAGTATCTAATATCTCATCTGTGGTACATTCCATTGAGAGTTATCGGTCTCTAAAGCCCAATAAACACTTTCGTGCCATTGATGACGTTACCCCGCCGAACACATAAAATAGCTGTTTTTTTTACATTTTTAGTCCTAAAAATATAAAAATAAAACATGGAATTATTTTTTCCAATCCTCTTACATCTTATATTACTCCACATTTAACAGATATATATATATATATATATATATCTGTAATATATATACCATGGGTATATACATATATGCGATGAGATCTGGAAATCTGTAATAATTGTAAGTAGAGAATTAAAAATTAGAATTCTTCTACAATTACAACCGAGCTCGTATCTGGTTTATACGTATACTTCAATTATTAGAAGTTAGACACCTCGGTTAGCAAATAAGTTTGAAATGTCGTATCGGATATCCCTCGACTATCATTTTGTAATCTTTCCCTAAATGGGCTTTCGTGATTCCACTCAAAAATTACGGGCGCGGTAAAAATCAGCGCCACAAAACGTGCCCCCTGCAGAAACGAGTAAAAGAATTCTGTACTGCAACGTCACCAGGTGGGTAACGTCACCAATGTTACGAAAATACTTATCGGGCTCTAGAGCCTGATATCTCTGGAATTGCAGATTTCATTGCATGTTGGGTCCATTTATGTCTCATTGTGCTTACAAATAAGCAAAACAATTTTTTATGAAAGTTTTATCAAGTTTATAAAATTACTTACAAATGCGGTTACTTTTTATATAGTATCTATTTAAGTAATATTTCAAAATAAGAAATATAAAGGTTTCTTTAAAAGAATCTAAGACTACAGTGAATTCGAACTGCGTTCTTATAACCTTTAGAAATGACAAATGAAGATTCGTAATGACTTATTTCAAATTGTGATACACCAAATGAGAACTTAGACACTGCATACATTTTTATATAGCACAATAAGTATTATTATTTATTAAATTAATATGGCTGAAGCTACCGAAACGCAAGCTAAAGATATTAGTCGAACAGTCATAACAGAACAGGAACGTGATTTAGCACAGAATGCACTCTCTGAGTTTCAGAAAGGGTCATATGCTGCTTGTTTATCTTACTTAAATAAGTTGGAAACTATTAGACCAAAAGATCTGAAAGTAATGCATAACAAAGTAGTAGTAGAATGCTACAAGAATGACTTAAAAAAGATAGAACTCCTTAGAAAGAGTTTGAATGCAATATGTGGACATATGTCCATAACAGATTCTACTGAAACAATAGATGATGTGGAGAAATGTGTAATGAGATATAATCAAGCAGTTCTATTATATCATACCAGACAATATGCAGCTGCTCTCCAAATTATGAACAGATTATTTGCTTTCATTGAGCCCATGGGTATGTACAATTATGAAGAAAAGCATCACATTGCAAAGTATGTAAATGCTCCTTATTTATTAAGTAAAAAGTACAATCTCCTTATTTGAGAATCCAACTTTTCAGAGGAGACACTAGCTCATAAAGTTTGTCTACTTTTAATTGAGCTACATATTGTAACAAATCAGCCAGAAGCTGCATTATCTTTAGTGAATTATGTGGAAAGTCAGTTTATATCCACTGATAGCTCTAAGATTGCTGTTGATAAAGAGGGTGTAATCAAAACTCTGAAGGAACAAAAGGAACAGAAGAAAGATATTATTGACACAGCTACTGATGCATTCAAAATAAAGTTATTAAAGTGTAAAGCAAGGATATACCTTTTAATGCATCAGTTGAAACTGTGCAAAAGAGAATGGAAAACATTGGTTTCCCTGGGTACACCTGTAGTAAGATTGGATACTAATAACTTTAATAAAGAATGTCTATTTTATTCTAGAAAATTGAAGGAATTAAATAGAATATGCCTTAGAATCCAGTTCTTTTGATATCTATTGATCTTTTCATATTTTTACATTTTATCTAATAAAGATAATTGTGATAGGAAACTAACTTTGGACATTTTTTTCCAAATTTTCAGAACATTTCAACTGTGTTTTTAAAAGCCAATCTTGAATATTTAAGGGGGAACTATAAAAAATCTATAAAATTATTAAATTCTGTGACATCTGAAAACCTAGATTTCAAGTATGTGTGAATAATTCTTATCTTCTTTAATCTATCCTGAACTACTATTAAAGTACTAATTATTCATAGGACATGTGGAGAATCAGCTGCTGTCTTATATTACAATAATATGGCATGCATTCACCTTGCAATGGGTAAACCAAATTTAGCTTGTTTTTATTTACAAAAAGCATTACGTGAAAATAAGTCTGCAGTGGAAAATGTACAGGTGAAGGACAGTGGTAATTATAAGAGTAAAATTATATAAAATCTTGTGAACTCAGGAAAAAAATAGTATTACTTCAAAGCCGTTGCTTCTGTTTAGATCCATCTTCCTCCCAACCATTATATACACTTGGTGGGAACAGACACTATGAGTTGATGTATAGTTTGGGTGTCTCTTTATTACATGCTGGCCAAGCGTCTAAAGCATTTGATTGTTTTATGGAAGCAGCGCAAAATCTTCATAACAGTCCAAAACTGTGGTTGAGAATGGCTGAATGTTGTATTTATTGTTATAAACCAGTAAGCTTTGCAAACTTAAATCATGCACTTCTTATAAACTTGTATCAGGAAAATGGAAATTCATTTTACTTTCAGACGAATGAAGTTGATTTTAATATTCCGAAACGGCGGAAAGATTTAGTCCAAAAAGTTATTGGTTCTGGAACTCATAGAAAAATAATTTTGACCTCTTCTCTCTCAAAAGATGTAAAATATCACTTAGAGGGTTTATCTTATGCAATACCACAGCCTACATTAGAGTTTGCGTTACTCTGTTTAAAAAACGCATTGTTCCTTTTACCCAACAATAATGATATTAACAGCTCAATAACAACCAGTGCAGGGCAACAACCTGTACCTTTATCGTTAACACCTGGTCACAATTTAGGTATAACACATCTAGTTAGAATTTAATTCTTTATATTCATGTTATTTTAAGTTTGTTCACATAAACCATATTTTGTACTTAGGCGCTCAACATTCAAATTTAATGTCTCAAGCAACAGCTACAGAAGCACTGAATTTGAAAATTAGTGTTTTGGCTGCTAGTGCTTATGTATCTCTATGTCTTGGTGATTATGTTATTGCACTTGAACATGCTAAAGCATTGTTAAGTATCCATAAATTACCTGGTGCATATAAAATGCTTGGAAATCTGTATGCAGCAGAGAGTCTCATATTTATGGATAAAATAAGTGAAGCAATTGAATATCTTAAGCCAGAAAATATCCAAGATTTGAATACTTTCGTATCAATTCCCGAAGGCGCAGATAAAGATAAAGCGGAGGAAGTGATATCAAAACCTATAAAAAGTAAAAATTACTGTTAGTAAACGGAAAACTTAATGTGATAAGTGCACCATGATTTTTCGACAATTCTAATATTTTTAGCGTGGTACCCGACGACGGTTCCTACTGGCATGGCCGTACTTCGTTACAACTTAGCTGTAGCTTATGCAATTCGCGGGGAACTTGATAAATCTGGAGAAACTTTAAAACAGGTGGGCTACAATTGTTGCAGACACCTTGTGAGTCATTGATTTGCACATATATTATTCCTTATTCTTTAATTTTATTGTCAGGTTTGGATGTCCAAAGGCCCGGATTGTGATGTTCCAATACATGTGATAATGTTAGCTTTGTACATAGAGTTGCAATTAGGTAATAATATTTATGGTTACATTCGCGATAACCGTTCGCAGCTGTAATACTTAATTATAATTTTTCTTTCTCTAGGTCATGTAGATATCTCAAGGTCAATAATAAAGCAACACTGTCCACAATATCGCTAACAGGAAATGTACATTTATACAATAAATGCATTACAAATCAAAATGATCATATAAAACTTATTTTCCGCATAGACATGGTCCTAATACAGTTACATATGGTTTCCAATACGTTATTAATATCTAAACCTGATTGGTATATGTAATAAAAATTATGGAAATAAAATGTTACGTTACAGTAAATCATAGAAATACCGAACGAAACAGTACGACATGTCTATTAGTGAATCAGTTTAATGTTTCAAAAGAAAATTAGAATGCACAAAATGCTAGACCGAATGTCCAAATACGCAGAGAAAGGGTTGATCGAAGTATGTATAAGGTCGCAGAGACAAATCCAGTCTCTGAACTCCAGCTTATTGCCGTGAGCACGTGGAGAGAATTGCCGGCAGTGGTCTTACCAATTGTTACTGGAACTAAGCTCGCCGGCTTGTATTGGGGGCCTCTGGCCTGTAATATGGTCATGGCCATCCAGGCGAATCACCCCAGGGCCTTATGCCGGGCCTCACTCAGCCTGAGTCACACAGTTACAGTGGTTCTCTATTCTTAACTAGTCTACACGTATCATAACGTGGCTACCCTACTTAAATGCATAATAGGCTTTCATAAGCGGGGTCGTTTCCCCCAATCAGACAGCACGGCTCCCGTTATTGTCCTTTCGCCATAATTTCAAAACATTCATATTTCGATATCAGAGAACTGTTTGTACTTATATAATCATAGTTTATTGTTTAGGTTTAATAAGCCAATTGGACCATTTATTAGTAAATTTTATATTGTAATATTAATAAATATTGTAAGGATTCAAATTTATTATTTTGTATTTTTGTTGTGTAATTAAGTTGATATGCTTTTCTTTATGTATATGATAAATATGTATAACACAGAATGATTAGATCAGTGATCTGCAACAGAATACAGTATTACACTGCAAATCGTAAAAAATTTAAATACCGCGTAATATAAATGTTATCTGCAAGTGTTTATCCATCTTTATGCCTTCATGCCTATGTTAATTACCTTTTACCGTAAAACCCAAATTCTACGATATTTATCTTGAATAGAACTTTAATAAACCGCAATTTACATTTATGATTTTCTGAAGAACTTGAAAAAATATTACTCAATTTCAGGCATCATAAAACCACTGTTTATATTTTACTACTTCTTAACGATTCTTTAACCAGTTTTTGCAACACAGTATACGTAGAAATAATAAAAATCAAACCAATAACAGACTACAATATATCCGTTTATAAACCTCTTTTGTTAAAAGAAATCCTATCTTAAAATAGTTACATTCAGTATTACATTTAATGGTTATTTCTGGAACGATTTATATAATGTTTACTGTTTGCAGAAATTAATCATGATTACGCGTGCACGCACACCGTACTCACGCTATGAGATCATAATAAAAGGCGCGTGTGACCTTAGCAAAAGATGATCCGCAGCTCATCGGTAACCTTAACAACCCGGTGGAAGGATAAAAGAAAAATAAGTCATTGAAGATTTATCGGGAGACTTCAATGCTTCTCCGATTGAAGAGAGAAGGACGTCGGAAGGCCCGGCATTGCAGGTGTTGTTCCTACCATACGAGACTTCCTTCCACGAATCGATCGAACACGGCATTGAAGTACGATTTCGTCGGAATTAATTACAGATACAGTATAAGTTATTCTACATGTGTCTACATATGTCATAATCCAGTTTGTAGACAAGTTAATGAACTCCTCTATCTTACAGTGGACACTTTACGCGTGTGTGTTTTCGCCGAGATTAAAAAGTAATCTTTCTACAAGGTTCCTAGCTTTACCCCACTTAAATAATTCTTCACTTTGCCATATCATAACTATATGACTAAACTGTTGTAATTAATGAAAATATATTCGTGAAACGAAAACGGAATACTTTACTATGATTAATGATAGATATAATTAATACACTACATATTATATAACGATCCATATTTGATTACATTTTAAATATTACACAACATCGCCGTTGTATTATTAATGAAAGCCTTCTTAATCTTTATTCTATTTTCTATAATACGTTGAGGGTATTTCTTATTGATTAGGTGTTATGTGTACGATAAAAAGATGAGTCTTGTTTCGATCAAGTACAACGATGGATCAAACCTTATTATAACTTCTAAATGTAAAAGGTATGGAATAAGATATTAGCGTTGACATTTTTTTTTAACGAGATGAGCCGGAGAATTTGAATGTGCGATTTTGTTCATATCACTTGCAATGTGAACAAGATACTATTATAATCGGTATGCACAACCTGGAAATCTGAAGCCGATCACGCGCGTCCATGGAGCCGAAGCAGACTTGATAAATTTAAAATAAAATTGATCCGGCCATTTGGCGCGCTGCCCTGACCCAGTTCGAGATCTGACTCCTGTCTCCGGCGACCAGGACAAGACGACTACTTCGAACACGAAGAATCGCCGCAGGGAATCACCGCCCTCCGCGGCGGAATCGTCGCGAGGACTCGAGAAATACAGGACACCCCGAGCGACTCACGTTGCTCGCTTATTAACCGTTTGATTGCCACAGGTTTTTGCAAAAATACCATCGACAAATACCAAGCAGCGCGATCGCGCTCGTACTCTTTTGCGTAGTTGTACTTCGTCCACTTCCTCTTTACTCATAGATGTCGAGTACGCTTACTTCCTCCTGGTCCCTTTTAATGTGAAGGATCGCACTTCAAACGAACGTATAACAAAATGATATTTATTAAACGTATGGGTTTTTATTGCCGTTTAAAAACTTGGGATGGAAGTTCCTTGCTATATCCGCTGGTATTTTACGACGTGGACCAGGGGAGCGGGATCGCACCATGACACCTAAAAGTTGTGTACAATAGAATTAGCTCTGCCAATACTATGTCTCATTAAAACCTCGTTGAAAAATCTCGTACACGACTGACAAACTCTCATTGTTAGTTAAAAACATACACAAACGTTTTGAAACCGAAGTGTAACGTATCTAAAGACTCACATTTGAGTTATCCGATGCAAATGTGTTAATCTGTTAAGAAGGGAATTCTTCTCATAAACGACATTACGCGGGAACTTAGAATTTAGTAAGAAAATAAATCCATCCGACATGTTCATAATTATTGCGAATGTAAGTATTTATCCACCTACACTGGAAATGGTATACATAGAAACTCAGAATTTACAGAAGAATGTCAGATTTAATATCTTATTTAATTTCTTTTTACATTTAGAATTTATAATAAGGTTTAATCTATCAGTTATACCTGAGCCAAACAAGGTTCATGTTTTATCATACACGTAACAGATAATGAATAATAAATGATGAAATCATTAATAATATAAGAATGATGTTCTTCAATATCTAATATGTAATAAAATATGGATCGTTACATAATAAGCGTTAAGTATTCATTCAGAACTAGAAAGCATAATATTTAATGTTTCAAGAAAATTAATTATAAAATTCATTTCAATATACTCATATTTTTGCAAGTCAAACGTTTTTTCCGAAAACTTATTCATGTTTAGGAAGTTCCAAAAAATATCAGGTAAATACTTCTGAGCGGTGATTTATCGATTCGATTGTTCACTATCGAAATTTATACGCATCAAAATTCGAGAATTGTGAGCGAAGTAATTATAATTTAATCATCCAGATAAGTGCGGGTTCGATTTACGAGTTAACCCGTCATCCCCGATTAATGAGTTAACATTGTCCTGCAATTTTGACCGGCAATTTCGACCACTGAAATTGATGTCCAAGTGAAAGCAGGGTTGAGAACTGTTTGTTTGACTTTCATCTGATCGCTTGTATTTTTAATTGATTTTGCTCTGAATGCAGTCATAAAGCCAATCAATGTGAGGCCAATGTTGATAAAAGGTTCTAAATATTTGACCTACTTTCGGTATTTTTACTCAATTCTTAACAGACTTTATTGACATTTCTAAAATATTTTTATTGCATCATCATAAACTACTATTACCTCTCACATTTGTTTATATTTGCGGTACAATGAACAATAGAATGGATGTTAACCTGAGCAATCTGTTGAATATAATACTTAATTATTATGTCGAAACGTTAGAGGTTTTTGTTATTCATCAACTTGAGTATGTACAAATATTATTACGCCTAATTCAAAATAAGAAAATGGTGCTAAAAATAAAAATTTTTAATTGAAGTAATCGATCATGCTTCCGGTAAACCAGAGGAATGCCTCAGAAGAATTGCAAGAATGCATTTTTAACGGAAGAATAAAAAGTGTCAGGTTAAGTTATACGATGCTTCGACGATAGTAAATTGTAACTAGAAAATCGATGAAAGAATACCATGATTATATGGATAATAATAGCTCTCGTAATTGGCGCTTTCATGAAAATTCAATTTCATTGCAATTTCATTTACTTGCAAGACCAACGAGTTTTCAAGCAGAAAGAATGCTGAAAACACTCGCGATCCTGTTATATGTATGTTTTTTCAACTTGATCTTTAACGTGCATGGATGGCATACCATGCACTTGTGAAGGAAAAATGATGTATCGTGTGAATAGAATTAAGATAAAATATTGTATAACCACCCGAAGATTATCATATTTATGTGCCGCTAATAATGAATGTGGTCTGAGTCACTTTTTATCTATGCCCTTTAAAATAAATATATTTACAGTTCCGGTTAATATCTAAAACTTCTATTGATCCTGTGGTAAGGATATTGAAAGGCGTTGACAATAAATAAATTCTAGATGTGAGGATTGTATCTATTTATAACCTAAAAAGCATTTAATCGTTCCTTCCGTAAAAATGGCTTAGGCCACTTTCATAATTACGAGCACATATAACTTTTACAAGTCGAGCAATTAACAGTTCATAGTATAAATTTAATATTGGTGCTACTGTATTCATTGATATGCATGTATATATTTTATTGAACTATTTATGTATTCATTTCCTCAGGTGCATGTTTATATTATCAATAATCTAATACAAATATATGTATATATTCATATGCTATTAGTATTTGAACTATATATTTGTATTATTATGAAATATCGATACTCTATGATTTTACAACCAATTCGAAGAATAGCAAATGTAAAATGTTTTTGAAATGAAATGTTTGCTGCGCGAAGGTTCAGTCAATTCAATGTATAAATGTAAAGTAAGATTAAGATTACAATCTCACACAATCTAGGATACATTAGGTATGCAAATGTGATGTGATTTTGATCTATTCTTTTATTTGGCTTCTCCATGTATTTGCTCCTCTTTTCACTGGATTCGGTTTATTTAATTATGCAGACTATGCTTGACATTCAATTTGTAGTTGAAACCCGTTCCAGATTTATTTTAGGGTTTACTTTTATGACCTTTCTAGTATTTTATAGGTTTCAATCGTGAATATGACGTACGAGAAGATTAGCCAATAAGTACCATATGTAAACACTAGTACCACAGACGAGATATTATCAGACTAAAATTGTCAGATTAATATCTCGTCCGTACTAGTACTTATCGAAATCTTAAATATTCTTTTAATTGGACATTATTCCGCACATATTACCGTATTTGGTAATTTACTGCACAATTTAATGTCATTGCACAAATTTATTCTAAATTTCTAAATCATATTCAAGGAAATACATCAATATAAAATATTTTATTAATTATCTAATAATTGTAAAATTGAAATACTAAATAATGCATGTACCTTGGCAATTGACTCATATCGTACATCAGTTGCACGATATGTATTAAATCAATTTTGATTTGGGTCAAGTACTCTGAAAATGGTAGTTTTTTTTATGAACAAATCAAGACTTCTATCTTCGATGCGGTTCACGTGAGATCGACGTATCAGAATCGAAATGTTTTTTTTTTATTTCTTACGAAGAGAATGACTTCTAACCTCGAAGGGTTTGCGTATTCTTAAAGAAATGTGTTCATGGACATGTCAATGGCGAGGGTACATTTAATTGCCGGACGGGAATATCCCAAGGTTCCGATAGTTTACGGATGTGGAATTGTGTCGTATTAACGAGTATCGGTTAAGATCGAATAACGAATACGTGATGGTGAAGTGCGAGGTCATACCACGGAGTTTCCTTCAGGGTTTCGGCGCGCAAACTTCTGGAGGTACGAATGGACCTCATTGAATTGCTCTTTAAGCTGCCACGAGTTAACCAACAAGAACAACCATGACACAGTAAAGTCTACTCGTGAGTATGCTCCTTCCTAGAAGCCTCTAAAGATCCACTAAAGGTTTGTTCGTTTGTCCGTTTTACACATTTACGAGCAATAACTGTGCGCCATTTGTCACTACGTATTTACATATTATCAAACTCTTATTTTATATTTAGTATTATAGTATATTACGTTGGCAACTAAGTTCGCGACATTCATTATAAACTTCGATTAAACAAACTTAATTATATGCAAAAATAAGACCTCTCGGATGATATTACCGATCAACAAAAATGATCTATAAATACGGTTCTTATACTAAAAACAGGAAGGCGCAAAACCAACAGTCGCGAATGTAGTTGCCAATCAAATACTTAATTATTCGCTTCATTACTTCAAATTTTGTATAACAATATTTACATGTCTAGCATATGGAAAGTGATATAACAGACCACAGAAAAGTATTTCACTTAAATCCGTGCTCTTAGCGTACTCCAAAATCTTGAGTGGTAACATTAAACTGATTTTTTATAATTAATGCAGGTTATTGCGCAATCTTTCTGTTAGCGGGCATTCGGGTACAAGTGTTACGATTGCACAATAAAGCGCGCAATTTTGCGGTATATATATGTCGTCATTTGACAAGACTCGTAGTAAAAGCAAATGCTTATTCTTATTCATAGCACTCATTGCCAGTGTCCGCTTCAGGCAATAGAACGATTGGCGAATGCCTGAGGACACGTACCTCTGGCTACACTTGATTGAAATAGGTAAGAACAGTCTTTCACCTTCGTCAATCGATCGTCACACTGTAACTCGTGTTTTGGACTGAATTCAATTACTAGTGATATTAATATTTATGGCTTTCATTCTACACTTATGTCACTTGATACAACTATTACTGGTGACAACGTGAAATTTATTCTTTCATATATAATAAAGCGTATCTATTGACTTGAAATGAAATCATCTGTAACTTTATGTTGTGTAAGAATAATACCTGTATTTATTATATATGTTAAATTATATGTAGTAGTTCGTGGAAAGAATGTATTTTAAATGGCTTCGAATAAATTTGATAGTCTAAGGTGCAAAAATGTGCGTAATTTATAGCAAATGTGATTTATACTCTGCAATGTAATATGCACAGTTTGTCGGTACAAATAGTACTTCTGCACTCTGCTTATGTTATTAGCCTTTTAAAAGGCTGCCTTTTGAAATATCGCCTCGGGAAAACTGAATACTTCAACTACATCGGTGGTTTAAACATAGTCACAGACAGCAAATTTCAATGAAATTATTAGCAGAAATTAAAATTTAGAAATTGTACGACGTACATTTTTAATAGATTCGAAATAATTTCATCTACAATTAATTACTTTCATGAGTAAATATTATTGTCTCGAAATGAAATTATTTCATTGGTTATATCTGAAATGCTATTTAAAAAGTAGATAGTGATCAATTATTTAATTAGTTAGCTGCTACTGAAAAGCGTGTACCTTAAGAGTTTAAAAATATGAATTGCTATAATAATATGCATTAATATTATGCCGTTATATTAATATTATAGAAATGTAATATCAATAACGGTAGTAAATTGTAATAATTAAAAAGTCTAATGAATTTCTTCACGAAGGGGCAACGTTTTAACAATCTGTACTCTGTACTCTGGAAGGTTCGGGCGACAAGTTACGCAATGTGCGAAGCCATACCAAACAGGGATATATGCCACTGCCTTAAATACTTTTACGTAAATGCTAAGCCAATTTTTTCATGTTGTTATCAACTTGGCTACTTTGCTTTTTCGTTCACATCTTGAAATATACACCGATTCTGTCAAACAATACCTGTGGTACAACCACTACTACGTCGCGTAATATGAAATGTCGGATTATTCAAAGAGGAATGAAAATTGGTTTTTTAATTCAAATAAACATTTTATTAATCAAAATATCCACCATTTACTTGTATGCATTTTTGGCAATGGGTTTCTAACAAAAAAATTCCACTGTCTAAAAAGTCGCAGTCTTTAGAGGACTGTAAAGGTCTGATAAGAAATCCAACATTTCATATTACGCGACCTAATAGATGTGTCTACTATATCTACTATATTATTTATTAATATTATCGGACACTACTATTATTAATAGTATGTACTATACTGCTAGTATAGTATATGATATGTATATATATTAATAATATAGTATCTAATATGCTACTAATGATAATGTCCACTGCATTCAAATGTATATTAAAATATTAAGAAATTATATAAAAAATTAGAATGGAAAAACTCCAAATTGTAGAGCCGATGTGCCATCGATATCTTAAATATATTAAGAATAAACTATATAATAGACTCAACACGAAATTCTAGCTTTTTTATGAAATACTTTTCAAGAAGTATATCTGATTCCGCGCCAAATGTTTCTATCTATGCATAAATAAGTCAATGCTTTGTGGGACGTAAATTATATAAATTGTCTTAAGAGCTCTTCGACCACATGAATCAACTTCGAGGAACCCGTTACACACCTTCGTGGTTTATAGATTTGATGAAGATAATTAATAAATCATTCGCACAGTATTTCAACATATAACGTGAATACACCTAGTGAAATACAATTATACAGGTTTGCATGGACATTGATTATTACAGAATAGAAAGTGTATGACTTGTCCGTTTCCTAATTATCATTGATAATTAACCCGAAACTTTGGCAGACAGTGATGATTCACCCTTAAAATTGTATCGCAAAAAATGATGTATTACTATGTATAGACGCGCACATAGTAAGACGGCATAGAATTAATTATCTTTTAATAAAAAGAGGTTTAATAAATCAATATAAAAACTATTAGTATCATCATCAAATGAATTATTATAGAATTAGTATAAAATGGTATGAATGTCAAAGAAAAAATTAAAAGGCTAAAAGGAAGATTGAAAAGCTCGCGCTACGGTTGGACCCGCACACATCGTAACGACCCCTACAGATCGTAATGAAAATGAATTTTACTTAGCAGATGGAGGACCACCTCGAAAAGACGGGAACATAAAAAAATGAAGGCAACGAATGAACCCTTTCGATTCGACGACGATAACCTGTGTGTATCTTCGGTGTTCCCCACCATGGGTATGGCCATACACGGTACCTGCCGCACTTGACCCATATCTTATTATGCTGGCAGCGTCCGGATGCAATGTGAAGCGTTTGTGAATAAGCCCGGCGGGCCCCTTCGAGGCTGCCGAGGTTCACCACCACCATAAAGAAGTCCTTCCTTCCTGCAACGATCGTCTGGTTAACTCAGCTTCCGTGAAAGACGCAGACTAGGTCCAAGTAGTCAACAAGTTCGCGTTGCCGATTCACTTCTACATTCTCTTTCGTGCGACCGGGTAGTAAGTATTTATTTTTACTCACTCTCATTTATTTCTCCTTTCGGCTTAACATAATTCGTTTCTGTTATCATATTCGTGTTTAGCCCTTTATTGTATGTTTGCACACCATTGGTCGACCGCAAACATGTTTAAAACATAGAGTCTTATTAACACTAGAACTACCGAACATATACTCACTTTTGCTTACATATTTATTTATATATAAATTATGGCTGGGGGATTTAAGTTAATCAATGGATTCAATTATGCGCGTTATAAATATAAAATCAAAGTATGTAAAATCTGAAACGATTCGCCGTGGTATACTCAAATAATTTAACTAAAAATGGTAAACAAGCCATTTTTACCCCCTTGGTAGTTCTAGTGTTAATTTATGAGTTACATCATAAATGTATTGTATTCGTGATTATTTGACACTTTATTATTGAAAGACATTGTTATAAATGTACTTATAGGTTAATATCCTAGGGACAAACCTAATAGTAGAAGTGCACGTAAACTTTAAGTGTAACAATTACATATTACAGCATATACGAAGGCTTTGTAGCCTTGGAGGAAAAACAATAATTTTTTTATACGGTTAACGTTTTACTTCGACCTGTATGCATCATTATACAGCCTTGAAGGAAAAATTATTTATTTGACTTAAATCAAAACTGCGCACGGTTTTCTAGATATCGGTATCCAAACACTTGTACATTGTTGATTGAACAACTTGAATAGTTATCGTGAAATTAAAAACCTGCTATGCTTCAGATAATTGTAATTGGAAGGAATTAAACATAGATTGCTTAAATTCCCTGTTAAAGAAAGCTCTACGGTAATTCAGAAAGTATGCACGAATAATTCCCAAAAGTGCGTTATGAATACCTTAAAACATGAAATTTAATGCAGTACCGCAAAAGGCTCATCTTGTTTGATGTTAAATATAAAATTATCTTTAAATTGGTAGTGGTTATTGCGATGAAATACTTTCAAATTAAAGCATCAAGATTTCTTCCCTTCATCCCTTCTCGTGTCTCTACTTTTCAAACGTTTACTTTTCCAAGGTTCTGACTTCATCTTTTCCACGTGCCCTTCGAACGTCCCTATCTCTTAGGTGTTTCACACTTGACCGGTATTTAAGAAGGTCGTGACCTCAGGGTAGGTTTATCACTAAAGGATTTATGGCGCATGCGCCGTCCCCAGGCGAAAGTATTTAAAGAGGTGGACGCGCCATCGGGAAGGCCATTCTTCCCCGAACTGTCACGGATCGCGCAAGCCCCCCACTTTCCTCCCCCTCCGAGACGAAAGAGCACGCGCTCCCAAGCAGAGCGGGAAGATTGGCTCCTTAGTCTTTTTCCCCCTTCTGCAATTACCACCTACCCCACATCTACCTCCCTCCCTTCCAGAATCATTTGTCCTCCGTATTTTCCCTTTCCAACGGCCATTCGAGTACCATCGTTTCGTTTAATAGTCTCACTGACTTGTCTTCGTAGATTTGATTTGGTGCGAGCGCCGAGGGAACGTGTTGGACAAGTGTGGATCAATTCAAGAGAACACCGTTATTCAAAATACAACCAAATTCAAAACTATCTTCCTACGATAATAGAAGATTGAATCTTGATCACTATTCGTGACATTTAATGGGCACATTAATCCGTATCGGAAGTTGATTCAAATCTTCAGTGCTGTTAGGAAACAACTTGTTCCAGCCACACTTGTTAATAAACAAAATAGATATTTGAAAGAAAGAATATTGTGAATTTTACATTGAATTTCACTCCCTCGTGTAATTTCCTCCAGTTTGCCCATTATACTTGCTATGGAATATGTGTAAAGTAACAACTTCTACCTCACGAATGGATTAGTCTTAAACACGATATTCGGATGCCCGATTTGTGATCCAATTGAAGATTTGGGCGTCCAGAGGTACTCTTACCAGTTTATACGCACCACAACCTTTAGATATGGAGGATTTGGAGGTTCAACAAGAATCTAGAGACACGGTGGGCAAACTGACATTCACTCCGCCACCGATGAAGAAATCTGATACGAGAGACAGCATTTCTTCAGTGGACAGCGATGTTAGCCTTTCCTTCGATCGTCGGGGTTCCAAAGGCGAAGAGGCAGATCTATCGGATAGCGGAAGTTCTGACAATGAGAAGAAGTTGAATGACGAAACGAAAGAACAGAAGAATCATGACGGTGATTCAGATGAAAATTCTATAGAGGATTCAATTTCGAAAGAGTTAGGTAATCAAAAAGATACCACATCCGTGGATGGGGGGACCAGAGATCAAACCGATAGTTTCGTTCCACCAAGTGACGAATTAGCCGAGAAAATATGTGCCCAAGTGGAGTTCTACTTTTCGGATGAAAACATAGTTAAAGATGCTTTTCTTCTGAAGCATGTAAAGAGAAACAAGGAAGGATGCGTGTCACTGAAGCTAATCTCAAGCTTCAAAAGAGTGAAACATCTAAGCCGAGATTGGAGGGTTGTCGGTGCGGCACTAGCCAAATCAAAAAAGCTTCAAGTAAATTCTCAGGGTACCAAGTTACGTAGACTGGATCCTCTACCACCTTTCGATCAAACCACACCTTCCAGAACGATTCTGGCCGCTCGACTTCCTCTTGAAAAATTGTCCGTTGAAACTGTAGCTGAACTATTCAGGCCATGCGGAGAAATTGCACTGATTAGGGTACTCAGGCCAGGTCACCCTGTTCCAGCCGAGGTAATGTAAATTAATCGTCTTCCATCCGTGAAAAAAAACAATTTTACAAAATAGCAATAATCAAGAAACATTCATCAATTGTCAAGTATGATACAAGAAATGTCACTTTATAATTACCAGGTGCGGCAAGCAATTGCAAAAAGGCCTGAATTGGCATCAAGCGAGGAGTGCGCCATGGTCGAGTTCACGGATTCAGCATCCGCTCGTATTGCCTTACAAATGACCTTGGGTGATGCCAAGGTATTCGAGCTTCAGCAATCCGCAGACAAGAAAAGAAAACAACAACCAACGAAGAAAAGCGCCCTGACAAGATTGGCAAGGGAGGAATCCTTTAACTCCTCCAGTTGCGCCAGCGGATCTGAAACAGAAGATGGCCGAATCAGACACAAAAAATCGGCCCACAGTTATCCGATGTATCATGTCTATCCAACTCATCCCTTCCAAGGTATGACTAATTTCTATAACACAAATCTATCATTATTTTCCGTCATGATAATTGTCAAGTAGTATAGCCGGTATTATAGCATTCACAGTAAACACAAATATTTACATAAACCAGCACGTGAATTAATATTCATTTTCATTTGATACCACTACTATTGTTACAGGTCCACCATCACCGGATTCGTGGTTATCCCGTCGATTATCCGCTTGTTCCATGTCAGGTTCAGAAAACGGCTACGTCTTACGTCGTATGTCTTCCTGTTCCGGTTCAGGCTCAGAGACAGGAAACTTTGGTAGACGTTATTCTGCCTGTTCGTCCGGTTCCGAGACCGGTTATTGTCATACAGTATTTCCCGGTGGTTACTACCACCAGGAGAACCGTCGTTTCTCCTGTTGCTCCGGTTCCGGTTCCGGTTCCGGTACAGAGTGCAATGGCATGTGCTATCCTCCTGGTCGACGTGGGTCCGCTGATTACGGTCCATTCTTCAGAAGACTGTCGTCGTGCAGTCGAGATTCCGGTTTTGATGCGGGTACCAGAAGATTGTCACAATGTTCCACAGGTTCTGAACAAAGTAATTTCTGCCGCTCTAGAAGCAACAGTGGTATTGCGCTAGCTCACCTTCCTGAAAACGTGACAAGAATGCCGTCTGGCCCAGACGGTACTCGAGGATTTGGTCGACCACCGAGAATGAGTACTATTGTTCCACCGATAGAACCTACCTGTTAGATTTCATTTCCATTTCATTGTTACCAAGCATCATGTCTTATAGGTAGTCAGTTTTACTTTGGAAATGACGAATCGTGTTGTTTCGTCTTTGATAAATCCCAGCCTCTTCCTTGTCTGCACCAACCTTAAAATAAGTGAGGGTGTTCCTTCCTAGACTTGAATTAATACTATGCCATCGTTCATCTAAATAATGTCAAATACTTAAAGTATTATGTTTGTAAAATGCTAGTATTGCCATTATTATAGCTAATAGTATTGAAATTGGAAAGGGGAATGAAGAGCATATTGTTTAAATACTTTTGATACGTTAGAATTATCATTAGTTTTTTAAAAACATGCAGTAAATTCGAACTATTTAAATTTATATTTCATGAGCTATTTTCGTGTGGTTAAATTGACAAGGCCATTTATCGTTCGCTAAATGCATCCATCTTTTACAGTTATTTAATTTTTATCCTTAGACTTAATACTGCGCTATTATTTAATTTGAGGTAGGTTGTCAAATGTGCTAAGTTGGGTGTTTATCGCCGCCGAAAATGTATGTATTTCAGGATATTTATGTGAGCATATTTATCTTCCCTAATTATACAATATTTCGCAATAAGCAGTATACTTTATGCGAGATGTAAATATAGTACTATATTATTAGTCCTGTGATTGTGATAGAAATCTTCGTATTTCGTAGAATGAAAGCAATTGGCAATGAACAAAATATGTAGTTTATATTACGTACTGAACACCAATTATTGATCATGGAATTCTGTGATACAATTGGATAATAGTTTAAAGATTATATCTAATACGAAATAAGAAATCCTCATTTGACAATAAGCATAAAAATTTGCTGATATTATTTCAGTAAACATATGAAAGAGAATTAAAGATATATTTTAATGAAATAACTCATTTATGCATTTGGAATGCAATGTAAGAAAGTTTAATTTAATTTTCATATACCAGATTCCTGCATTCTTTTTATATAATGGGTTTAATGAATTTACCACGTGTAATATAATATGGCTGAAATACAGTAACAAGTGCTTATATTGATAAAATTAAATATATGAAAATATTACGTTCGCTACATAAATACTAAAGTGTTGTATTGATGTAGGTCAGCATGTAAATGTAGGGTAAGTATTAAGCGATAAATACATGTTACCCCTTTATCTTTCGCTTGAAATATGGTAGGCGAATTACTAGCTGCAACAGAAATCACGTGGCCAAGAACCATTCTCATCCGATGTCAAGGACACCAACCGAGAATACTCTGTTTCTATATGGCCCGAATAGATTCGAAGTCTATGATCATCGTAATTCCGTTCACAATGTACGATGGCATGCAGTTCCATGGATGGATACATAAAATGTGCTCTTTCGATAAAAAGTAGTTCAATTCCAGAGTCATCGGGATTCTCTTACGAGTACCTATAAAATTGCACCGGATTTAGAAACAATAATACGAGATCAAAGCAAGTTCCGAGACGTCGTTAAATGCAAATATACTCGGTCATATCTGTATTTTTCTAAAAAAATGTCAAGCATAAGAAAATACAATTCTTATGAGACTTATATGGCTTGTAATGATGTAAGAATAATATAAGAATTTTACAAATTTGTATTATATACTACTTCTAAAAGTAGTTCCTGGAAGTATTTGTGGAAGAAAAATGGCGTTTTCATACGAGCATTGATGTAATAATTATTATATTCGATATAAGCATATATTTAATGGCTTCCTATCTCTGACATTAAATCTCCCGTTTAGGTTTGTAAAAACATAAGGTAATTGTATAACAAACATAAAAACAAGACAAAATCGTAACATTACTTATACCGCAATAATATATTAAATAATATTTATATTACTTTATGATGTTCCTATTATAATTATGCATCTTAATAAAAATTAGAAGATATTAGTTGATAAAATGCACGTTACACGAATATAAGTTCTAAATGTTTGCAGAAATTATTAACGTATGTATCGGTGATTATGGAAGTGGCATACGTCACTTTTCCGAAAAGAATGAGTTAAAGCTGTTTGAGTTATAAATACATACGATTTTCTTATCTAGAATCAATTTATTATTAATACCTTTCAAGTATATATATTACCTCAAATTGCAAATTTATTCCTCTTAAAAGTGCCCTAGATCACCGACACATATTTGATAAGAGAATTAAATTCACTCTTTGGATATCATTATTGATTTCTATATTAGTCAATCTTCATGTCAACGGAATATTATGTCTTCTATAATGTCTCCTTATTTATTTGTGGCGTGTATAATGTTTTCATAAGCACAAATCTAACTTCATATAATAATAACCATATTTTACGAAAAACTTAGTGTGACTTTGATATGTAACATAATCAAAACCCTCCAGAAATGATAGAAAAAATGTTATCTGAGGCTCTTAGAAAATTAAAAAATGTCATCGAAAGTAACGGAACACTCTTTGAACACGCATAATATCTAATTAAATAGGACACTTTGCAAACATAATTTAAGTTAGGCGTCAAACAATGGGTATTGAATGACTAGTGGTAGTGCGCATGTTTATAGCGCAGGTTCAAAGGACTGCAAGGGTAAATAAGAAATCGCTTCCGCCACCAACGGGGTTTGTCACCCCAAACTAAAAGAAACATCGACGTAACTTTGTTTCAAACATTAGTTTCTTTCTGAAAAGTCACATTATCTACTACGACCTCCATATTCTTAAATCGCTAGCACACGCAATTAAATAATTATAATAATCGACTGATAATTTAAGTTCTAAAGAACATAGATAATGAATTTGCGTAGTAGCAAGTCGCTCATGTTTCCTGCATTTTGTATACTTGTTTATTTTGTATCATATACAATTATACACTGTAATTTTCCTTAGTTTTTTTTGTAAATTCCAGAATTTACTTAAATAATTATTTTATTAAAAAGTTAAAGGTACGTTGAATTTCGTATATCTTAATTCGCGACAAATTAAAATCAAACGATCCCTACTCATTGAATTTTAAATCCTACGTGATACTATTTGACAACTGCAAAATACTCTGCAATTATCAATAAACTAAATAATGGATGAATACATGAAAAAAGTATCACATATGATTCATTATGATTAAAAAACGAATGGCACGCAATATGACATGTGGTTGTAGTTAAATACAAACTATACAGGAAACAAAATATTATATTTTTATGTTAACAGCTTTCACTTATCTGTTATTACTTCTGTACATAAGAAACGGTATTTAAGTAATTGCGCATGATTGTACTCTATATGCTACAATGCACTCGTGTGAGTAATAGCAAATGGGATATGCGATACGTTGCAACGTTTCCGTAGTTCTATATGCTACGTGGAGCTGAAAGAACTTCGCGTTGCTCACGTAAATGACCTAGTATTTACGATCATCGCGAATAAGAATGGTCAGGTTAGGATTTGTTTACTTGTCAGATTTGTGGAAAACTAATGAACGGGCTCGAAGACGGTAAAAAGATGACAGGCATGTGAGTGGAAGAGAACGACAATCTTTTGAAGGAATCATGTTTTTTCCTATCGGATGGCCACGGGTCCTTAATTCGACGGATCCGGACAAAATAAATGCAGTTGTTTGCAATAGGGATAAGATACTGTTTGCAGTTTTAACGACCGATGCCCTCACCATCTGGTATTGCAAGGCACGTGAAGAATTAAAATTATATTACAAAATTACTGTGATTTCCAAGAATTATTACATCGATGTAACCATATAACACACATCAATTCGCGTCTTATGCCAATGACCTATTTTCCCTTTGCAGCAATAAGTTCACCATACGTTAAAATATAAACTTCTTCAGTATGCACTGTTTTCATAATGATTTCACGCTACTATTTTTTTATAAGTGCAAATATTAGATGTTATATTACCTGATACTTTAATATCAAATTCATTTACTTCTCTCTGTGACATGGTATCTATACAACAGTAATGCTATTTACTATTTTACCATATTAACACAAGGATCTCGCGATTGATTTTCAGTTACATAATCACTGATTTATACATTATGATTTACAATGTTTAATAAAGTGTAAAACATATATGACTCAAACAAGAATATTTTAGTAAATACACATAGTAATGTTTACTAGTTAGAAACTCCCAAATTAGAAGCATTAGTTAAATTTTTCTGTACATCATACTGATCTATATTCTAATAATGAAAAATTTTCTTTTTCTTACAGCCATGTGTACCTATTGTATTTGTCAGAAGAACCACAGATTCTTTGAAAAAGCATGGTTATAACATTTTGGTACAATGGAGACCAGACTCCAGTATGCTGGTCATTGCAGTAAGTAAAATAGTGAGACACTAACACAAAAAATATGCTGTAAACAAATAATTGATATCTTTTCAGACATCAGATAGCTACCTTCTGTTTTACCGGCTAACAGATAATAGTTCAGAGGGACGAGGTCTGTATGAACAAAGGGATTCTCCAGTGACTAGTTTGAAAAGAGACAGTGCTGAACTCTTTATTAAAGAAGTTATCCCATCCTTAGTTTTGACTTTTGTGAGTACTTCTAGAAAAGTTATTTCCATGTACCAGAATTTAAATTTGATACCAAATCTTATCTGATACATTTGTTTGATAAAAAATTACTCTTCTGCAAGTCTATATTTACATGTGTCCACAGGAAAAGTCGGCTTGGATAGATGGGGGAATTAGTTCCCTAGTATGTATTCGCGATGAGCTGATGATAGCTACAAGGACAAGTCATGTAATTCGGCACAAATGGGATGGCACTGTAAATCGCGATTATTCTCTTGATTTAAGAAGAATACCATTCAGTATAGATCAGCAGATATCCACTGTAGCAGTACCGCTTACTGAAAATAATGTATATGTTACGGATATAGAGTACTCTCCATTAGTGGGTGGATTTGCCATTGTACTCAACACTGGGAAAGCAGCATTCCTTACAGCACAGTCACTAAAATTTGATCCTAATGTACGTTATTTTATCATACTGATTTACTAAAATATCTGTTTGAGAACATTGAACATGAGATAATTATTTGTGCAGCAAGTGCAAGGTATCTGGGCCAGAGATCTTGATGATGCTACTTGTGCTGCTGTCAATCACAAATACCGTTTAATTGCAATTGGTAGAGAAAAGTATGCATTTCCACTTTTTCCTTTCTCTACGACAAAAAGATGCTCTAATGCATATTTTTTGATTACATACTTTTTTTATAGTTCGGAAGGCGTGGTTTACTATGTTGATGAAACAACAGGTAGCTTAGAAATGTCACACACTTTAAGTTTATCCTCAAAGGATTATCCAGGAAGACCAGGCCGTGTAAAGTGTCTGAGATGGACACCTGACAGTTGTGCTATAGCACTAGCTTGGGAAGGTGGTGGCTTGGCAATATGGAGCACTTTTGGTGCTCTTCTACTCTGTACTTTGAAATGGGACTATGGCTTAAGGGTTGATTTAACTCATGATAACCCTTTACATATACATACCATGGTTAATAAAATGATGATTATTAATTAGCTCAATTTTGTTATGTTTGTATTTATTCTTCACACATTTTAGGAATGGTCGGCGGAAGGATACCAACTTTGGATGTTACGCGAATCTCCAGGACCTTCGTTAATTGAAGAAAACGGCAATGAAGTAGCTAATTTAAGACGTTCGCTGATTCAATTAGATTTTGTTAAAAGTCCTCTCACAATCAATCCTTGTATGGTAAATACCGAATATACAGCTAATTAATATGATATTAAAGCACGATAATAATATTCAATCTTTTAAAGGGTCATCATGGACATTTGTACCTTCAAGGAGAAGATAGATTATATTTAAATCTTGGAAGTGGCATTTCTGCATCACCATCCACATATCATATCGGTAGTGAAATTCCAAATGATACAATTCAAACTCTTGCTGGTTGTAAGCAGTGGTTAGTAGTTCCTATTCCCACTGCTTATAGTGGCTCAAACTGGCCAATTAGGGTATGTCCATATACTTGTTATCCATATTTGTTAACACTTCTTTTTATATGACCTATGCAGTTTAAACAACCGACTTTTTATAATTAATAACAGGGTTACATTTAATGTGGTTATATCATACTTTTTACAGTATACTGCTATAGATAATGAAGGTTTAAGTATAGCTGTAGCTGGACGAACTGGATTAGCGCATTATTCTTTGCCTTCACGTAAATGGAAACTTTTTGGAAATGAAAGCCAAGAACGAGATTTCATCGTGACTGGAGGACTACTTTGGCATCGGAATTTTTTAATAGCTAGTAGTTATTCGATATTAGACGACAAAGATGAAATTCGAATTTATCCACGTGATACACGATTGGATAATAATTACGTTAGCACTGTTAAGATGCCTTCACAGGTTCTATTGCTCAATACATTAAAAGAAAGACTCTTAACGTTCTGTGCCAATGCACAGATTAGCATTTACGATATGATATTAGAAAGCAATAATGGTAATTGAAATAAATTAGGTTTGCATAAATAACAAACTACTAGCAAGTGATCAACGAATAACTCTACTCTTGTTTTAGATGCAGGGAGTATAGAATTAACGAGATTACAAACCGTAGACATTAGTGGACTGTGTATTCATCCAGCTTGTGTTGTTAGTGCTACTCTGACTACAATACGCGCAGAAACGGCTGGAAGTCATCCGCATCCGGAAAGTCTATTATTGAATGTATCGGGTCGTCTTCTAATGGTTCAACGTGAACATTGCACTGATAATCCTGAAGCAGTATGTAAATGATATTTCATAGACTATTTCGATTATTGTCATAAATCAAATCTAATTAACATTTTTGTAATCTGCTTAGCTTTTTACATGCAGTGCTCCAACTGTATTAGCTTCATACGTCGAAAATGTTTGGGTACCATGGAGATCACGACGAGATAAACCACACTTAACTGAAGCTCTCTGGCTATTTTGCGGTGCTCATGGTATGCGTGTATGGCTACCACTGTTTCCAAGGAACCATCAAGATAAAACACACACGTTTATGAGCAAAAGAATAATGCTACCTTTTCACTTACGGATTTATCCGTTGGCTATACTTTTCGAGGATGCTATTTTATTAGGAGCAGAAAATGATACAGTACTTTTTACATCTGATACCAATTCTCCATTTTCACTGCCATTCAGTTTACTTGAACTTACAGTAAGTATATTACGACTCCAATATGTTTTGTTAAGCCATACAGCGATGTTATATGTCAGTAATATTTCAGAGTCAGGTCTACTTACATCAAATACTTCGACAACTTATTCATCGTAATCTAGGAAATCACGCTTGGGAAATAGCTCGATCATGTTCTGCACTGCCGTACTTTCCGCATTCATTGGAACTTCTACTTCATGAAGTTTTAGAAGAGGAAGCAACTAGTAAAGAACCAATCCCTGATGCTCAGTTACCTTCCGTGGTGGAGTTTATTCGCGAATTTCCTGGTGTATGGGCTAGAGCAGTTGTACAGTGTGCGCGGAAGACTGAAATAGCACTTTGGCCTTATTTGTTTTCCGTTGCTGGGCCGCCGAAAAAGCTGTTACAAGATTGTTTGCAACGCCAACAACTTGACACAGCTGCTAGTTATTTAATAATCTTACAAAATCTGGAACCATCTAATGTCAGTCGACAGCATGCAACTCTATTACTGGATGCTGCTTTAGAACAAGGAAGATGGGAACTCTCCAGAGACCTCGTCCGCTTTCTGAGGGCAATTGGTAATTGTTTAAGAGCCAGTTGAATACACCTCTGCAAATATGTTCTTACTTTCTATACATATATTTATCTTTGCATCAGATCCAAATGACGTAGAATCACCTCGAACTTCTTGGGGTGGTACAGCAAAATTGGCTGCTCCTACGCAGACACCTCCACTTTCACCTCACGAGGATGACTTATCTCTTGTTCTCGGCACTATGCAAGTTTCCAGAAGTCGTAGTTACAGCACCACTGTTACTCCGAAAGTACAATCTGAATCAGTAGCCAAAGATATCGCTCCTTCCTCAGTGTTAGAAAAAACTAGAAACGTAGTTATGAGACGAAAAAAATCTGTTCCCAGTGTTAAAATTGAAAAGTCGGATACCAAGTAAGTTCTTGTGACGAATGAAATGGGCTCAGTTAAACCACTGAAACTTTTATTTACATGGCACGATCAAATAATGTTTTACTTTCAGAGAGAGTTCGGCCGAAGAATTTTTTATCGATGTAATACTTCAACGACATGCTCGGCGGTTACTTTCGGCAAGACGACTTGCAGATTTAGGAAGATTCGCTGCACGATTAGATTTTCATCTAGTCACATGGTTTGGTAGAGAGCGTGATAGAGCGGCTAAAATTGATGATTATGTAGCGGCATTGAAAGCAGTACATGAAGACTTCGCATTTGCCTACCCTGTGCTATCACTTCCAACGTTGCAAAAGTTCAGGAGATCCAGTCTTACATCATTGCGTTCAATGCGATCTATCAGTATGGAGAACCCAGAGGATGAACCATTAAATGCCAGCTTCGCGGTTGATTTGCCCGATAGCGGCTACACTAGCCTTCCAAGTGGAAGACCACCATACACTACTTTGGTTTCACCTGTTGCAAGTTTAGAAACTCAATTTCCTGCCGCTGAAGCAAAATTGACACCGAATATGCTACATGGTAATTATGTTATTATGGTAACTATGTATTATAAATATCATTACAAAGCCAGATCCAGTGCATAATAACAATTACTTCATTGTTAGATGCAAATAGTGTTCTTAGTGACACTAGTACAACTTGGAGAGATGACGCGGAATCCATCGTTGGTACTGGTGTTGGTACAGTATGTTGGGTTTCGCCAGAAGCTCCTGAACAAACAGAAATTCATACACCATCTCCGTGTTCACCTGTAAGCCGTGCAGAGGTTCAACTTAGATACCTCTTGCAATTATTCCTTGAAGGTGGCTGTCTAGGATGGGCGGCAGTTCTGGCAGCAGTTTTACGAGATGCACCAGCTATGGCAAGAACTATAAGAGCCGCTCATGCTCCAATGCAAACTTTTGATTCTGTGCTTAATTTAAGAGATGGTCTTTTAACATTAACTAGATGGTCCCATTCCGAATGGTACGTTGATTACGTCTTCATTAACTCTACAATGCATTGAAGACAAAAAATATTGCCTATGCATATGCCAATAGTAAAGTAATTGTAATCTTTTTATGTTCAGCTTGGGATACAAACCATTTATGTCAGGCATCCAAGGACAAATTTCTTTATTGAATAGATTGATTGTAACGAAACAACAACAGGAACAGGAACAGATACCCGAAAGTCCTTCGCCTAGTCCAGCTCCATCAGCTAGCAGCAATCAACGTGGGAATTTGTCTCGTTCTCGGCACTCTTCTATTAGTCACGCGTCAACGACTACACCCCTGGAAGAGGAACGTTTGCACGAATTACCATTAAACCTGGAGGAGACATCATTTCGGGGTAGCTACACCAATCTTAGTCCGGAAAATAACTCTCCCCAATCTGTATGCGTAATCTCTTAAGACAGTGCTGACTTTAAACAATGAAAAGTCAAGCATTTTGCAAACAACGGAACCCTCACCTTGGTAAGTACTAATGAAATATTTTAAGTTTATAATTTCTTTATGATGCTTCCTTATGCTCATTGTCAGTAGAAGTTGTTAAACCACTCCCCATAACGGGATTTTCCTTTTAAAGAAGTTCAGTGTAGAATTTACTTAAATCAAACAGAAAGATTAAGACATGAATTTTGGGTACTATATATAATGTTTGAAAATCAACCTATACGAATCGAAATCTGTATAATAATTTGTAAATAATACCCTCAGTGTATAAGGTGAAATTTTACAAAACTCATGTTAACTCTTAAAACATTTCCGTAGATGTAAATATACATTGTATGTTGTTATTGAATTACTAGGGAAGAAACTGTTAAAACATGATAGGTCCATTTTAGACAAAAGTAGTATAACAGGGAATAGAATTTGCGAATGTTGCAGAAACTTGACTGACCTATTATCTTCCTTTTTCCGTAGACAATATACACATATGATAAGTATTGATAGAAGGGTATCTATTTTAGTAAATGATTGATCTATTTGTGTCAGAAATAGAAATAATGAACTATGATATTTTATATATTGCAATATCACATTGACTGAACACCGCGTATAATATGTTTACATAGTTCATATTGGCGAGTGTCTACCCATAAGTATCCTTTAACATAATTCGCAATACAAACTTGAAATTGATAAGATTGCAATTATATTTAATACAATAGTAAAATTTGAATCTGAATAACCGTCCCATAGTACAGGATTCTTTTTAAATACGTAATTATGAATTCTAACAAAGATCACTTGTAGCCAAACAATAGTGTACATTTTAAATCACTGTCAATAATTGTTCACTAACTATCAACCATCTAGTAATATATTTGATCTTCAGTACTGTATCATATTACTTGTTCATAGGATACTACTTATAAGATATATTACTACATCTTATAAGAAAGGAATTAACACATTTTATGAGTTCGATTTTCTTTAAAGTAAATGTGTAAGAAAGTGAAAAATCAATAACTCTTTTCCAAAGAAAACTGGAGATCATGTATTCTAATGCTTCCTGGCATGTTATACCTAACCCAGACCTAACCCGTTGCATAAGTTGATTAATACTCTTAATAGTTATTGCCGTGATAGTGTGCTTCACCTAGTTTATCTGAATCTCCCAACTTACCGGAAACTTGATGTACCTATATTTATTACAGTTAATTTAAAGTAAAAAGAGAACAGGAGTTTATATAAATAGATTTCAGCAATAACAGAGGAACAGTAACGAAAAGTATAATTAAAAAAACAATATTTTCAGTGCAGTAATTTGTAATACATGATATTTGTATAAACTCACCTATGAAAAAGTAAAACATTATTTAATACTACTTTTTAATGTATTCCGTGTAAAAACGAAGATTTATTTATTTTAAAACATATGGATGTACGATAAACCACAGTTATTGTCAATAGTATCTCTAGAATTTATTATACAAACGCAGATATTTTCAATCGTAAATTCATAATATTGGAATTCGTTCCGACACTGTTGAAGTGCAGTTTTAATTCTTAACATGATAATTAAGAAAACGGAATACTGAATCTAAAAGTCAAGTATATTGATCAAAATTATTTATAAGTACCTACGTTTTCATAGAATTAAAGGATTTTGAAATAGTGATATATAAATCATTCTTAGACAAGATCTTACAGTTTTACGAGTTATCACTCAACTCTGTATGAATTATTTTGGCGTTTCCATATTTCAAACGAAAACCCATTTAGTAGACTAAGTAAATGGAGTATATAATCCTCTTTATATTAATTATCACTAATTCAGGACATCAATAAGATTCCATTAGTGACGTGTAGGATCAATATGACTAACTTTTATCGATGGACGTATGCTGTGGATTGATATTATGATCATATGAACTAGAATGCAGAAAATACTGTAATATATTAATAAGATATTTATACGCATTGTAACATAGCCATTCAGAAATACACGTTATATTTTCCCATAGTTGATTCTTAAGTGTTTAACATACGCCCTATTTCCGTTCAATCCTACTGACCCTAGTTGTCGAATATCTTTTTTAAATTACAGATTTTCATGTCCAATCAAAGAATTCATGTTTGCTTAATCCCGAAATAAAACTTATTAGTGTTACATTAGCGAGATCACGATATCGAGTTGAACGTCTACTAAAAGAAATAATACAGTATAAGAACTGCATGAGATACTTTTAATCTAGTAACTTGACAATTCATTTCGTTTATCTGGAATGGCGTAATTAATCATTTCACAAACGGATCAATATGATATTAACAGATCCTTCGTTCAGCTATTACTTATCATATATTATGACAATTTCATAATATTGATGTGCTTATATATAATAGCTCAATAAAAACAACATGAATAAATGAAAAAGGAACTGTATTGATAGTATAAATACACTACAATTATTATGATCACAAACAGCTTTATAATAATACCGTATTATTGTACTACAATTTCATTTATAACGATCGTGTTTGATTTCAGAATGCGATGTATTGTTAATCTAAATCTTGATAAATAAGTAAAAATTTCTGATCGCATATAATAAGATCAATTTTGTTACGTAAATTATCCTGTAATATTGTACAGCCCACAATACATTATTACTTTCATTGGTCCAAACATGGCGTTTGATTTTGCGGCTGTTATCATTAATAGCCCGTAATTTTCCTTTACTTCAATTACATGTCGTACATTAATATTTCCGCTGATACGTAGACATATCCTAATCGATTATTCAATTTTATTGCAATTATATAACTTTTAAACCAGTTTTTTTGTAATAAAATATAGAGATAACTTCAAGAAAAGATTGACTGTTTTTAAGCGTTTGTATCAAAACATGAGTGTTGACTTAATAAAGTGAAAGGTACACTTATCGCGTAATAATGATTTCCATATATAAACTACTTTTGCTCCACTTGCGCAAATGTCCGAAAATGTCCTTGAAAATGTCCGTTATCATATAGTTTCATAGGAAGATTAAGAAGAAAAACCGTAGTTTAATTTGACTGGAAACTACGCTTTGAACATAACAATAAACAAACATTGGCATTGTCGGCAAGTTTGTCATTAATCTTCTTTAGAAAATAATATCTGTGCGCGTATTCAATAATGTTTATAGTTTCCTATGCAGATCATTCATGTGAATACCATCGCGCGAACCACAAGCAGTGGGTTTTTTACTTGAAAGACAGACATTCCAATTCCTCTGGCACTGTAAATAACAGCTTAAAATGTTCTCAGTCGTTTACAACTTAGATTTTTACCTTTTACCTTTTTATAGAACTTTAGTAACGAAATTGAAAAACTGTTCTCGATACCATATAGAAAATAAGTAGGTAGGACTCATATCTTTGTTGTAAGGTTTAACATAATGCAATTATTTGATAGTAATATCACTGAACATAGTTTGGATTATATGGCGCTTGTTTTGGGTATACTTCGTTCGTATACGCTGGCTGTGCTGTTGCGCCTGGAAAAATCAAATTTTATAATTCTAGGTGATATATTTAGTACATCATTAGCATTCTTCCATTAAGTACTCTTATTAAATTTAACGATGCTCTTATAATAATTAATTAATAAGTTAATCGAGTACCAAATGTAATCATAGCTCTCATATTAACTGATGCTTTTTTTAATATTAATCATTCAAAATAATTCCATTTCAATATTAAACCTCATTATTCTACTAAAGCGAATCATAGAGCCAGTCGGTGATATATTAGGCGTATGCAAAAATTGTAGCCTTTCTTTAGGCCCCCGAATAAAATCATTTTAAATTGAAATATTCTCCCGTCGTTTTGTGTTTTTGTAAGGTTGATTTAAAAATGTCCAAAATGCCATTTATTATTATTTACCAACAGCTTCAAGGCGACTGCATGAAATGAGAAAAATTTAGAAGCTCCGAAAGACTAAAACTTTTTCATACACCTGGTACAAATCATTGATCAGATACTTCAAGTGTTACACGCTAATACCTAACATATTGGAATTATTTTGTATGTATCATTCATGATTATAATCACCTGCTGATGCCACGGCCGGCCACGTATACTGGCTGTGCGTTGGATGCGCGGGTGTTTGAATTACATGTACAATACTAGGTGCTTGTACTCCTGCAACAAATACCAAACTGACATTCTAACCGAACAGTATTAGTTTCGCAGAATGCTTAATATCCAGAGACAGCAAACGAACTATGAATAAAAACAAACAGTTCATAATTTACATCAGAGTGTTCGTGCTGGGAAGAAAGAGTTTGCTCACACTGAAAGATAGAAGAATTGTTTATTTATGCGGAAATTACAACACGAAAGCATTTAACAATATGTTAACGTTCATTATTAAGTATGTTATAAAATACTTCTATGTGTATCAATAGTATCTGTATTATAAATATAAAGCATATATAGAGGTACAAATCTTATTGTTCCGTATAATATTTTCTGTTTAACATTCCAGTATAAAAATGGATACAAAAATTTCATGTATGTGGGTGAAAGCTAACTGTAATGTTTCGTTAAACTCTGTTTATATACTTATCTATATTTTATTACATAGATCTGTACTAATAATTCTATGTAAGTAGAATCTTCGCTTTTTTTAAATGAAGAAAAATGTAAGTGCTAAATCAAAATTATTCAAATTTATCACAAAACAATGAAAATACTGCGCTTCGTTATCATCACTGGACACAACCTGCATGTCAAGTACATATTATAAATTTTGTTGCCGTCAACACTAAATATATCTATCGATGTGCAGCCAGAAGCTCCAACTGTGCATATACATTTATAATAATCTTTTAAATATACTTCGCCCTCTGCTCATAAACGTAAATTTGTAAAGCATGTCATGGAATGTTATTCAAAATACGTGCACTAGACTTGCAAGAATAGTTATTCACACATTGTACGCTATCCACCGAAGAATGGTGGATTTTTTAGTAATTGCGATGTCAAAATAAATTTCACGTGTTTGGCAGATCGACACTCTGTTTGTCTTACAGCTAAAAAGTTGAAGTAAATTCTCTTAAGTATTCCCTTTCAATAAAACCTTATTCACTGGTTGATTTGCAGTATAAATATAATCGCAATTTAAGGAGTCATTGAAAGATAGATGTGTATATATAAATCTGCTATTAAATTAACGATCTACAAAATAGTCTCTCTATGTGTAATACAAAATATTTTTGTAGAGAATTCACTGCAACATCTTATACAACACACATATAAATCTTACATCTAATTAGGAAGATATATTTTTATGAGTGCGAGGATATAAAGGAAGCCAAATACAAAGTATAAATTGAAAAGATTTGTGCCCTAACATACAATTACAGGATGTTTTTCGCAAGGCATTCTCAGGACAACTGGAGAATGTGGTGAAATGGAATCAGGCCATGGTTGGTCCTAGAAACAATTATGCGACTAAATTAGCCGTTAGTTTCTAAAAGAAGTTTATGATAATGAACAATAATTCAAGTTCTTTCATTAGGACAAACTCTTCTTATTTGGAAATTGCGAGTGATATTTTATTGCTAAAGCACCAGCGCCAATATGAAAAACTTAATAAAGATTATTCGTTATGCTTGTCTCTGTTAATAATTAATTTATGAACACTTTTGTATAGGAAAGTGTTTATTGCTTCGAAGGTGTGATGTTTCATGCACAGATCTTAACACTAGCCTATAACTTGTATGGACAATCTTAATATCATCATTTGAAGAATAAGTATAAAAAGCATATTGTTCAAACCGCCGATCGTCTCATGCTGTTCGTATGTTTTAACCCTTTGCCCTCGAGTTTATTGCGGTCATTCGGGTGGCGACTGAGAGGCGACGTTATAGGCTTACGGACATTTCCCGTATACGGACACCCGTCAAATTGACGGGTAAAAGAAAATACGTATTTTCTTAACAAAATCGATGTTTTTATTTTATCTGTTCTAAAGTGTTTCGCCAACCCCAATTTTTGTTTCACTGATGCATTGCTCCGGTATATTCCAAAAATTGGGTTCGAACAAGCAGAGATATTTCTATCACATTATGATTTTTCTTTAGTTTCTCCTTTTTGATTACTTCAGCACTCATTACCGGAGTAATAATTTCATGAGTAAAGCAGATTTATTACGATTAACTATGAAATTAGCCAACTCGTCAATTTGAAATTTGACGGATATCCGTAGAAATAGGCGTACTACATACAGAAATTCGAAATTAGCGAGCTGAGAAGGAAACGAATTTCGGTATTTATTCGACTCATTACGTTAATAAAAGTCAGCAAAAAAAACTTGAAAATAATGGTAATGATTTCGGTAATTTTCCTCACAAAGTCTGAAATCCGTCAAATTGACGGGTCTCGTAAACCTGATGTTAAAATTTACTTCCGTTGTCGGTGATTTAATGTCCAATAACAAAATATAACTGGAGAAAATCTTAATGTCTTCTCTCAGTGGCCACTCGAGTTGTCGCAATAAACTGAGTGGCGACTGTGAATCGCCTTCGAGTGCAAAGGGTTAAACTTCATTATGAGCTGAGGAACTTTTTTACACTGGTATTGAAGCAATTTGGTGATTTATATATTACTGTATGTCGCTAAAGGTGAGGGACCTAGTAAAATGTAAGTACTATGTACTAACATCTAATAACAAAGATTAAAGATAAGGAAATCTATTAAAATTTATAGGAATGAATGTAGTGTGTATAATACACAAAAGTAATTAAAAAAGAGGCTTACGTCCATAAACCGTGCCTTGATGGCGTCTACGGTACCACCCGCAGCAACAACGGCACAAACATGACAAGCCGCAGATTATCAATATCACGATAATGATGAGAAACCTGGAATAATGAGCCACGAAAAAATAAAGAATGTTATCTTACAGGATTAAGTTCATGATGTACGTATGTATGTATGCATGTATGTAGTGAACGAATTATGCACAGAGTTTAATGTAAACACAATTGTTACAATCTAACATTTGTTATCTATGTATGTAACGAAATCTGTGATACCAGTTCAAAAAAGCATTACATTTTACATATTAAGTATTCAAATGTTTATAGATAATATCTATCTAAACGGTGAATATTTAGAGCGTATTATGAACATACAAATAATAATATAGAGCGGCGAACTAAAATCTTGTTAGAGGAAAGAACAAAGCGGGGCTTCATAGCGAGGTTGTTGACGTTATCTCAGTATAGTCTCTATATAGTCGGTATATCGAATTGCATGGCAGATAAGAAATATGTAGAACTATACATATATACACAATCGATATGTATACGGTGCATTATATTTATGAATCACGCATCGTGCGTCTTTTTAGACACTTCCTCCGTGTCCATAGCAACGGCTACGGGGATTCACCATCCGAGGGAAGGAAATAAGTGGGTTGCTGAATGTTCGATGTATCTCGAATGCCGTACGCGATGATGTAAGACTCGATTTCGGCGTAAGGCCAGTCACAATACTGATCGAAAGGAACTTTACCGAAAACATTTTCGACCAGGAAACACTCACATCAAACTACAGAGTTATTTAGCGCTGAAAATACGTGTAGAAGCACAAATATGATACTAAATATCTTTAGTTCGCGACACGAGTTTCTACTTAAAGCATTTTCTCTATGTATAAATAAGGCCCTTTCAGTGTGGTCGACAGCACGGCATTACTTTCACCAAAAAGTACAGGTGAAAAAGAATGAACTTTGTCTTACCCAATCTTTAAACTGAATTCCTCGCCATCGCAGCAATAGCTTTTTCCATTTCCAATGTCGAAGCAACAGAATGATTTTTCCGACGATTGAAACGGTAAAGGACACGTATTGGTGATTTTTTCAAAAATATTTGAGCTTTGTCCGAAATTACATTCCATTCCTGTAAAAACAATGCGGTCACTTGCTATACAATGTTGTATAGATTTCTAAAGGATAGACAAATCAGAATTTGGAAGTGTAATAACCGAAGGATATATTATTCTCGTAGTATTGATGTGGTATTAAGATGTGTGTATTAAAAAATATCGAAGTCATTTAACCGAATCTTCGATTCAACTATTTTGTTAGATAAAATATGTGAGTTTAATTGCAACTTGATGCTGATTCAAGAGATTCGCACTGCGACGGTGTTTCATCACTGATTTTTTAAATAAATAAGTAAATACTTAAAATATTATTTTATATATTACAAAAGAAGAACAAGTCGTTGAATGCGGTTTGTAATGGTAAGATTCAATTAGATTGTACCTGTCACTTGAAAATATAATTATTATAAAAATAAAAAGTGTTATCGCATGAAAGTAATGCGCAATGAAATTTATAGTAATGATAATAATAACAACAGTTAACGTTCAAGTACACAATTATTTTAACAATTATTTAATACGATAGTTTACGTATATCGTAATATAAATATAATATTATTACCAATCACTTCCTTACTAAGCAGTTATTATCGTAACATAAAAAAGCCAGATATTCAATGTAACACCGGCTATCAGCTTCCCGCTGATAACTTGATTCCCAATGGAACGATTATATGGTAATAAATAAAAGAAACCTTGATAAGTATACATCTATTTACATCTCCATTACACCCTTTACTTGCAAGCGGATACATCGTTGAGTCATCAGAGATAGGTACACAAAATTATCAATTCTTCGAAGGATATCAGAACATGATTTAATTTCGTCACGTATTTTAATTCCATTCAACCGAAATGAGTGAATGAGGACACGGAAAATCCGGTATACACGAAATTAATTAACGAAAATCATTGAATTATGGCATAATCAACAGATAAGTATGATAAATTGGAAGAATTCAAAGCAAATATGGAGCATCTTATGATAAACGAGTCTACGAGGCATATCTCACAACCGGTTTTTACGTTAAACAATTTGAGTCATCGTCTAAAATACGCGAAACCCGATAAATGTTTGACATGCATAACAGAAATGTTTAACGCTAAAACAGTTTAGATCATATACTGGACTCTTTACGAGGTATATATGAAACTCGATCATAGCATCTCGTATGAACGGTGACATATTCTTATTCCCTACTGCGGTGGTTGTATATCGTTCTGCAGAAAATGAGATTACTTGGTCTGCTCGAAAAAAGTTATAACAGTAGTGCGGATTGTTAGCGAGATGCACGATTCAACGAATGAAATTGATTGACCCGAAGAATGAAGAAAGAGTTGTGTCAATTGAGGAAGTTCAATTTGCGAACTGAACTTGCAGTACTGTTCTGCGTGCAAAGTGTAAACACACGAACGCAACAATAGCTGATTCGTGTGCAAAGCATGAATGTACGGAAATGGATGACGTACGTAGTTCATTCCGAGAACTCTTTCTTTAGCGTGCCATCGTGTCAATGGTTTGACAAAGAACACGCGATCGAAAGTATTTTTAAGTTTAAGATTTGCGGATCGAGGTCGAGCGTGGAAGAAAATAAATCTCAAAGGTCCAAATTTATATTCGTACATTGAACGCCACTCCCTTACAATGTGTAAAACTAGTGATATAATAAAATATTCGCACTTACCATGGACCATTCCTGTGCCAAGACATGCGAATACCAATAATGTTATGACACGAAACATTTTGGAAGATATAATTCTTGTGCGAAGTTATTGCAATAATATTTAATGTGAAATTTGCACGATTGTCAGCTCAGCGTGCGAACACTTGGTACCTCCAACAAGAATCAATTGACACCACCTTACTCACGCGCGACACAAAGCCGAATAATGCAACCGTTGAAAATTGTAACCAACCACCTACTACCATAAACAATACGGAGAAGCAGATTGACTAGTTTACAAACGTTCACGGTTCTAAACTGATTTACCGATTCACAGGAACGGGAATTTAACCACGAACAATGAATTAGGAGCAGGCTGACCTTCCTACGGGCTTAAAAAAACCAAATTTATATTACCGATATAAGGAAAATCGGAAGAACAATGTAGCGCGCTCTGAGTATTTGCACCGACGAGATATAAGTAGAGCAAGGACGCAAGCCAATCTGTAATTCCAGAATTACCGTGCCTAAAGCCCGGAAACGATTTTCGGGTCACTGGTGACGTTACCCACGAAACACATAAAGTAGCTGTTTTTTCATGTTTTTAGTACCAAAAGTGCAAAAATAAAACCTAGAATTATTTTGTTAAAGACCCTTACATCTGTTAGCATACATGTTACGCGTTATTCAACAAAAAGCTTGTAGCAGATATCGGAAAATGTGAAAATATTATAACAATAACACTGTCCAACACAAACAGAAGGTTGTAACAACAAATATGCGAACCTTGTAGATTTTGACGCGCTGAAAACACATCCACAAACCGTTTCTTTTCATCACCCTCAGTTTTCGAAAAAATCAATTTTGAAGGAAAAGGATCTTCTTTATCCTTTGAATAGGATTTGTGACCAACATATACAAGTTGGACAGTTTACATTAATTGCGAAAAATTCTGTGGACATTTGCTAATAAAATTATATGAATTACTTTTGCAATATGAATTTGCAAATATCTCTCCACGCGCTCATTTTTCGAAATACTTTTCAAATTTCTGTGAAAATTTGACCTCTGACGGGGATTCCAATTATTCTACACGATAGAGCAGACATTTCTCTTTGAAAAGCATCCATAAACAAACAAAACGGGCTTTGGTGTGGTAAATAAAAGCCAAAAAGTCGAGAAAATGACGGATTGTCATTTTTTCATTGCCGCGGAGTGTTTTCGTCTAGTGCACACAACATTCGAAGCGGGTTGAGAACCCCTGCCGAAAATCAGTCATTCCACGACTTTTTGGCTTTTATTTACGACGCCAAAATTCATTTTACGTATTTTCGGAATGCTTTTAAAAAAAATGTCTGCTCTATCGCGTTGAGCAATTGGAATTCCCGTCAAAGTCCAGATTTTTACGGAAATTTGAAAAAAATTCTCGAAAAATAAACACGCGGTGAATGTCTCGCCAAATTCAACTAACGTTTAAACACATTTGCAAATTAATATTGCAAAAGTAATTTATATCGTTTAATTCTTAAATGTCGGCAGAATTTGTTGCAATTAATAAAAACTGTCTAACTTATATATGTTCGTCACAAGTCCTGTTCGAATACAAAAAAACCCTTTTCTTCAAAATTGATTTTTTTCGAAATCTGAGAGTGATGGAGAAAAACGGTTTGCGAATACGTTTTTAGCGCGTCAAAATTTGTAAAGATGACTTATTCGTTGTTACAACCTATAAAATTCAAAATTTGTTGGGCAATGTTGTTTAATAAGAATATGCAGTAGTGTATTTAAATAATAATAAATTAATAAAGATTCACGCGGAACTGAAGCAGCTTGGGTATTACAGTGCAGTATTACAGTATTACAATTACAGTATAATATTATAATACAAATAAGCTTCATTACACCTTTGTTGTACACTAAATAATGTTTATAAAGTATAGTTCATTACTGAAAGATAGTCAAGCAATATCCGGCTTGATATTCATAACTTATTCGTTAAGCGAGGCGTCTACTTTCTAATTAAAGTAACATATAAAGCAGCTATTAGCTCGGTTGTAATTGTAGAAGAATGTTAATTCTCTACAATTATTACCGATTACCAGGTCTCACCACGTGGAGGTTGCTGCTTGCAGAGACCCTAGTGGGTGGCTGGGTGGAGGATCGCGACCCGCGACCCGCGACCGAACCACCCACCGTTTTATTTGAAGTCCTTAAGACATATTTTGCTCCGAGTCAAACTCAACAAAAAGTGGGACAGTCGGACTTGGAATATCGTCGCGGATACAATATTCGAAGTTACTAACTATTCTTATACCAAACTTATCGCTAAGTCACTGACCGAACATCAGTTCGAAGAGCAAATGTATTAATTGGGGCGATTGACTCCAATATAATATATAATATCAGCAGAACAGCAAAACTTACAATGAAATATTATTGAAGAAAACAAAATTCAATTTTTGTACCGGCTTTCATAGAGCACAGACCTGAATTCGATCGAACATTTATGGGATTATTTAAAAAGAATTTTGGTAGAGTACGACAGAAAAAAAACAAAAATATTTTTATAAAAGCGTATATATAAATATATAAAATAAATATACATTTGTAAATCAGATCCGGTAGATGCACGCAACGCAAGTGCATTTGTTGTAGCAATATAGTAACGATACCATTCCCACTCAATTTATTGTAGTTCGTCCGCCTCGTTTTTCTTTTCAAAGGGTGTTATTGAGTGGACGCAACACACAATTCTTGTTCTTGTTCTTGTTCTACAGGGGGCAGTTTTGATTGTGGTGCGTTTTACAGCATCGGTAATTTCTGACTGGAAGCACGGAAGCCTATTTAGTGCTTGGTCTTCCTATATCTCGTCTGTGCTTACCTCTCGTCGGTGATTTAACAACCGGCAAATTATATTTATGAAGAGTAGCAATGGGGCTAGCAAAGCCGAGATATTTAATGCACTAATTTCAAATAAAACACATGAGATTCGAGTAATTTACAAGTTCTGAGAAGAAAAACATGGCAATATATACAATATAAGAAAACAAGGTGTCGTCCTTTTAAAATGAAAACTTTGTAATTGTAATTCTCAGTTTGAATCATGAGCTATTTTCATAATTTTATGATCTATTCTCATAAAATATATTTTGGTCATTTTGGCAGTGTGGCGGAAATAATAAGGGGTTCCAAAGGCAACAATTGCCTGAAAATTTGCATTGGGTGTAGCTCTATCCTGCACCTTGTCTGTGCCTTTCAAATTATATGTCAGTACATATAGATATAGATCATTAAGGGGGCCGCTATATTTACTCGTATCAGCTGTGGAATGACAGGTGGGATAAAAAATGGCTGAAAATGGGTTGGGGTCGGATGCTGGATCTCAAGAATACCTGGCAACAGAAGTTATTAATTTAGATATCGAAGAGGTAGTAGGATACAACTGCATTTTTCCTAGACTTACAAAGTACCAAATTATGCAAAGTGGCTTTAGTCACATCTGCCAGTTGTCTAAGTTAATTACTGTTTTACAAATCTTTTTCTATATTAATGTCACATAGGATAAACGCTACTACTTTATTATACCTTATTTTATAAACACCCAAACTTCTGCATATGCCTCTCTGTCATCTTTAAATCCTGCACAACCTTTTTTCTAAATGCATTAAGTTAGTACAGAAAGATTAGTGGAACAGTTAATTGTATAAGTAAATTTCTTGTAGATAACATCAAGGTTTGCTTAAAAACTTTATATTTGTTCCAGTTGGACAATACAGAGTATGCTATTCCTGCTGTAGAGGAACTACCTTCCTTAGAAAGTATATTGACAGAACCAGACTGTGCATCATTATCTGGAACAGATGATGATGTTGGAGCAGCATCAGGGGAAAAACTGGGGAGTAGTGAAACAACTAGTGTAGGAAGTCATTTATCTTTAAACTCTTTAAACAAGTCTTTTAAAGCATCTCAACCAACATCTTCAGGTGCTATCTTGAGACATGTCATACTCAAAGGAATATCTTCACAAATTGTATCAGCTAGTGTGAGTAGTAATAATAATAATAATAATAATCAGGTACCCTACTCAATAGTCTGTTAGTATAAACATTGTCATAATGTTGTTGTAGGAGAGAGTTAATGCTGGCTTGGCCAGTGCAGTTGCTGCTGGTGGAAATATGTTAGTAGTTGGTACTAGTCATGGTTTGGTATTAGGATTTGATTCATCTCAGACACTGAGATGGTGTGATCAGGAGGCAAGACATCAAGGATCTGTATCTGCATTATGTTTCAATCATGATGGAAGTAGAGTACTGGCTGGCTTTGCCAGAGGACACATTCTAATGATTGATAGTGGTAATGGAAAAGTTCTAAGGACTCTTACTGATGTCCATCCTCTTGATACTGCTGTTTTGCATGTTAAGGTAATCACTGCTTCATTTCAACACTTTGATTTATCCTGAATAATATTGGTACATTTCATAAATAGCCTTGATTAAAAGGAATTCAGTGAAGTACCTTATTTCAGTTCACAGATTCTCCAAAAGTAGCATTATGTAGTGACAGTGGTGGTTCTGTATTTGAATTAAACTTCACAAGAGTCATGGGAGTAAGAGGTTGTGAGAGTAGATGTTTGTTTAGTGGTTCCAGAGGAGAAGTATGCACTTTGGAACCTTTATTGTTAAATCATTTACCATCACATCCCTTAAAAAGTTATACACTAGTAGCAATGGCAACATTATCAAAGGTTCACATTTCTTTCCTTATAATACATTGTCATAATTGTTAAAGTATTTACAACTTTCATACATTAATTTAATGACTTAGGTGATAGTAGTTTGCATAAGGCCCAGAATGCGTGTTGTTTTGACTCATCCATTATCTGGTGCTCCGATAGCACCACCACAATTATCATGGCAACTTGTTGTTATACAAGCAGCTGATGCATCTCGTGTCATTGATCCAGTGCTGGCACTAGCAAGAGATGACATGGTTCATTTTTATCAAGTAATAATATTATTTTATCATATTTACTATTGAATCCTTTTAATGTGAAAAATATAAATAAATTAATAAATTTACTGCAAGGTATGCACAGAAGCTGGTTCAAGGGTGAAGTTGTCACCACTTAGGAGAATGACTCTTCCATATACAATAAGTAATTTAAGGTGGTTAAACCCAAGGTCGTTAGCTGTATTGGATACCCAAGAGAGATTGCATTTATTAGATGTAAGAGCGCAAGATAATTTAGAAACTTTGGATATGGGTCGTGTTGGTATTTCATATGCTTCTAGCCATTTTAAAGGATTGTCTACAGGTGGTAACGTTTCGAAGGTACGATTCATTAAAATTAAGTCTCTCGCGAATACAGTCGAGTCTCTTTTTATGCGGTAGATGCGTTCCACAGTATTCCGCTTTAAAAAAGATATAGCTTTCTTGGTAAAATTAGGGATAACTTGTTGAGATGCCAGCAGCACAAAAGAGGTAGCTTACACACATTCAGTTGTTTTGTTTTGTTTATGCAAAAATGGATTTTGAATTCGAACGAGAAAAGCTTTATTTGTGTGTGGGAATTATCTCCTTCTCTCTTAATTCTCAGCAGAAAAACATAAAAAGACCGAAATTAAATAGATAAGCCCGTTACGCTGTTAAAACTTTAAAAATGTCACGTTAAACGTTAAAACGTTAAAACGTTACGAGATTTAATGGATAACTTACTTTTTCTTGTTTTTTTGCTTCTCCGTATAACTTCAAAACCGCATTAAAACGATACGCATGAAAAGAGACTCGATTGTATATCATAAATATTATTAATAACTTTCTTATTAACATAATGTGCCTATGTCTCTTAATTTAGGCAATGGCACTAGCTGGGGAACGAGCATGTTATAATACGGTTGTAACTTTCGGAACGCAACTTTTGCTTCTGGGCACTAAAAGTTTACATGTTGTTTGTATTAGGACATGGACAGAAAGATTGAGACATTTAACTATGCAGGTAAGTGTGTTATACATATACATACACGTGCAATGCTTTCACGATTTAAATTAAAAGCATTTTATTTTGATATTCTAGAGAAGATTTCCAGAAGCATTAGCATTAGGACTTTCTTTTTATCAAGATAAAGGAAAAGCAGTCGTTGGCCTCCGGGGTTCGAAGCAACGTCGAAAACAAATAGCTCGCGATAAAGTGTGTCAAGTTTTAATTCAATATATGGAAGAGTTAAATCATTGTTCCTCGGATGATAATTCTGAATTTGAAATAGTCAGAACTTGCGTAGATTATTGTATACAGTTAGAAAACACAGATTTATTATTCGGTAAATTATGGGACCTGGTATCGGAATCTGAAGGATTGAAATCCAGTTACTTACATGCTCTTGAAGGGCCATTATTAGATGGAAGTCTACGCCCTCGGTTACCGCCATTAATTGCTCAACAGTTAGTTACGCTTTATGATCAAGAAGAAAAAGTGGATTCTCTTCAAGCAATAATAGTGTTACTAGATGTTGACTGCTTAGATATACATCAGGCAAGTACAATATCATAATAAACTAAGCAACTTCAAGTATATTAATACCAAAGTTGTCAACAAGATGTGTATCTCTGCAATTTAGGTAACAACCATTTGTCGTCAAAGAGGATTATGGGAAGCATTAATACATTTGCAAACAGCGGCATTGGGCGATTTCACTGCACCCATACATCAATTAGTACCCATTTTACAAAATCAATTAGCTAATACAAAAGATTTGCTTACACGTGATAGCATACAACTTGGTAATGCACTTTTGGTGTATGCCAGTTGCTGCCTTGCAGGCCGTGGTTTTCCTAGGGATGAACTCCCTGAGGGCATGCCGCAAAGGGCTAAGACAGATATATTGAGAGCCTTGCTATCTCAGCATTCCAGCTTAGCTAGTGACGCAGAAAGGCAATATCCGTACCTAAGGACTTTGCTCCGATTTGACACAAAAGGATTTATTGACGTAATAGCGATCGCCTTTCAGGAACCAGAATTCACTTCTGAAATGGGTCTCAGACAACGGCAAAGGCTAATAGATATTTTATTGAGCATTATTATGCCTAATACACCACTAAGCCCAAGGAATCCTGATTATATTACAGATGAACAACGAATACTGGTTCTCATATTTATAGCAAACGAAGTTGCTGAGAATACTGTTAACTTGGAACCGACAATGCTAAACAGGATGATAGAAATATTGTGTAGTGATTCAAATTTGGGAGAATCCAAAGAACTTAAGACTGATAAAGAAAGTGCAATATTGGGATTATTACATTCGAAAAAGTTACGCAATATATCAGATAGCACTTTACTCAATTTGGCACAGAGAGCTAATTTGTAAGTATATTATAAAAAAAGGAATCTCTATCAATCTCACGACATCATACACATATTTAATATAATGCTCTCTAAGCTATAGTTCGTAAAAACATATTTTGTATACATAAATACGTTTTATATTTTAACGAAGATACTCGAAATATATTTACATTTTTTCTTTAATTTACTATGCATTTTTATTTTCGTATTCCCTAAATCTTTGGCTGAGGAATTTTGGAACTAATGTTAATATCAATACGTAATCTCTTGTACTTTAGTATGTAATATTACAGTATGCGAGTCGCGGAGTTGCTGTACAGTGCCAGAGAGGATTGGGTAGCTGTTTGCAAATGTATGATTTTGGATCCATCTAGACACCATGACATTTGGTCCTGGTTGGAAAGACTTTCATCAGCTTCCTTGCATTCCACCGTTATGGCTAATGCAACAGCATTAGTGGGAATCAATGCAAATCAATTCGCGATGATCATAGCATCACGTATGCAGAACAAAGTTATTGAGATATTACAAAAACTTGAGAACAATTCTAATTTAGAGTATATGTTACTCGAAGCTGTATACCAAATAGTTCAGTTTAAAGAGGAAGACACTTTGATGGAGTTATCCACGGATTTGTTAGAAAAATACTTAGAACTAATGTGTGATTTGCAGCCGGGCCGCGTAAGTCTTTGAACGATGCTTAGAAATGTCTGCCGTTAATGTGTTCTTTATTTCGTTATACTTATCACGTTATAGGTAGTTGGCCACATTCAGGGACCCCATGGTTGTAGATTAAACGAAGCATTGAAAATAGTTCAAAAAGCTAATCACAAAGATGCCGAGGCTGTTATGTTAGAAAAGTTAGGAAATTATCAGGAGGCATTCGATCTTCTGTTAAGAGAGTTCCAGAATCATCTGGACGAGGTAAATATTTTGCTGTAAAATGTGTATATACCAGTATAACCAGTGAATATTTATAATAAGTTAATTAAAAACATCGGATTTTAGTACTGTGCGGATAACAGTTCAGAAAACGAAACTATGCACGTTGCTACACAGCTCGCAGGAATGTGTAGGCGATCTGCTGGAAATTTAGATTGGATGCCACTTGTGGAAGCAATACTTCGAACACATTCAAGTAATAATGGAAAGAAAGGTATTTTACATCGATAGCAATTTCAAGATCATTTAAAATGATATGCAATACGCAAAACTTAATTTTCATGAAACATGATTACATTAAAATGCAAAAAATGATAATTTGTCATAGTTGAAAGATTAAGCGGAAAGCTATTGAGAATAGTTTTGGAAGCGCTTAGTGGTACGACAGCTCTCTCAACTGTATTAGAACAAATTTTAAAACATCCGCTAGCAACCAGCGGAACAATAGGTGATATAAGACAATTGTTATCTGGAGTACTTACACATTCCCGATATGAACAAACTTTGGTCGAAACAACCGCACGGCTTGTTAGCTTTGAGCTTCATAAAGCTTTGAAGAAATCATTAAGGTATTTGTGGAAGCAGCACGGTTCTAAGAAATATACATTATTTTAATAATATTATTTTTATAAATTAGGGACGCTGGAAAAGCGTGTGGCAGTGTATCAGTAATCTGTCCTGTATGTAGACAACTACTCTCACAATGCACGGACTACATAATAGTTTTTAATTGCGGTCATGGATATCACTCAGAGTGTGTAGGTGAACCCAGATCTTGCTATAAATGTTTAAATACAAAGGGATGGGCACCTTTGGTTACAAACATTACTCATACCAGCAGACCATTCCATGTAAGTTGTACCATTGCTTTTTATTATTGCCACTTTCATCATTTGTAGGATTATACTGAACTGTGATATTGATTCAACCAGATTTGTATGTTTACCTTTATAATCTACAAGGAAGATGGTATTCTTTTTACAGGAAACAAAGCAAATTCTACCACCAGAGTTTATGCGTAATAATGACTTTTCCCTTAAATTAGCACCACCCACTATCATACCAGATCTTGAAGGTATTTTTTAATCTAGTCTTCGAATATCAAAATTCAGTATCACACTTATCAGTGGTATGTAGTATTTTAATAGATAGAAATGTATGTGCGATATCTTACGTTTGTACACTGTTTAGCAATGATTCTGAGACAGAAAAACTTTCTACCAATTCGAAAAAAGCTCAACGTCAATCAATGTTTTCTGTTTCACAATAATTGCAAAGAAGTATACATTACATTGGATCTCTTATTTTCATTCCACGAGCAATACAATTAATCGTATTTTGCGAAGCAAAATGAAACGGCTCGCTTTTATATAAATATAAGAATACGTTGTTCTCTCCGATTTTCTTTAATCTACTTATCCCGTCTTTTTTCTGAGCCCACCATTTGATAGGATTGAAATATTGAATATTTGTATATTGTAAATTATTATACCGCGTATATCATGTATAGTATTATTAAGGAAATTGTATACTTTTATTGCTGTAAATTCTATTTGCTCTATACGCAGCACGTTGCCAAATACAGATGATTGCGTAAATAAAGATACTGATACTTCTGTTCATTGTTTTATATTATTTACAGCATTCTATCCTATTGATATAAAAACCTATATAATTAACTAACTTCCTTCATAAAAAAATTATTAACTTATTTGTGTACGTTCCGTATTCTTAAATATTTTAGTGTCTGGCAAAACAGGAATGTCCGTTTTTCGTTTCACATTCTTGATTATAAAGACTGGTTTCTTTGGCGCATTTTCTGCTAGTACATGATTAGGATTTATATATTCCTGACTTAATAGTTCACCAGTCAAAAGCTTACTAACTATCAAGAAGACACTTAAGTCGGAAGATATTGATTTGTTAATTGATAATAATTGTACATTGGATACATATTTATCCACTGTAGACTCTAATCGTACAAGTTGTGGAGTCAATTTTGAGACAGACAAATACTGTTGCAACTGCAATTTCAAAATTAAATCTTAAATGTTATATGATTTATTATAGCACGTGTTAGATGAAAGTATTTGGTATTTGTAAAACTAGGAAATATTTATTCACAAATTTGAACGTTATATTACAAAGCGCCAAAACTTCTTTGCTTCGAGTCAAATTACATTAATTTGTTTACCTTAGCGTCACATTTTTTCAAACTATGTAACAGTTCTTCGATTTTATTGATCAATTTAATGACTTTTAGTACTTGTTCCTGATTGTAATCCGCCTCATGAATTTGTGAGGACGTTTTAATTAAAGACACTTCCTTCTTTATTTTATCCAAAACAAACGATAATGGTACACCATGCATAGTACGACTAGCCATTCGAATTTTTGAATATCTTTCCCAAATCTATCTAGAAGTACTTTCATTATTTTTCAATGTAAATAATGAACTATATTCATGAGTAGACAGGAATACTCTTATTGGTAAATATTTAGAATCGTCAATACGAAATCTACTGAAGATATAGGTCTCGTCAATTTAAATACGAAATACAGCTGAAGTCAAGTGTGGAAGAAATTTTGTTTATATAAAAAATAAGAGACAAAAATATAAAACGTTACCTGTCGGTTTATGTACCTCCACGAATTCGAAATCTGATCAGCAAAATGTTTTATTTCATTTCTGATCGGATAATGAGCCTTGGATAAACTCCACAAAGAATCAAGTTTATCCGCGAGACCGCGCGAGATATCATTGAACCGGTCGAGTTTGCCTTCTAATTCACAACTGATTCGTAAATTGTGACGATTCTCTACTTGTAAAACTGCTATCTAAAAAAACTTTTAATTTATTTATTTGCATTGAAAACTTTTCCGATAAATATGCTATTTAAGTTAACTATGGTATATTTTTGCGTTTATGCACAATTCATTCCCCGAATATTTGAAAACTCCTCGTACTTTGGTGGAAACAATGTATTGCTATCAAAATAATTTAAAATTACGCTTATAAAATAATCCGTCTATTCCATCAATTTAAAAGCAGATCGAATCGTGACATAAACACAAAACTGAGATATTTAAAAATCAAAGGTATTGAATCTTTGTTAAAGATCATAATTTACATGGAATTTCTTCGTATAAAAAACAATTACATCAGTTTAATACTCACATTTTTTTCGAGTATCTGTAAAACATCGTTGCCTTCTGGCTTTTTTAAAGGAAACTCCATGGAGATATTACGAATATCAATTTACTATATTTAAATAATGCAGAGCTCGTTGATTAAAAGTAAAATGCGCACTGTATAATAACCGTCACCTACGGAATTCGATAGTCTTTTTTTCTTACATAAATAAATCGTTTCCATAGTTTTATCGTACCGCTTTTTTTTCTCAGTTCTAAATCCATTTCAACGTCAGATATAATACAAACGACAATTTCCTTTTTTTATTGAAGATATCTCGTACATAAATTAAATCTGGCGTTCATCGCTCATACAATATCGCGATACTCGGGTATATCAGACGTACGAATCTTATTCAATTTCTAATCCCGCAATTCGGAAGGTACATGAATTTGTGTATCACAAAACTCGTTTAGATATTACTATGAAATTGATTACGATCGTTTTTAGAAATATAAGGCTATATTTACGCGATAGTTATCATAATATCAAACTATAACGTTTCTGTATATGACTGTACCTCGTTAAAGAAAGATAATCCCGCTCTTCCTATAAGAAAGACAAAGATCGGGTATGAAAAAATGTGTATACGTCAAATCCATATACCTTCTGAAACAAAAGGATGGGATCCTCTAGAATCTGCAACAATTACCCGATCTTAATATACGACGCTTGCTATGTTTTCTGTTGGCTAGTATTTCATCTGTTGAATGGTATAACGAGGTATCATAGGTGCTTAGAGCGCGTAAAATAATCGGCTCATTCACACGTGACTTAACAAATGATCTATGGCTTTTGTAATTTTTTAATGCTCTATCAAGAGTCCGTAATATTAAAATTCTACACTTATTCGCTACGCAATTTACACTTTTCTTTAGCTAGTATTTCAATAACTCATATTATTATTTATCATTACGAATAACATACTTCGTTCAGTTATGCACAACTTTCCACAATCGCTCTGGAATTATTTGTATCTGTATACATAAAAAAATGCTGAATTTTTATGAGTACATAGGTATGAACCTTGATCTTGTCTTGAAACATGGGAACCTTGTAGGAAATGATGATGATTATACAGTTATGATTAATAATATGGTTTATAATTGCCTGTCACGTTTATGACGATGTGCATCACCGTTTTCGAAATGAATTCATCGACTATGATTTCTTGGCTGACTGAATCTTTCGTTCTTGTTACAGCCCCCCTGAAGGGGGAAGAGTACCTTTTTTTTATTAATCTGAACAAAGGACGGATTTTCTTTATAATAGCAGAAATTTGCGTGTTTCAGTCTCTGCTATGCTTATGCATGGCATTAAATTATATCGTGAAATACCTAAGTATTGTTGTTTTTTAACAAACACGTTGTATAATATTTTAAATCATAGTAATAAGGAAATGATACTTGTTTAAGAATTCTATGAATTTAATAATGACATTACAGAAATTAGTTCATTTATTCGTTCAATTGTTATCACTCGAAAGTAATGTTTGATCATTTCAATGATGCACCTGCTGTTTCTGTTTGTAAACATTTTAAATAGCTCTCATAAATATGTTGCATATACTATGAATGAAGTAAAACAGTTTATTTTCCTTTTAAGGAAACTTGATCTAATATGCGATTTATTATAAATACCGAAAGATTCAAGTTGTGTAAAATTAGTATTGAACCTTGTTTTACTGCATAAGGTAATTGTCGAATTTGTCTACGAATAATTTATTTAATTACGCAAAGCTAATTAAATAACAAAAACATAAATTTATGTCCAATAACTAATGCATAAAATCTTCGTTTAAAAAATTTGTTAAATTTATAATGATGTATTAGTTAGGTTAATTAATTAATATATCGATGTAATATACAATTAGTTTAAATCCATACAATTGGAGAAAAAAACAAAATTTATATTACCCCAACGATTCAGATTTAAATGTTTCAATGATGAAATATCATGGGAGAATTTGTTTAACATCTGCAGTACATATCTACATTGCAGGGATAATACACGTATAAATCTAAGATGAGAACGTGCACCTTAATGTGCAACTGCATAACATTTAAACTTTTCTTACTCATTTTGAACACAAAATTGGTACAATTATGATACTCATTCCCCCTCCCCGACTATGACAATTGCTGTCCACAAGTCTAGCAAAAGCTATGACACGGACAGATTTCAGTTACTGTCAGGAACATACAAGATCGTTATCATGCAATTTGCGAATAATGATGAATGACGAGTGACAGGTCACTTTATAACGTTAATTATCTAAATCAACACTGTGGTAGGTTCTGACATTTATCATTTAGCATTCTGCAAAATAATGTTTCATTAGTAACTGAAAATGAAATTATTTCTCAGTATTAGATTGCTTTTGATATTGTTCTCAAACAACTCTTTCTGTGTGATTTTATCCACGCTGCCAATGTGCGCGTGAATGATTGTGATATCTATAACGTGGAAGCCTATAATTACTACGATGTCGTGACCGCGCGTGACTGGAAGTATTGTAATAATGTCGCCTGTGATAATTACTACCGGGGGACCGGTTCCAGCTTTTCCCGTTTTGGTACTCCTGGAAAGGGTTGTACCCCGGATTGACTCTGTCTTCGTACATTCTGTGGTCTTTTAGTTTTTTGACTCGACCTCGATCTATTTCATCGTCATCGGGGTTAAAATGACGCTTACGTTCCTCGCGGCGATCATTGTCAACCTCGCGGTCTAAATGAGTTCTATTGCCGTTCCAATTTGACACTGTAACAACAAATAACGAGATATCGTTTGTTCATAATTATCATAGATTATTACAGATCGTTACATTTATTACACATTTCTAAGAGTCATTCAAAGATATTGTTTAGTATACTAACCAGAAGAACTTCCGTAACCGCGATGGGACATCTTCAATAAGTGGGAAACTGTATCGGAACGATTTGTTCCACTAAAATCTCTTAGAGCTGCGGCACTGGGAGTTGTATTATTTTGACTACTCTTATTACTATCTTCCCTGTAAGATTAATCAAACATGAAAACTTATTCTAATTCAGAAAATATTTATGCATATTTTCTTCATAAATTTTTAAATGATAACGTACTTATCTGTAACTGACCATCCATTAGGTACTCCAGTGGATGTAGGAGAGGGGGTGTCCTTAGACACCTGCCAACCTTTTGTACTGCTAGTTGCAGCTTTTGTAATCACTTTTTCATCTTGATTCGTTTTTACCCTGATTGGCTGGTGCCATTTATTTTTGTTATTGCTTTCGGTTTTGCCATTTGTTTCCGATTTTCCATTTTGATGCTTCGTTGGACTCGATGCGCTGTTACAGCACGATCCATTTTGCGTTTTTGTAGGCTGTGCTACATTAGACTGATTCGGAGAAGCACTATTGCCGTTTGTTTTTGGTACTGGTTTTTGCATATCTCTAATACCAGTAAGTGGTTTTGATATGCTACTTTTCAGTGGCGAGTTTTTGTGTATACCGTTCGTAGTGTTAGGAGAATTATTTATTTTCGGCGCAGAATTCAATGTTACGTGGTTCTTCGAATTTCCAATAGAATTGCTATCTTCTTCTTCACTAGATCCATCATATGGAACTAAACTATTACCATTTAAAATCTTTCCATTTTTAATATGCATTACCAGCCTTGGTTGAGACTTATCCTGCATTTTTTGCGGCAATTGTGGTCCGATAAAACCACTATTCTTCTGTACCGGAAACTGAAGTCCAGACCCTTTACTCGATGGTAGTTGCGGCCCTATTTCCGGCGTTTCCGTAGTTTCTTTACTACTTGACGCACCATTAATTGATCCGTTTAACGAAAATAATCCTGACGTTGACGCCTTAGGAATAATACTTTTGTTCATAGGACTTCCGGGTGAAGATAACATGTTGTTCGTAGATACTATTCCATTTAACTTTATAGTCTGTGGATTTTGCGTCTGAAGTTGCGTTTGTTGTTCCATTTCAAAGATCATTATATATGCATTTGTACTTAATACATTGCTCAGGCTAATTGGACGAACCTGTAATAAAAAATTAAACATGTTTCTTAATTCATGGCAAATAGAAAGAATTATATAAGGTTTGAACATTATTTACATACACAGGAATCATCAAAGGAGTAGTATTGACCCGTTGAAACCTTTGCAACTGCTGTATAATGCCCACAGTTTACAGATGGACCCATGTGGGTAACTATTGACATGAGCTTGTATGGAAGTGGTTTTGTTGGTTCTCCTAGTTCCCTCCAAAGATATGGACCCATGTCTATAGTTTGTTTAAAACCTATATGCCTAGATATTTTTCCACCCAGAACACTGAACCTTTTCAGCTGCACACAGAGAACTTTTGGGGGCCGTTCTAAACTGAATTGCTTTGTAGCAGGAACTCTTCGTTTGCAAGCTTCACACTTATAATCATTATTATCTAATGTTTCTCGACTGAAGTAACTGCTTAATGCTTCATCCAATGTACTTGCTTTGCGTATGTCCACCAATAAGTCCTACATAAATGCAGAGATTTATGTATAAAACGACTATTCTCACATTGTCAGCACCAATGGTTAACTCCTTAAAATTTCAATGTATTCACCTGGAAGTGTTGAAATGTAGTAGAAACATGCCGACACTGTAGGCACTTAACTTCTGTACGAATATAGCCTCCAAAAATTTGATTAATGGGCGTTGTTTCTTTAGAATAACTATCTAATTTTATGGCTTTATGCCTCGATAAATATGCTCTTTCCATTCCTTCTAGTAAATATCGTAAAAATTCATGGGCATCCTCCTGTTGTCCTGGCACCATTGTCCGGCAAATCACTAATAAAACAATTCAGAAAATTAGAATATCATATTACATAGTCAATGAAAGATCATAATTTAATGTATAATATCACTTACACTTTAACTTGTTGTATACATAGAATGGTTTTATTGCGCATCCTGATTTTTGATGGCTGAACTGTAAGGTCTTAGCCACGGCACATGTAAGGCACTCTCCACCTCCATCTAAAATTATCCTATTATCAAAACACCATACAGAACTATGGAATTATAATTTGAATATTAAAGTATTACTCATACAGTCTTAATTGAACTGCACATTTCTGTGCATAAAAATATGTTATATGGACTCACCATTTTGTTCACATTTTGATGTATGGTGTGAATCTGATAGTAACCAATTAACTAATGCAGGGACATGAAAAAGAGCTTGCAGAGTGCTATTCAAATAACAAGTATTTCCAACATTGTACATGCCGGCACCAACTGGAAATGTTCCCTTCCATCCCAAGTGAATTTTTTTTGGAGAATATAAAGTAATAGTTGGTTCTGGCAAACTGGGTCCTTTGTTCATGCTTTCACTTTTCTTTATATGAGGGGTACCATCCTTCAATTTATTTTCATCTGAATTGTCTGAATTTGGTAAACTTAATACAATGTATTTGGCTTTAAGTTGATCTAAGATGGTTGTCTGGTAATCATCCACTTCTTTATATTGAACTTCCGATTGTAGGATTCTTGATGCACTACTAACTAAACTTGTTGATAATTCATCTCCTGTTTTGGTTTGGCTAGTCTCCAAGGAACGTCGGAGTGTAGCCACAACAGGATCACAAACACTCACTGCAGGCATTACTACAGTTTTTGATAATATCTTGTGTGTTTATTATCCACTAGCACCCTGAAAGGATATGTATAAAAGAAAGTCAGTATATTTCTTACAGAAGAGTATATAAAATATATAGAAATTTCATGGTTATATGAATAATATATTGTTGATATATATAAATCTGCCTTTATGATGATGAAAAAACTAAAATTGTTATCTTTCATAATAATTTAATTAGATTTTTATGTATGCATATATAATATGTATATAATATATGGTACCTGAAGAAGATATGTAACATTTAATTATATCAGTTATTTAGTACTTTAAGACATAGAATATTTTATAAGCATGTATTAGAATAAAAGAAATATAATTCTACTATCTTCCTTTTTGGAATTAAAAATAATCTTTGATAAAAAACATTATCTAAAGACATGTATCTTCACATGAAACTGGCATAAGGAAAATGTGTCACAAAGGATCTTAATCACTATTATAATGTCCTATGTGGGGACAACATTTAGCCTGGATAGTAGTAATTAAATAACATTCCCAACTTTCACCAATGAAAGAGTATGCTCTATAAGATTACTACAAAGTTCATTAATATTTCGATATATATGCACGTACTTAAAATCAATACAAGAAAACATCATTAGATTAACATTTCTGTCCATGTTAATCAGGTTTATCGGAAGACACTAATTTTACACAACATCTTTCATATTTGAGATATGTGTTACAGATGTAACGAGTCTCTGAAGGTAAAAGTGAAAGGGTTATTTTCACCATTAATTACTTTACAACTATATTCCCAAATATATAAAACAACTACGATGGATAATATAACACTTAAAGTAAAGGAGGAAAAGTCAACCGATTTTTCGAATGATTAGTACACGTAACGTTAAACTGTTACTACAGAGTATATTAAAAAGCACGCGGCGTGCGATTGATACCGCGCCAACAGATTCATTGTTTACCTTCTCCTCCTGATTATGTGCACTATTGTCCGTAAGAGATGTTACCGATTAAACTATTTCGATACACTTCACATAATAAATGACTTTTGTTGATTAGGAGCGCGTAGAATCACAATACTATTGATTAATTCGAAATTCCACGCGCTTACGTGCCCCGAAACGGTTACCGGATGAGTTTAACTGGGGGCGCGTGTTTCACGACCACGAGTCCCGTTTTCCCGCGTACTCGGTCAAACTTACCCCGGAGCCGTTAAATCGCTAAAAAACGCAATCTTTTATATTAACCGGGTACACTGTTAAAAACGCCACGTGTCAATACAGTGCGACATTTTTCAGACTGTTCGTTTTGGGCATGCGAAATCAAGACCCATCCTATACTACGATGTCAGCCATTTGCAATTACGTTGGCGGCCATCAAGCCTTTTCGGTTGGGCGTCTTGCATCTACTAAAGCCGCTAAAAAACTAAAACTCTGTTTCGATTGGTGCGACAAGCTGTTGTTCTACAGTCACGTCCATTTATATGATGTTTACCTAGTTGATAGAAATGTATTGTTTCTATTATTATGTCTATGCTTTCTTATCCGAGACTCGATGCAAATGTCAATTTCCTTGTGTTTCAAAATATATCGTATATAATATCACAACGTATAGTTTATCTCTTAGATGTCTCCGTTGGTGTAGACATTTGTCCAAAAACCTATTCGGGTGAATTTCAAACACGATTGTACCTTAAAATTGGCGGTAAAAATATATCCTTGTTTTCCTACATTAATTTATTCATTCACTGTGTAATTGCATCGAAATAATTTTTTACTGTTAAATGATATTTTATTATAAAACTGATATTTTCTTTCTCAAACAAACCGAAAGATATTACAAAAAATACATTCTTTTGTATAGCCGACAGGTAAAAAATGTCTATTATGATAGTTTTTATCATGATACGCAACTGGTAAAAAAATAGAGTCGTAACGGGACTTATTGTAATAGTATATTTATTAATCATTATCGATAATTTTTGCTTACAAAATATACGGGTCAACATAACTTTTAAGCGACAAGATAATAGTATTTCCAATAAAATATCTGCAATATGTAATAGCCGTTTTAGTAGCAGCTTTAAGACGTTTACGATGGCAAAACATAACGATTAATATCGTTACGGATAGATTTTTATTTCATCTTCAGGAGAAACGGAAAGATGAACTAATCGACCGGCAATATTTTCTTCTAATTATTATATGGTTGATAAGACTTTTTGGATTAATGCCCACCTTCTATGTCTACACGTACCTTCTTATGCTTAGAAAGGTTACATATTTTTCCATCAATCGCTGGCAGTGGTAAGACAGACTAAACTTTCCTGTTGATGGCACTTGATTGTTTATACATTTCCTTTTGTAACGATTCCGTTTCATTCTCTCTCCTCTGTCAAAAGATTTCTTTCTATTTTAATAATTCTCTATGTGATATATCACCTTTGTGATCTTTTCATATCGCTATTTACAGTGGCATCAGTTAAAAGTTGTGAAGGTACGTGTAAACATAATCATAAGTGAATTCCTATGGAGTGATCGATGGAGAAATTATTTTAGGTTCTTAGTGCACAGCTAATTATTTGTCGATAAATGATTTTACCAATTATTATGGCACTAAAACCTATAAGTCTTATCGGTCGGAGAAGGATTCCTATGAATCTCCTGATTTCTATTTAGGTAATGTAATGCTACATAATGGTATCGCAACTCGAAGACATTATTTTCCCGCGTATCTCTGAGATACATAATAATGAAAAATTGCGCCATCGTGAACGTGCTAACATTATCTCTTAAAAGTTATCATGGTATGTCTATCTTTAAGCTTATCGATAAAACTTTCTCAATTATGTGTACTAATCGGCAATACGATAATGTATCCGTGCCATTACAAATACTTCTTGTTTAAGCCGTTTTTTTTTGTAAAATGCTGCGTAAAGTACAGCGCGTCCACAATCCGTAACCGATAAATCTCCGTAACAATAAATCGAATCAAATGAAACCTTACATTTGTTTGATTCGAGCGCATTTGGGAAAAAACATTAACTCGCTACTCGCAAATATTTCAATACACATTTGAAGGAACAGGAGTAAATGTTACACCTACAATATTCAGCAACGCATGATAAATTTTATCGTAACATGCAGCGGAAAATTTTCATAAAATTTATCCAGCGGATGTTCGTTATCGGCGATAACAACAATTGGTTATAGGTAACAACAATCCATAAATCATCCTAAACAAAATTCATTTCTTTAACTCTGCCGTAATTCACAAACTGGTCATTAAATGACTGCTAATATATTCATCCTACGGTCATCGATTCTTCTCGATGACCAACAAAAAGGTCGCCATTGCGCGTTTCATTCAACTTCATTTACTTCGACCGCTTTGTCGTCCGACTTTGGAGCCCAATATTTACAAAAATTTCGTAACTACCATGATGTCCTATGGAACTAATTATAAATCCGTGTCGTACGCGCAATATGACCATCAATTCCATCTTCGTATTAATAAGCGACACAAGAGGAAAATCGATATTGAAAAGAGACAAAATGTATGATGATATCAGTATCTATCTGACGGCAGAAACAATCTCATAGAGCACCATTATAAAACCTCTTACATCTAAGTGTGTGCGTTGAATGACTTAATATTATAGATTGGACATTAGCGTACAACAAGGAACAACCGTTTTGCCGCTCGCCCTAAATGTCCATCATAATTCTTTGCATATAATAAATAACTGGAATCAAGAATCAATTATGCAGTGATCTTTCGCTTGTACTGAAATTAGCTTATAATAAAATATTGTTAACGTTCCGCAAAGTATGAATAATAATGAGATTTGAACTATGATAATAATATTATATACGATGCATGTGTCCATTAAGTATATTTTACATCATCGTGCTATGGAAATCTTGCGATCTATAAATTCCAAAAGCCTGAATACAACTTCTGTATTCTAATCAGCACACTGAGATGAAAGGGTTCTGATTTTCAAAACCACTGAACAGTTGGTCTTGATTCGGAATTGTTGACCTGTACTCGAGAAAGGAACAAAATCAGTACCCTTTCAACTACTGCTTCTCTCCCTCGTTCGGAGTTTCGTTTTAAATGTTAAATATTTTCTGTTTCATGCAGTATACAAACTAACTTTTATTTACCAAGTGATACCCTCCAGTAACCATTAGTGTGATTAATATAATATAGCAACGAATAAATAGCCTGTAAACATTCTTCGTCCATTATGTACGATCAATAAAGTGGAACTCGTGAAAAAGAGCAAATGTGAAATATTTTCACTGTGTAGTGAAATCAATGACTCGCGATATCTTCCTTGTTGCACCTTATCCAGATTCATCTCGCGGTAAACCTTACCATGGGAGTAATATCTTGGGGAGAAATTTTCTATTCCTGGCTTAAAAAATCCTCATAGTTCATCGAGTTTTAATCTATCGAGTACAATAGTTAAATTTGTTCGTATAGATTTTATATAATCTTCCTTAGAAATGTGTACTTCCCCTGATTCTTTCCCCCGAAAATATTCACCGGTCCATTCTTACCTATTACAAATTACATCACGTTCGAAAATAATCGCTCCCTTTGCCTCGAAACGCATCGATAATATACTTCGTCAAAAATATTGATTCAGTTTAATCTTTTCTCGACAGGAAAGAAGCGGACCTTTTTATAAATTAAGGCAAATGTCTCTCACTTTGGAAGGGACCTTAATAAACGCGACGTCTAATGACAAGAAATGTAGCGCGTATTTAATGTTCGATCGCTTCCCTTTTATATCTCTCTTTCTCTCTGTCTCTCGCTCTCACGTTCATTCTCTCTCTCTCTCCCTAGTTTTCCTCGCTTCTATACATTAATGTCGATGAAAAAATATTTCTACGTGTCGCTGACTCGATGGATATGTTTCCCCCGTAATTCTTCGCCGCAAGAAAAACAATCTGCGCACCATCCTCGTACGACGAGGATTTTTAATGCAGATAAACAATATTATCGCATTACGAAACAATCGAAACTCAGAAATGCTCCAATCCTTATTTACGAATTATAACAAATTAATGCTACGCCTATCCGCATTCTATGCCTCCTTATTATAATCAACTTATATTATTCATTAGTAATATATCTTATGTCATTTATCTATGTATATCTAACGTACAACTGCTATGATTATTATTAAATATGAATTAAATGGCTTCGTAGTAAAATCTGCTTTTAATCAAATGCGTTAACTTTAGCTGATATTACTGTAATACCTCGCTAAATGAAATCTATGAAAAGATTTACTTCGATCGCGAATATATCAATGCTACTTTATGAAATGTTTCGTAAAACCAACTTACGCGTGGCTTTAATTTCGTGACAACGAAATAGGCAAAATGTCAAAGGACAGATCGCATTGAAAAATAGTATGCAAATGATGAATGCGTATTTTAATGCGTGAAAATGGAGTATGATTTCAATATACCTCCGACGTGATTAATTCTGCTAACAATCACCCTTCCATTGAATTTGATTTCCTACTCTTAACTCGAATACCTCATTTCATTTACTTAGATTAAAAGTACGAACGGATGGACTTAAACCGTATGACTATCTCTAAATATCGATTTATGTTTCATATATGAAGCACATTATTATAATATTTATCTGGGTATGTTTCACGGTACGTGGATTCCTGAATACACTCCGATGTTCGAGTACTTCCACGATATTCTCGGGAACTAAAATTAATTCCGATCAATCGGTCGATCGGCCACCGGAAATGATGAATGGTTTGCGTAAGGAGGAATTCAATTCTCCATCGGTACTCTTGGAGTTCGAGTCACTCGAAAAGCATACTTTCAACATTTTTCGAATATTTCCATAACACTTGTCTCTGCCATTCTCTGTGACGTATTTACCTGGCAAAATGTGTATTTTTAGAAGAACAAGATTTATTGGATATCTTTAAACAAACTTGCATACATCTACAACAATTATATTGATGTAACTCTTGTATCTTATATTGATGAAATGTATGAATCAAATTGATTTCATTTATCATGTTTTATCAGCACAGATATAGTACTGGTAGATCAATTTACTTGAAAAATCTTTTATATATTACTCGATATTCAAAAAGACAAACATTTACATTCCAAATTTCTGATTATGTATATGTATGCATACATTTATCAGGAAAAACGTCACCTATATGACGTAACATTTTATGATGATCTTTACGAATATTTAAAATGGGCGATGATTGTAATCTCTCTATATTTTGCTGAAACTACGTACGAAGAGTTTCTTGCAATATCTTTTGAGATTGATTTATTATTAAACATCGTTTATATTAATGATGATTTCCAGGATTAATTTTGCAGGAACTCGTAAGAGCACATTTAAAATAATAATCTATCTTTAGTCATTCCCTTTTTTAGTGGATGCAAGGGAATGGTGGGTAGTCGAAATTGATTGTAAGAGAACACGAAAGATATTGGATTAATTTTACTCGACACTCCTTCGATCGTTATATTGATCGATTAGTATTTCATAAATTATTCAATAATTATTTCATACTTCATCATATTATGACGTCGAAAATGTCTCTATCTATTGAACATCTTTTAATGAGATGCATTTTCCAAAGATTTATTTGTTTTTAATCAGACACCTGTTTCTTCAACCAACAACGACTTGGGTCGTTTTATAGAGGAGTGCAACTTGACGTCCATTGGTATGTATCCATTTTAATGATTAATATTAATATTGAGAGATATGTGCAACCATGACATGCAGCAGTAGATGTTTAGTGTGAAAATATTGAAATGTATCATCGGCAAGTGCACGGCCAAGTTCGAGAATTGGCCAAAAATGTTCTGCAAATATTATAATGACGTCATCTCGGTATTGAAAGACCGCTTCAGCTTATCTAATCAGTTTCATTGTAATTTACTTTGGTAACGAATGAATGTATCTATTATCTTTTTAATCCACATAGATCATCCGAAATGTTTACTTTCTTTTACAAGAACGATATACATTTTCCATTATGCTAGTTCGATCGATTTGGAACGGGAAAATAACAACAATAAGTTTATTAATCATTAATCAGAAAATCGTCGTTATCATCATCTATTAAAATTGCTAAGAAAGTTATTGATTAATGAACCTACTTTTCTTATTTTCCTTAATTAATAATTCTTCTACTTACGTATAATTTGTGTTAATTCAAATATCAAAATGATCGAACTAGTTTTTAGGAAAATGTATAGTTTTTAACAATATTTTAATAAAACTGCGATTGAACAAATCGTAAATTTAGTTCGATTTACGAGGACGGGATAAATAATTAAAAATGATCGCCATATGAACTTGATTAAAAAATGGTATAATTCAATGGAACGTTTAAATCGAGAAAGTATGATCTTAAATAGATAGGTTCGAGATATCGGTCCGTTAGGTGAGGATGAAATGCATCAGACTTATTTTTTGGCGATTTGAACACAATCGAGTTTCGAAAGAAATTCCGTGTTTTTGGTCTCTCACGTTGAAGGATATCTCGAACGGTGGTTATAGTGTGAAGCAGCCTTTAAATATTTTCTATAATCGAATTATGTTAAACCCGTTTATAGAATACCTTAGGGATGAATAGTTATGCTAGTGACAACGTTACACCGTTGATTCAACGATTGGTTTTTACGTATCTTTTTCGAGAGACGACTAGATATTCGTTTACAGTCTTGGACGAGCTGAACGAAAGGTAGACTATACGTATTAGTGCAATTAGAATTACGTTTCCTCCCCCAATTACAAAGCACTATTTACGTTTCATTCGAAGAATGAACGAGAATGTCCAGAGCGTTCCGTGTGTATAGGTAAGTGCCTATTAGTTCGAATTATTAAAAAATCTGCCATCTAAGGTGTTTACATACATAATTCCTCTACGCTTAAGATTAGTTTATATTCTGCGCGATTCTTTTTGCTGTTCTTACGCAAGCATTAAGTGCATTGCCAATCGAACACAAATATCTCTGTACGCGCATTGCTTCAAAGAAAATCGTGTAATCCGTGTAATCCGTGTAATCCGTAATATGAACAGCGACAAACGGAAGGCAGCCGATTAGTTAATAATTAGGTCCCTTTATCATCGTCTATATAAATGAAGGAAATTCTTTTCCACGTTATTCTGAATCCACCCAAGATAATACATTAACAAGCATGTTGATTAGTCTAATCGGTGCCACTGGCTTAAAAAAATTCAATTACAAAACGCAACACGTTTATCCATCCTAATATTATCCACTGATAGTTTCAGCAGTAATATCCAAAACCCACGTTTAATTTCTATATGTGCCGAATTATATAAAAGTAACGATCCTTATCTAATCATTTTCCTGCGCTTCTTTAAATTCAACGAGGCTCATCACAAATATTACAATCAGTCTAATCGGTGCAATTGGCTCGAATAAATTCGATTCTCAAATATACATCATCCCCACGATTGATTATTCGTCCTCGTTACTTGTCCTTAATACAAAAGGTTTCAATATTACATTTTGTATCCGCCAATTGAAATTACGTCTTACAATATTGAACATCCAACAAGTTCCTTTTCGAAAGATGCGGTTTACTTTTTACCAGATCATTGGACCCCGAAACCATAAAGTAAGAGCCAATTGTTCGAACAGAAGGTAGATTAGTCGCGTGTATAAAATTAGCGGATAATACGATATCGAGTGCTGCCCGTCGATTGAAAGACCATACAGTGACATTATTTATATATATATATATATGTATACGAATATATCCTTACCTATCATGCGATTACTTCCATCCACTGTAAGGATACACTCGTCCCTAATAGCTAAAAAACTACGTGCATTCTTCAAAGAAAGAAACGTTCCTTGCTGCGGTGCATGGTTTCCGATTGATCTTCTAAGAACGAGGCTGACGTAGACCTTTCCGGTATTAAACCAGACTGTGTTCGCGAGAATCGTAACGATGCGTGTAAAGTATGGAGGAGCTCGTACCCGGCGATGTCGATGACGACGGTGTATTCGAGCCCGGCGGAGATGACGGATGGGCCTTCTTCGAGGCCGACAGTACCTAGGTGTTGTGACCCTGCTTGCGTATTTTGCTCTCCAGGGTAGAGGTTGGTCGGCCATCATGGTCCTCGAGTTCGTCGGGGGTCAATACCGTGAAGTCTCTGCTCGTACAATAAGCTTATTGTAACGAGAATCTACCACCTCCGAAATTGTGTTTTTTTGTTTAGTTTTATACTCTGTCACGCGTTAGTTCGTTTTCCCTTAGTTTCTGTTCGTCCTGTTATATCTTTCGATTATATTTCGTTTGCGTGTCTATCGTTTCATGACTAAAACAGTTCCTGATAAAAAAAGTACACATTTTTGGCAATGCTAGTATCCAGGGATATGTTCGTTACAACTAAACACAAGTTAATGTTACATCACAGGAATTCCAGATTTGATATGCTAACGAATAAGAATTAAAACTCTAAGTTGTATTCGGAGAAGGGTTGATATACGAATTCTATGTTTGATATCTATTTTTAATTAACCGTATAATATACAGGTTTAATTGAATTTGAAACCACTTAAATATTGTGCCGAGGGAATCAATTGCCGTGAAATCCAAGGTATTTGCAAAATGGGGGAATAATTCCCTTTCATCCGTATGGTTTCGGGTTCAATTAAACCGGAAGTAGAAGTAATATGAACTAACTAATTATTTCTCACCTGTGTTGAGCTAAAAGCATATCTATGCTGGTTACACTGCGCTGATGTGTTCCGTCTTTCTGGGCAGCCTTTTGTTTCTTGATGCACACTGCTCTAAGTGGCGCAAGGAATAATCCGACTACTAGCAAGCCACATCCGGTAGCGATCAGGGCTGCTGAGTTTTGCGCAGCTTCCGCACCAGGTGCGAGTTGCACTAAACCGACTACCAAAACCACGGTTCCCAACAGCAGTGAGCCGACCACAACGTGTAACGCACTAATCTGTAACAGTGAAACAAATCCTCTTCTTACTTTTATTTCTTTTATCACTGAAATATATTCTTGACAAGGATGTTCACTCGAAGGAACACATGAGTAATCGTATTACAAGCGAGTATTTAATGAAACGTTTAAATAAAATGTTATCGTTAAGTAACAATTGTACCTGACACGATTTACAATGAACATTGTGTAATAAAACACTCGGGACTAATTAGTACTGCGAATTGATGTTGTAATAAGAGCGACGGATGACTATTACGTGTTCCTCTTCTAATTAATGGTATTTGCTATATACTACCACCGAGTCGAAGGCAGACGAGTTATGTATTTCCAGTAATCAACGACGATTGCTCGCGTGACATAATGCTTAAGGTTTCACATGTCCGCAGGAAACTACCTCATATTTCACACTTTGTTTCCAAGTTTTACTAAAAACACCTCGTTTATGACATAAAATTAAATATCAAATATCAAAATTAAATATTAAATTAAGTATCCAATGTGTGTATAATAAAATGCAAATTACTTTGCAAAATTCATGTGACATGTTTTAATCTTCAAGTCCAGTAAACTCGTAAAAATTAAAGAATTTCTGTAAAATAAGTTCTAGTCATTGAAAGTAATTAATTCAATAATAAAGATGCGTAATAATATCTGAAATAGTAGTCCGTTTCAATATCCTCATCTCTCAAGATGGCTTGTAAATCATATTTTTTATTCTATATTATACCAGAAAGGGTTACCCTTTTTAAAAAAAAATATGTAAACATAAGGCCACCAGAAATAATGGAGAAACAAGGATCTGTGAAATATATATATGTTATAGTAAGAACCGTCAGAACCACTCGCTGTTAAACACCCACGCGTTTCAGATGACGTCAAAATGGTGCACACTACTGTGTTCGAGTGGTCGCGGAGGTATATTTACGATCTAATTTGCGATACCATCCGAATGTACGTTTGAATGTTGACTTCTGACACGTGAGTTTATGCAAAGGAGATTAAAAAACCTATTAATGTATGAACGAGTAAAGTATACTGCTCGTAGTAATCACTAATCCTAGAAAAGAGGATTCTAGTTTTACGAATGGAGCTTATGATCTCTGAATTGGAAATGGAAATTCCAGTTTTTGTAAAATCTGTACGGTCCTCAATGTTTGGTTGTGCAAAAGTTCTGCATTGTTGGGAAATTGATACAATACATTAAATTTCTCATTTACTTATGTGAAAATTTGTACCCGACCCGAAAATATTTAAATCCTAAACCGGTATGTTTTTATTGACATGTAAGGTCAATGTCTCGAAGTGAGATAGCAATTTGTACAGATTTAAGTATTAATGGATTAATACTACACATTTATATTCCTCATTTCAATTATAAAGCGTACAACGCACTTGACATTTCCAATGTATTGTATACGCGAGACAGTTATCGCAGTTGGGGGAAAATTGAATTATCGGATTCCATTGCATCCCCGACATTAACTCTTGAACACGTCGGACTTGACACCTTGTCTATCCCCGGATTATGGAATATTGTAATATATTTAAATGTAAAGTGTTCGTAGGATGATAATGTATTAAAATAATGTAATTATTACTATACTATTACTATATTTTGGACAATTATTTTGTTTGTTATGGCAGTAACATTAATAAGTATCTAATGTTCTTGAATGATCGAATTTTTATATATACCAATGATCGTAGGTCATTTCTGACCATTTCGTGGCTTACAGTTCTGAGATTGGCCAAGCTTCACCTTTCAGAGTGGAAAGTATCAAACCTTAGTTATACTACGTCATGTCTTGACTCTGCTATGTCAATGATATCGATCAGTCGTTTATCGACAATTACTAGTTCTTGTGAACATTCATCGAATATGGATTAAAGAAATATGAAACCAAGTATAACCGTTCTAATCAAGCCGGCATAAAGAACCTTTTACAAGACTAGTTGATAAAGTCTGGTACAAAGAGAAGGAATTTTTTAACGCGTAAAACAAGTGCTGTGACGTATATTACAAAAGCGAACGTTTATAGTCGGACAACCTACGCGTGCGGTATTCTTAACTTATTCTTAAATCAAGAGATCTATTTTTAGGAAACATGCTCGATTCAGATTGACGTCGACTGAGCTTATAATAAATAATTCCATATATTTATGCACTATTATTTGATCCACCGAATTAATGCGGTTCGATCAAATTCCAATTTTAGGTTTCGATAATTTCATCGACTTTCATTGTTATATCGTACCTTTCCACAGAAGTAATATTCCGGTGGTTCTTTATCAATTAATGCCAGTACCGCTTCGCTTTCAGCTAATGGACTTCCAGGTTGACTACTTCCTATTCTAGCACCCTTTTCCTGGTAGTAAGTTTTGTGGAAGACCTTCACCGAGGGCACCGGCAATGCTGTGATCATCCTGAAACAAACCAATATATTTATATTAGTATGATTTATATGAACTTTTACTAACTTGTCCGTAAATTAAGCATCCTATACACATTCCTTTATGCAGTGGCGATGTAAATAAATATGTAACAATAGAGATCAATTCATGTTCATTACAATTACCTATGATTCATATAATATAACTCTAACAAGTGTGAATTTCATCCTTTGTCCACGCATTGATGACCGATCACACTCAGTGCGATGTAACAAAGTAAGGGATCGGAAAAAAGAGAAGAGGCGTTTCTTATCACCTCGTTATAGAAAATCGTTCTATCCAAATGTAGTTTATTAAAATGTTAAATATATATTACTGTTTTCATACAAAGTATGAATGAATACATGCTCAGTGCGTATAAATCATCCCAACAATAACAACATTCTCATTGACATCATGCTAAATAGTAGAGAAAATAATATGAATAGAAACTTATGTTACATTTCTCATTCATTTCAGTAAAAGATTATAATCTTTTGTATAATCCCAAAAATTGTAATCTCGTATCCGTATATTTTTATTGACATAGACAATATTTGTATAAATATAGAATATTAATGCACTTTTGTTGCAATGATTTGCGATATATGATGACAGTGGTCTATGGTACTGATATCATACTGAATGTTAATAAATAATATAAATATTAAAACGGTAATAGTATATCTAGAATACAGTAGTCAAGGAGAAGTCTTTTGTCCGACTTTTCACTGACTGCAACTACTTTCGAATGTCTCCGTTCTTCGGCGAAGCTAGCTAGTAGTAAAGGTAAAAGACTTTAATAGGTCAGCCGCAGTAGTAATAGACGGTACAGGTCAAACGCTGAGAACTCGATAATCGTTTCTTTGATGACATTCCTTTCCTCTTTCTGAAGAAGAAAAATCCTCTCCTCTTTCCCCGGTATCATTAATTCTGCAATACAGCAGTTAAGGTAAACCAATTATCGAAACAAAAAAATCATTTCCTTTTCCATTATTCTACAGTGCTTAAGGCAATTGAGATCAAAGAGGAACTGGTGAGGTGATTTTTTTAAACATAATATTATTTTCACTCAGGAAGCATTTATGAACAGGTATAATTTAAAATCTTCTAATCATTGGTAAATATTCAGTTATATCGGTTACTCGTTCTAGGAAATTTCATTTATGGTTTTCATAATTATTCTAACTAATAGAACATATATCGTTCGTATTACACTCGAAAGTGTTTATGTAATCACTTTGCCCAATATTACGATGCCCGGCAGATATGTTCGAATGTTGCTTTCATGCAGAAAAACAGCGTTATTACTTTCCCCTATATTAAATCCATCAAGCGAACAAATTTCCACAATTTTTTTTGCGACCTTTCCAGGAAAGATTAATCAACGGACAACCAAAAAAATTTGCTTCCCAATCACTGTTGGCCGTACATTTTTCATGTAATGACGTCAGTATCGGTTCCAGGATTGGTGAAACAACACAGACCTGCAACTTTTTATGGTTCGATTGATAAAATAGCAATCATGCCCGGTTGCGAGGTATCCTCCAATTCCCTGGTCTCAAAGATACTATAGAAACTGTCCTTGGCTTTAATTCTCTGATCAGCGCGGATATCCCTTTTTCCACTAGATTTCCACGCTAAAGAAACCGATGGTCGTGTTGCCAAGGCAATAGGGGCGTACCGGGTTTATTTTCCCTTCCACTATGCGTAATTTTAAGTCGCTCATACATTTGCTATAGTAACAGGTGCCGCCATGTTGGACATACTCTAATGTTCGATACTAATAAACACAGTTAGGAAATTATAATTCGATTGCATTACTCAATTTTGAATGTTTGCTTCGTATTACTGATATCTATCTCACGTTGTACATTTACTCTTGAGTTAATAATCGATTTTAGAAACAGAAGAAATAACAGGTATTTTTCATCGCCAAGATAGCTTTGACAACAATTTCGTATTGTTAATATATTTTTTAAATTATGCATTCATATCATGCTTCGTTTAAGCAAACTAATGAATGTAGTTTGATAAGCATCCGTGAGTGCTCCAAAGTTCAGCAAACAATAAAATCACAAAATAATCCAAACTATATCAATGTAGTTAATTGGCATGATTGCAGATTGATTGACTAAAAATTATATCGATAGTGGGGTTACGAAAATACTTCACGGTAACTGTTGATCGTGGGTGGGTGATTAGTAACAATTCCATTAGTGGTCCCCCCGGTTTGCTATAATTACTGTCTTACTAACAAATTAGAATAAAATAGTTAGAATAAATAATCTCAGTTAATTGTGACGGCAATCATTGCAGTTATACTGTACCAAGGATAATAATTAGATTGCGTAGTAGCTGTTAATCATCGACGGGACAATAATGATAGTAATACTAGCTGTTATCATAGGAAAGAATGGTAGGTGTATTGTTATGTAAAGTGATCAGTGTAATTAATAGTAATGGTAGTTATCGTAACATGATTGTAGTGTGAGTTGTGATTACACTAGTAATACAGTTTGGTGTTGATGGTGGATGGGGTAGTGGTGGTTGGACTGATATCGATGATCGTGGTGGTGGTAGTACCGGTTCTGGTGGCCTAGATATACTCTTGGGGCCGACGGCCGTTGCACCTCGGTTATCGAACAGGCAAAGCTTGCACCGCGTGCAGCGGCATCGCCAGAAAACTATCGCAGACCCGTCCTCGACATCCTGCCTGATTTCCTTTCGAAATCGAGCGGTTCCATCGAAATTAGAACGCCGGAAAATCGATGCTCGACTTTCACTTAGATAGCATATTTTACAATTTTCTTTCGATCCTTGTTATTGATCCAAGATATGAAGAAAGAGATAGAAATCATACCCTTTAGGTTCTTTAAATTCTTTGGGGATGTCATACTTTTTAACCCTGCTTCGTTATTTACCATCAGATAGAGATATGAAATTCAGCAATGTTAATCCATTTTATTCCTAGAATTTGCTTAACAATATTAAAAACAAATATTAGTTTTTAAATGCCTGAAAATGGAATTTATTTACAACAGTATGACTTTATTTTGCAATAAACGTCTGTTTATCAAAATAATCCAATATTGTAATTCTTTAGTTGCGATAGTGCTAAAGAATACTTTAAGTATTATAATATTTTAAGCAAAAATTTTCCGTTGCCATTTCAACCGATTACAGGAAATATTACAGCGTCTATGTGTGTAGAGTGTATAAGGGTGCCCCATGGTTTCTCGTATTTCATGGTTGTAATCTTACGAAAGAATAATTCCGCACGCGTTAATGATAAACACGATCTCGCGTGTCCACGGTTACGTTTACGAAGGACGAAAGATGAACGACACGCGATGCACCTTGCATGTATCCGTGCTCTATATCGCACGTTATTCCCGTAGGGTATTCAACTGCATACAACTCACATGTTCAATTTCTGGCTCCGATGCATAGAAACAATTTACAACATATACTTTTCCACATCCGCTAATTTAATAAAGAACTGTGTCAGTATTTTATAATAATGACACATTAAAATGACAGCAACTAATAACCATTTAAAACGTGTATAAAATTCTAGCTAAAGTCAATTGTTAATTAAGCTATTATCAAGGTTCATTATTCAATGTTTCCAAGTTATAGAGTACATATTACTGCAGTTTCTTGCACTTTCGTATAAACAATGTTATTCTGATATAAAACTAAATAATTCGATAAAATGTCCTCGATTATAGGTTTCCAATATGTAGGCAAATAAAAGCTTAACAATGAAGATAGCCTTCGCCTAATTTGCGAAATTACGTTTCATTATTAAAATCTCTATCGGATCACGAAATATTTCGATATACCTTACTGCCTTAACCGAGAAATGGTACGATATACAATTATAGTAGACGGTCGTTTAATTTAGATCTCCTTGTCGTAATACATTACCGTCTTGACTTTCGTGGTAGAGTCCTACAAGTTTTGCAATGAGTCAGTTACGTGTACGACGAAGGGGTAACCTTTATTGCTCAGAAAGGCGTAAAGTGGGCCAGTGGCCTGATTCCTGGTGTCATGGCTGCAGCTGCATGTGCACCGAGGAGAGTAGGCCGACTATAGACAGACGAATGTGCAACCAGTACTACGCTCTCTCACTCCAGTTTGGATTTCTGCCAAAAGCTTGCGGGGATTCCCGAGGTAGGGTAGAAAAGTAAGGAGATATCGTCGAATTAATATCAAAATATTGATCTTCTCACGTTTATTCCAGATTTGCTGACTTACTCTTTTAAATCTGATAAAAAACTGCAGATTGATTCAATCGTTTAGAACGACGTTGTACAGTCGACAAAGGGGCAAGGTAGAAAATGGAATCAGGGAACTATTGATAAGATAAATACGACATCGTTGAATATTTTAAGAACTTTGTGAAAGATAATGTTCAACAATTTATGAGGGTCTGATGTTAAAAATGGATGCTTTATATTTACTTCATACGCAGTTTTGTAGAATTTCCTCGTTATTCTAGCAAGGTAAATAATTAAAAGGCAATCGATATCCTATCTCACGCTTCGCGGATTATCAATTCACGGAATTAGATTGACGTATGTGGGATAGCCATTAAAGAACGATTAGTAGACTAATTGGTTGTTGATGTAAACAATGATAGAATGTGAACAATACAATGTCACAAACCATTCGCGATTACATCAAATAATGTTTAAATAACAAGACTTTATGATATATTGATTTCCAATTATAAAAACACTCGAAGCTGACATCATTCTGGTGTGCAACGAAATGCTATGTTATTTTACCGAATTCGATAGCGATCAGTTAGTTTTTCCGAATTTGGTGGATCGGCTAATTGAAGTGGCCATGGAAGGCGTAGTCTGGACGATAAAAGAAAATAGCTGGGGAAGTATTTATGTAAATACGCGCCTTCGCATGGTGCATGCAAGTCAGTTTTATCGAAGGTGGCACGGCACCAAGGTGGTTCACCCTTCCGCGGAAGGTACCAACCTACGGGGGTGGTCCGTGCATAGCATGAAAATAAGGTATTCTAGACGTATTTTTACAGTTTCTCTGAGCGCCAAAGATAAACCAATTTCCAAGTAATAACATCAAAATTACCTATTAAATTTACATCATATCTTGACATTTTTCATTTCTTTTATAGTACTGTATATAGTATATCACTTATTATATTTTCCGCTTTCTATGTTTCAATTCTATTATCTAATAGATTATTAGAAATCAGAGTTGCTTAACATTCAAAAGATTAGTTTCCAAACAGAGAGTAGAATGCTTAACAAGGTAGATTTTATAATTATGATTTAATGTAATTGTAATTAGATATGATATCTAGATGAGGATTTTGCAATTTATCAGAAAACTTGATTAATTTGACACGTGAATATCGACTTGCTTTAGATCAGAAGTCGGATAGATGTCAACCAACATTGATTTATAGATATGTCCTCCAGTAAGAGGTTCTCCGTACATTGACTCACGTTGCCAGTAACACTAAATGCAGTTGCAACTTTGCTTGGCCCTGTTCCAGGACTACAGCTATGTATATCAGACTGGATGGATTCCGTAATTGAGGTCAGTGCACTGCTCGATCTCTATCTGTTTGGAAACTAATTCTAATATTTATATTTCTCATGAATTTTAAACGTTAATAGAATTCCGAAAATACTCGAGATCATAGCTGACAATTTTACAAATGTTGAATATATAGTATGAATCTAAACATTACGGAATCCACAAATAACTATGGCTTGTTTGAAGTCTACGTATGTTTAACATTAGATATTTGTTTGAAAAACTGGGTAGCATAATATGGAGATGTATTATGGTTCGTTAAGTTTCTCTTACGATTCAATAATAAAACAAGTATTTGAAAAACATACGTGATGTTGCCAGGCGAAGCAGTTTCACGAGCTTTTCACGAGCTTTTCACGTAGACGAGGGAGGTGGATATTCAATTTACGTGCTTACGATAACGTCTCACGCGGCTGTTGTTACGCGGAGTTAACTTCGTTAATCTTACTTTTGTTGGAACGTCGTCGCACGAATGCCGTATTCAAACTGTCGAAACAATCATTAAGAACAAAAGGTACTGATATATACACGCTGCTACCGGGAATCCTGAGGTGAGTGTGATGAAAACAATTGTAGGAACAGTTCATTAGAATCTCGAAAATCGATAAATAGGTCACCACAGATCGTCTGGCAATATCTCACGTATCCACGATGAACACTCGAGCGACAACTGGGTCATTCTACTTTCGTGAAAATGAGAAAGAAAGTCGAATGAATACTTGGAGTCTTAGCTGGGGCTGATTTCCCAGTCCCACTTAACCATCCTTCCCTATATATTTTTCAACCTTCCTGAACATTCTCTCACGTACACCGTCTTTTATATTAAGTTATGTTTCTATATTAAATCTCCAAAGTAAATTGACTATTAACGAAGAATATTAACCAAACATGTCTCGAATACACTTGAAAAGATGTCTTCATGAACTTGTAGTAATAAAGACGCTCAGACTACTAGAATCCTAACATGTACGCATTCATTATTTCCAAGTACCTTGCAAGAATGTTATTTTTCAAAGAAATTAGTCTTATTCACGGTTTTACTGCAAAATCGGAGAAGTCATTTAAGACGAAGACAACTACGGCTTCGCGACATAAGATGGTACATATTTACATCGAGAGGTTGGCGCCGTAGTTCTATCGTCTCGAAGGAAACTAAGCTCCAGGCACAGTGTACACCTTCCATTCTTCAAAATCACGTAGCTACATTTAGTTCATCGACAAATACGTATATCTATTGTGTTACTGCTCTAAACATTTCGAGTAAAAGTACCTTGCCCGTTCATCATTAACAACTACTTACTTGGAAACGGTGATTCCGTTGAGGCACCGTAAAGCACACTGTGACTTCGGCACACGACAGTCAGATGGATGGACGATGTAATAAGTCAATGAGCGGATGACAATCCCGAAATTGTAGGAAGATATCACGAACCGAAAATCCGGGTTCTACGGATCGTTTTGACGGGGTGGTGGTCCCGCGAATACTGAGTCTCCGGAGGTTCGTAGCCTGGTCGATAAACCACCCTACCAACCACCCACTTGCCTCGTGCTAAAGGTACACTCACATCAGGCCATCACCTGGCCTCTTTGACGCCTGCTTGCACTCTGCGCAGCTCGCCATCATTGCTGTGCCTTTAACCTTTTATAATTATTACAAACACTGCCTCCTTCTGTAGCACATCACGTCTTCATCTCACCAAATACAACCTTTAACCACGAAATTATTTTATTTTTTCACTACTTTATATATTATTATATATTTTCATACCATTATGAAAAGGTACGTCCTATAAAAGGTATATAATATTACATGTATACATGTATTATATCTTTGGTAACGATTTTACGACATTTGTTATCTAAGTATTACTAAAGTCTCATTCTGCAGAGTAATATTTTCTGTGTTCATTTTGTAACTTGGGAATTATCTTATTTTGTTGAATTGGCTTTCCTTTGTTAGTTAATTATGATTGTTTGTAAATATTCCAGTGCCGCTTTCTGAGATTGTCCATATGTTTATATTACCAAGCAAAGGTTTTTTAACACACTTTCAAGGATTTCTCACATCGTTGTTATTCGATCTTAAAGAACCATTCGTAACTTGTCACATAATTTTTGATGTTTATCATCATTCTGCTTGTCATTCATAAATCGGTATTAATATAAAATATTATATCATGAATCAACGGATTTTAATATTCCAACGAAAAACCTTTTATCGCCATGGAGGTGTTCCGATAGAAAAGCCTTATTTGTCAACGATTTCTCGATAAATCCTTTGACCCTTTGATCGTTTTTTATGACAGCCAGCAACACCATAGGTTTATTTTAGTCTTCACACTTTCGAGAGTCTAAAAGATTCTCTCAAAATATCCCTCTTTTCATTGGCAATAATGCAAACAAATGTGTATCGTTTACTTAACTTCTTAATTGATTTGTATTGGTAACTTTCAGTTATCTTAAAATACACTCGCGATTTTGAACCATGCGTATATTTTTAGCCTGTAACATTTGCTACAGGAAAACATTTTAATTACCTTTGAAACGTCTTCGACAATGATAAAAGGAAGCACAAACTTGTGCCTCGTGAATATGTTTGAATAAGTAAAGTAATCGAAACGATATCAATTAAGCGAGCAAAAAGGGGCTCAAGGAGGGAGAGCTTCTTAAACATTTCAAGTGATTCTCGTATCAAGAATGAGTATTTATTAAGTCCTCCTTCGCGTAACGTGGTTAACTTGGGTCACCCAAGATATTCCACGCCTTTAGAACACCTTTAACCTTTCTTTTCAACCACTGACATTTTTAGTATGAAGAAGAGACGATTTGCGAAAAACACGAAGGGCACTTATAATACTTTTGAGTTTAACTTTGCAATGTGCAAGATGTGGATATCCTTTCTCTTTAAGCAATTTATATCCTTCGTAAGACCTGCAATTTAAAAGATCATCACAAATACACAAATACACAAAACGTAAACCTTATCTCTGGAAGCTTCCAAGTGTCAACGAGATTAAGAGTCGAATCTGATTCAATTCTAACATCACATGTATTAGAAAAAAGTTTCGATGATGAAATAAGAGTTCATGTTCATAATTCCGAGTATATAGTGTGTCCCGTATGAAATACAATTAGATAGCTATTGTATCCCTTAATTGGCTCCCCGCAGCCAGTATCCTGAAAGGGGGATTTTCCGCTGCCATGTTTTTACTGAATTTTTCAGATCACCCATATGTTTCATATAGAAACAAGCATCGTTATATAGTTAGGTGGCATGTTTTACGTGGGATACGCTGTATGTTAATTAATATATAAAATGACCTATTAACGATGTAAACAGACGGATTTTTTTCGCTAATCTTCCTAAGTGTGTCAACAGTTCGAGGATATGATAATAGAGAAAAATGTAAGTTCGATATCCTTCATGCTCGTTACGCGTGGAAGACGTAAGTTAACGTTGTTCGAAGTATTTAAAGTGATTATTTTTAGAAGCTACGGAGTATAGGTGTTGCAATATCGATAAAGCATCGACGAGACCTTCTCCGCAAGGTTATCCATCCTTAAGCTGGAGCTCGATACTACGTATATAATACATATATTGTAATAAATTGCATTTCATTTTATGGAAAATATTACTAATATAAAAATATTATCGATCTTTAACAATAATGTGGTAATATAAAAATGTGAGTGGCCTTACATATTCAAAGAAGAGAATTCATAATATTATCTGCATAGTTATAACACATATTTTATATTACTTATTTATTAAAGTCAGCGTAAAGTCAGCAATTACAAAAGTCATCAATCAAGATTCATGGTCTTTCGTAAATGTTACTTTATCGTATATATATTTCATGGAATAGTTATATTGTAAATAATACACTAATAAGATGAAATAATCGAATGAATCTTTTAGCGTTATTCTGGATGTGTTAACGTTTTCATCTCTCGATGTAACAAACGTATGACAGCGTTATACGTTTGAAACGAACTGAAACTCCTTGAATGCATTCCACGATGAATAGTGAAACAATTGAAGTGTATTATTCGCGAACACTTTGTTTACTGCGAAGGCAAACTTATTGATCATCCGAATGTCTTCTTTACTGTCTTCTTTAATTTGTATGAACGAACTATGGTTCCAAACGATTCGAATCTTCAATACACCTTCATTACATTTTCAGTGAACCGAATTCAATGACATTTCCATTAACTTCAAAAATCCGATGATAATATCCTTTCTATTTAGTTACACTAGTCCATTTTTTATTTTTATATCTTCCACTCAAAATAAACTAAACAAACGTTTTTTTTTTAGTTTTTATTCAAATGCACGTATTTTTTGATTTCGTATACTGGAATGGGTATTTGACAAAATCTTTCAATAAGTGCAATTTTATGTATCAGTATTATTATAAACGAATATTATTATAAATGGAAATTGTTGTATATAAATAAGAAAATATATAATATTTTTAAATGAAGGCTACGAACAATGACTAATAAATACGATATAAATAAAGCATTGTAAGAAACATGCAAGTGTCAGGATGATAATAAATAATAAATCAACCTCATATTACGAGAGTTACTCAAATATTTATCATAAGGTCTGTAATAATTCTTTCTTATCCCATACGGGATATGTAATCTATTTGTATGATGCATGATTTTTATCTTTTAGATTTCTACCTTGTTCATATTTGCCATGGAAGATGACGTAGTTCCGTAAAATTGTAGGAACTCTCCGATGCTGTTTATAGGTTTGCAGTTGGAAATCTATTTATGTCTGGAAATTACGGCAACTCGTGCACTTTCGATCCGGTTCCAAGTTCCCGAATCTTACGCCGAAACTGTTTTCAAGTAAAATGGTTTACTTATTCGGATTCCTTAAAATCAAGATTTAAAACGCACAGCGAATCACTGAGATTCATTCTGTAACATACTTCTGTTGATTGAACGGCTTTGCGAGATTATATAAGCAATGTATTAATTATTGGAAACGATTGTTCCCCCAAAAGTGCGTACTCAATTATTCGCACTTAAAGCTCGTTGCTTTCTAGAATTCTTTACTAATCGTGAGTGTGACGAGGTAATTTTATGTATGGCTTAAAATTATTCATTATTACATCTTAATTCAGATCCTAGAATAACTGTGCGGAATGAAATATTGTTGAAAATGTGTTTACATATATATTTGATTATTTAATACTTGATCTGACTACTCTAAAAAAGTGCTAATCTCAAGAAATATATATAATTTAATTATATCTCTAATTGAACTTGGAAAATTAATTTAAGGAAACGAATTTTAGGTGCTGGTAAGTGCAGTTACAATTAACTTCCATTAGAATCATAAACAAACTATATCATGCGAAGCGAATTGTTTTTTAATTAAAATCCTAGAAAACTTGAAATTCAAGATAGCGAACTGTTTTTTAAAATTAAAATCCTAGAAAACTTGGAATTTAAAATGGCGAACTGTTTCTTTTAGATTAAAATCTTAGAAAACTTGAAATTCAAGATAGTGAATTATTGTTTCTTAAATGAAAATCCTAGAAAACTTAAAATTTAAAATGGCGAATTGTTTCTTTCAGATTAAAATTGTAGAAAATGTGAAATTCAATATGGGGAACATCCAAACTTCGTCTTCTATAATCACTCATAATTAGTATTTCCCTTCTGTTAGTGAAAACGTTTTATTAAACTCTGAAAGTTACAATAGCAGTAGAGTTTTTTTTCTGTTATTTACGATTTTGTTTACTGTAGAATCACATACAAGGTTACAGTGTTATGTAAAACTTTCCATTCATAATCGGCACAGCATTTTCACGTGAATGTTTACTTTCATCTTGTCAAGTTACACATTTTCCACGTCTAAGAAAGTATTCTTCAATTCACTGCAAAGCTTTACAAGTAACATAAATAAATTCTCAACCCCACATAAAAGAAATCAATTTTACCTTATATTGAAAAAGATCTGTATCAAAGCCAAATAATTCTCTCAAAATACTGAAAGAAGAATAATTATTTCAATTAGATAAGTTTACGAAGAATCCTATTATTACATCCTAATATATAATGTATTCAAAAAATATTATCGACGATGTTTCTCAACGGAACTATCAAAGTTACGAGCAGACCGGATGCGCCAGGAAGAACGATGATGCCGGTTATGCATGCAAAGTCTCGTTATATTACCAGGTAATTTCGAGTCGAGTGCGATAAGAAAGATTCACGTTAATTGTAATCGGCACGAACGAAAATTTTACACGATACGTGCGTACATGGCTCTGTGTCATCAATGTGAACGTACAGCAAGTATGTACTATATCGAAGAGACCTTGTGTGTATATATATATATATATCATGTCAAGAAAAGATTAAAAGATCATCTCTTCGAGCGATCATTCTTTCTCAGCTCGTTTCACCTAGAATTTGGTCGTTAATCGTTCGATCTGCAACGCGGCAGAGATTAACGGTGAATTTCCCTTTAATTTCAAACCAAAGAATATGGTAGATCTTCTGTCTCCGTCGAACTTCGTCATTGTTCCTTTGCACGGTTATCAGCGTTTGAAAAATGTTCGGCGGTCACGAAAGAACACGGACAGCATCGTGAGACAGATTATATATATAATAATATAACATACTTTTAGAAGCTAGAGGATCACATAATCTTACGAGAAATAGAGTTTCGAACGTTGTGCATGGCAAACGTGTCATCAGGTTCGCTTTATCGTCGATACGTCATTTCTTAATTTGTAGAATACGTAAACATGTGCGCAGTGAACTTTGGACAAATGTCGGACAAAAGGAAACAGCGTTCATCAAGGAGGAATAATCATTTTTGTAGATATATTATATGTTACTTAGCATATAAACATTTTCTGCATGAATTCATTAATGATAATTAAATGAAGTTGCAAGTGGACTTCCTTGTTTATCTTTAGTATTTTAATACCCAAGAGGATCCGGTCGTAAGAAGTTCCGTAGATTTATACTACTTGAAGTCTGACCTTTAATACGCTTATACTACTTGTCGAGTATGCTACAGTAGTAAAACCACGATTTTCGTGCGGCATTATATTTCAGTGACACATTCTCAGCATAAATAATGAGTTATCTTATCTTCATTGAATGTATCGTTTTCCTCATTTCACCTCCTATTCGGTTAAGAAATACTTCGTTTATATGAGTTCACTTAATGTTTAACATTTCCTACATTCCTACCTTCTTTGGTTATTGTGGTACATCATTATATTTATTTTGTCTGCAAAGATTAAGAAAATTAATCTATGCGTTGTGATTCGATATCTATCATCACAATTAGGCCAAAACTGTGGACGAAACTGAAAAATATCATCGTTCATGATGCAGATGTGTGACAAATAAACTGCATAAACGATGACTGAATTTATTACCTTTTCACTCGTATTATTATTTTGTTGTAACTGTTCAATGTTTTAATGTCTTCTTTGTCCAAAGTACACCGCGCGTAGGCTCGATTGTAATATTTATGTCCCGTAAATGTCTTCAGTACTGTGTAAGAGAGCATTAACTCAATTATACTCGTAAAATGTAAAATTGTAATTTCAGCGAATATAAACGTTGGCTGGCTTTTTGGACTGGCTTGACTTTGTCTAACAATTCATGAGTCTCACTTCCGGTGAGCGCGGCAATTCCATCGAGCGTTATGTTCGCGGCAAAAAATAGTACAAAATTCCAAGAGTAGACGCATAGAAAAATTGCATTGAGAACTGTCGGTCGGTGAACTTAAATTATATAATATTACACATAGAAACCTATTTACACATATCGATTAAACGGAAGGTTCGAGCTTATTACATTTAGTACTTCATGGCCACCCTATGTACTTAAATTTAATCACTTACGCTTATCGTTAGACATAGACACCTTAATAGAGATAACTCATGTGTACCGTCAATACTATATTAGAGTGTGTATACATTTTTTTTCCTTATATATATCACTGTACCAGGTGAGTCTGAAGAAATCGAATTCTTATCTCTGGACTCTTAGAATATTTCTACCTTTTCTCCGATGGTTCTTCCATCACCTAGTACGTATCGCTTTGTAATATACCTTATTAACTGTTTATATATAGATGTAACATTTGCTATAACTTTAAGTGGACCCCAACGGTAGTCGAACGTGCACGCCTGTGTACCAACGCAATTTTAATTTGGACAAACTCGAACAATCATATTTATAATAATCCTTGCGATAATATTGGGTTGTGTCATGAATAAGTTCCATTTTTAAAGGAAAGTTTATTCAGCAATAAAATTGCAAACGAGACACTTCAACTATTAAATTTAGACTGACGATGAGAGACAATTTTCTAATCGTCGCTAAACAAATTTAAATCGTACGAAATATGAACAGGCAATTCTTTGAAAAACAATTACACTCTACCTGCAGCAGAACTTATTTATGACACAGCCCAATAATAATATCTATCAATAACTACTTTATTACTTATACTTGCTTAGAAGGCTGTTTAATTTCATTCAGTTATATTATATTATTATTTTGCAGAGAGAGAGAGAGAGAGAGAGAGAGAGAGAGAGAGAGAGAGAGAGAGAGAGAGAGAGAGCGCTTAATTAGTTGAAACTTTATCGTAATGATTTGTTGAATTGATTGTTGGATTCAAGACGTTAAAGTATGATTATCAATGTGAATATTACGCAGGTATATCTTATATTGTTTATAGTTCGTCAGATGTAAATATAAGTAGTGTAATTATTAATTACAAACTGAATAACATGACATGAGCTTGTGCAATCTTATGAATTACGTGATATTTTGATTGTAAAATAATATTGAATGTATATCTTCGAATAGGACAAACTAACAATAAATGTTGTGCTGAAACGTCGATCGGGTCGAATATTCCGTAACATTTTGATATTATCTTTTTCTAGAATAAAGAATATTGAAACTCCTCGACGTAAAAGTTACCTTGGTACACAAGCATTAAAGATTTTTGTTTGTAACAGTTTAAGTATAAATATTTCAGTGTAAATAGATAATTTGAGTACTCGTTACTCGAAAGACACATCTAACTCGCATTAACGTTGCGTTTATAAGATTTCTGGAAATGCTCGCTACAATATTGTTTGCCTTCTAAAAATCTTCTTCGAAAAAATAACATCGAGATTGAGTGCAGGGTGCTGGATAAATCTTATCGATAAATTGTAGAATGTTGACAACGTACTTCCCTTTTACAGCTCCTTACTTTGTCTTATAAATATGCTTACACTTTGTCTCTCATTCTTTACACCAGTTATGGGTCTTCTAATCGGAAGCAACGTCGTTTTATTTACAAGTTCTTTCTGCTAGTCTGAAGAAACTATTCTATTCTGAAGGGCAAAGGTGGATCAACATTTGTGTATAAAGATTCATTGTATATAATACCTCGGTACTCGTTAACACGAAACTTTGTATTAATTTACAGTATCCGAGAAACAAGTACGTGGCTTAGAACTTCTTCATTTTTCTAGCTCTTTCTACGAAGTCTTTTGAGATCGAATTTTTCGGAAGAAACAAAACATCTAATTTGTTCAACAAATCTTTTCTACATATACAGTGCGTTTTGAAAGTCAATTAACGGTAGTGACCTAGGGTACCGGAAAGTAATCAATTATTTTTCACGTACTTTATGAAACTCAATTTATTTTTTCATATTAAATATTGTTCTATTAAATAATCTCCATCGTTATTTATGATCCCTGTCCGATGACCCTGCAATGAAATAATTCCCTTTTTGAAACAATCAAATTCCCAACTTTCCGGGTGTCTGCACTCCTGAATTGATTACTTTCCGGTACCCCTAATACAACTAAAATATTCCATGAAATATAAATAATATGACATTTTTTTCAACCGTACAGACAAAGATACTTTTTGTTAATATCAGTATTGTTACTGACAGTATGAAGATTATCTTTCTTGAAATATTTTCCTTACCCTATCCAAGATTGTCGGCTACACACCTTTTACAGGGGCACAGCGACTTTCCGAATGCACTGTATATAAAATTCGGATATTTATTTCAAAGGAAAACAAGAAACAAAATTATTATATTATATACATAGATATATACATATAAATTAATTTCGTTCCTTGTTTATCTTCGAAATAAATATTGGAGTTTTAGAAAAGAAATAAAACCTCTAAATTGTTCAACCAACCTGTTCTACGTATACAGAAAAATGAATTTTGTTTCTTGCCTTTCTTCGAAATAAATGTGACAAGTTGTTAGTTCTTTTCGTTATAAAATATCGCTTAGAAATACCTAATTGGTCGAGACAGAAATCCGTCCGTGACGACAGTCACGTGTACAAAAATTAATCTAACATTCCACGTACTCTGCACGAAGTGGTGCATAATCATAATATGCGTTGATTGTTTACAGAACTTTGCGCTTACGAGCATATTTTCTGAAGTCGATAATTAGAAATCGCACTCTTATAAATATGGGTACCGAGTTAATTTAAGTAGTTAATAATTTTTAATTTTTCAGAATATGCTGAAGGCTTTCACTATGACTCCCCCATATATATTTTAAAGTGGATATACATTAAATAAAAAAAAAATACAAAAATAATTGAATTTCCTACTCTTCAAGGTTTGTACTTATATGGAGTTAGTTCAGATTGTTAATAATTTCCATAATTTACCACAAATCTTCAATATCTTGAATTTGAAAGTTCACATAGCGTAAATAAAAAATAGAAATATTCAGAAATGTCCTATGAAATTTGTACATCGAGTTAGTTCACATTGTTAATAACTTCCATAATTTTCTACCATAATCCTCAGTATCCTCTATGTGAAAACTGCCATATGGTAATACATAAATTAAATCGTGAACAAAGGAATTCGTCTTTGTCAAGAGTCACGAGTACAAAAATAAAAAACTGAAGTTAGCTTTTAGGCTGAAATATTCAGAGCTTTAAAATGTGTAAGAAATTAGATTGTCCAACTCGGTAAGCGCAAAGTGTTTCAGAACAAGTCACGTACATACTTCTACGTATCTCACGGAATATCCTGTAACAATACAGCGACGCTAGGACTTACTAAACCAAAACAATTCCACATTTCACTTTCACTTTGTAAGCTCTTCGATCAACAAAGTACATCACGCTTTATTTTTTATTAAACATTAATTTTATATCGTGGGCAGAACGATCGCGAGTATTTACGTGTTCCACATTTTCCACTAATATCGTGTGAACTTCATTTTGTAAAAGAACTATGGTTTTTCATAATAGGCCATCGAAACACTCGATTGCTTGTAATTTGTTTGACAAAGGGAAAGTTAGTAAGAACATAACTTTAGAGAATTCTAGAATGACATACTTTGATTAGGAATACTTGAACGGTAGAAAATGTAAATAGAGTTTTTAGTAATAGATTTGTAGAAATAAATAACTCCGTTGAAAGATTGCAATGTACTGGTTTTGAGAGGATTATCATTATAATCAGAAGGCTGGATTATAATGAGTAATCCTATTTGAGGCCACTGTGAAACGTAGCGTACTTTGATTATTTAGAGTATATTTCCTCGATCTTCGGAAGATAATTTGTAATAATAATCCTGAACCCTTGGTACCGAAGTGAGTATTATTAAAGACACTCCTCGTCGGAAAATACAAAACACGACTGTTGCCTATCGAGAGAGAGAGAGAGAGAGAGAGAGAGAGAGAGAGAGAGAGAGAGAGAGATTTTTTTCGTAATTATATTTAAAATTTCACTTCGAACGTTTAGCTAGAATTCGCCAAATAAAACATTTCACGTAATTATTTTGACACCATCATTAATATCGAACGATTTTGTACAATCCCTCTCACGAAGTGTCTTAAAAAATAAAATGCTCCATAGCCAATCTAAAAGTAATCTATTTTAATAACAGATCCATGTAATTCTCGAAGGTATTAATTATGCAAGCGTAATGAGTGACTTTCTAAAGATAGAATTTTAATTAAGAAGACCTTCACGGAGGTTTGATTAAACGCTTTATATAAACTCAGGAATGTAACTCTGCGAGATGAATTAAATATGGAATCGGGTCTTTCGCAGTATTGTTACGGCTTTGGAAGAGTGTAATTAGTTATAATTATAGTGTCATTCATCAATTTCCGAAGTGAAGTTTCAAAAATGCATACGAGATCAAATTAGAATGGTATTTCTAGGCCAATCTTCTCACTCTTCCTACATCTGCTTGTCGCTCCGCTTCGATTATATTAATGCTATCGTTTCGAAGCAACTCTTTATATTAATTTTAATCACTAGACGTGTATGCATGTATATGTTTAACAAATGTCAAGCTACAGGAGAATATACCGTTAGAGAAGGTAGATGGATTCTTGATAAAGAGATAAAGAGAGAGAGAGAGAAAGAAGATAGAGATAGAGTTACGATAATTATCCTAAATGCAACGGAACAGTCCGGGAAATTGTGTCTCTTATCTTGGCACGTAAAATCACACTTAGCATACTACGCCATCTTCGATGTCAGGTCTCGAGCATTCTTCTTTTCAACTATGTTTAATCAGTATGTTATATGTCATCCTTTGTTCTTTTGTTCTTTCCTCATTCATTCCTTCAAGCTTCATTATGAGTTTCTTATTCTTTTATTTGTTCGTATATCTCGGTGCAAACGCTTCCTTTTACGTAATGATATAGATTCTTTTCTGTTTAACAAGTTCCCCAGTATATTTCAAGAGATTCGAGTATTTCATGTGCAGCGTGTTTCGTAAACATCTGATCGTGTTTCAAACGTGTCTTCTGTTGAATTCGAAGATGGAGGAAGCCCGCAAAAACACATTTTTGAAAACCCATTCGGTTTTTATTACGACCTTTCAAGTTTTATGTTTTTTTCTGTCATATTTTTAAGACTTGGGACGTTGATAACGTACTTCCGCCGATGTTCTAATTTAGAACATTATGGAGAGTAAGACTAGAATATATGTACAATGTACATCTATATTCTGTTTCGCTTTTCAAATTCATAAAAAGTACATTTGAAATTTAGTCAAATATTTTCGAAACACTATGTATGCTATTTTCCTTGTGTTCTGATGGTAGTTGATTTATATTAGCCACGTAACAAATATAATTATTATATATACTATTCTATGTATATAACATGTTTTTGTACAGAGCTTCATTTTAGTTTTCGAAAGAAAAATGGAGTCTTTTACGATAGTAACGAACTGTATTGGCTGCATACAGGGTGTTCGATCGAGTATTCGCGCAACATTTTTCATTAAGGAAGAATAATAATTTGCAGGATGTCTGCGAGGAATTCAGAATTCTGTTCAATGTTAGAACATTATCTTTTGATTTCTTTTATGAATTATCCTTGATTTCTTAAAACGGAAATATTTCATCCGATATTAATGTTTATTTCTATAGATCTACCGTTTCCGCACATGTTAATAAATCAGTAAGAATATTCTTCATATCTTTGTATCTAAACCGAATATAATCACTTTCAAGACAATTCCATATGTTCGAATATATTTAACGTCAAAATAATTACCATTTTTTTCAATTTGGTATTCTTGCATATTCTGCAAAAACAGCCAAGTAAGAGAACTATGGAATTCTCCATGTATTCTATTTCCTGCGAGATAATATCAGAATTAACAGAAATGATTACAAACATCGCGGAACTCATGCAAGCCTGATGTAAACTGCTGTTTACTATCACGCATCTTCCATCATCATAAATCGCTTTACCGATATCACGGAAATTCGCATTCATAAATGACCTCCAGACCGGTCGGCCAGGCATTTTCACTATGCGCATGTGTTTCAATAACCGATAAACAGAATATCAAGGTTTCATTGATATCGAACACCCGGTAGACAAGATAGAAAAGTGCACTTTCCTCAGCCTAGTGCCTCCACGCTGAGTACACGGTACGCATGTATAATATATATATATAGTATATATATATATAGTATGTATATATATGTATATATAGAAAGTTACAAAAGATAAAAGAATCGAGTACAATATACATATACAGAGTGTCCCAAGAGAGACAGTATTACCGGACTTGCCATTCTACTTTCTTCGAAGAGTTACCGGTAGCTCCTTCTACATGTTCTTTCAATCCTTCTTTATGTACCCCTTTTCTTTGGTCTGCAGTAACCGGGAATTCCTGCTCTCTTTCTTTCTTCGAAAGGATGAACTTTCACTCTACGGAACCCACGGCTCCGCTTAGTTCTGTAGTTTTGGGCGTCCATTATTAAGCTTCGTCCGAGTGGGAACCCTGAGAGCTACGCTTCTTCTTGTGGTTACCGTGATGGTGATGATGGTGATGATGATGATGTTGATGGTGATGTTCGGTGTGCATCAGGGCATCGGTTTCTGGTTGATTTTGGTGACCTACCAAAAGATCTAGGGTACCCCGTGGAAGTCCAGATTGATCGTTACTACGAGGCGGAAGGGGCGTTGCTACGGGTGACTCGGCCGGCAAGGGCACACAGTGCAAGACATAGCATCTGACACCTGCCAGGATAATACCTGGAAATCGAGATAATCTTGTTAGTATCATAGAAATGTAAACCATTGTTTATCCCGGCTGCTACTTTACTCGGAGCAACAATGTATAACTTGTACTCGGCGAGAATTAATGCGAAAGTCTGAAGAAAGTGAATTATTTTGTGCTGTTTTACAATAATATATCTATTTGATATTTAAAAGTGGTCAATTATTATTTGTCTAGAAAAAAGTGAAATAATTTGATGTAGAAACAGACAATAAAAGGTTAATAAATCTTTAGAAATAAATTGTACCCTAATGTATTAAATTAGAGAAAATAAAATAATTTCTCATATATTATGTCATGTTTATCAACTTTATTGACCAGCAAAGGTTTGTGATGAGGTACATTTCCGATATAGTAAATTGTGGCTGACGAGTGAGTAGAAATTGTCTCTAACGAGCTTAAATAGTAATTAACGTGCGCGATAAATTCACCTGGATATATTGGAAAACAATACGATAATGAATGCGTTGCGCGTGATCGTAATTGAGATTGACAGAATAAATTTCGTTCCTTCGTGTCAATGTATAATACTTGCACGTTATTGCTCGCGGTTGTTATGAAATGAATTTTACAGCGTTACGCAAAGTAAGCTCCGACCGATTGCTCGTTAATTAAAACAGTTCATACGTCGTTGATCTATGAATATATAATACAAGTCACCCGTGATTTGCAACAAAGCAGTTTAATATTATCTCAAAACTTATATGGCCGTCTGAGAGTTCTGCATTTATCAATACACTTCTCTATCCTACATTCGCACAAAATTAGCTGGAAACCTAGCAAAATGCACTAATCGTAAGCATAATTATAACTTCGGAGCTAATGAATATTCAGTACAGCAGCCCGTTATCTTATTCGAACTTGTAAGTTCGATATCATTAATGCAATATGAATCTTATCGTGTACACAATCACGAGGAAGAAAAAGTGTGTTCCTCTAAAGTGTATCTAGTTGGAAATACATGCTTTACATCTCACACATAAAGACTTAGAAAACATGAAGATTTTAAATCAACTCTTCGCAAGTATATCTGTTATTCTCCTCACCCTGTGAAAGTGCTAGAAAAAAATAGACCGAAACAGTGCAGATTTCTTTTAGCTGGATTGCTCGCATAAGAAATTGCTGAGAGAAACCTCCACCAGAGATTCTGGCCGTATTTCTCCGGACTTCTTTGTACCCAGTTTCTTGGACTATAAAATAAGCTCACCGAGTAGAAGCAGTGTGGAACCCGCAACAAGCAGAGCGAGTCTGTGGTCGGTGGTCGTTGCACCAGGGGCAAGTTGGACTAAACCGACGACCAGCACAACCGCACCCAACAATAGGCAGACCACCACTGCGTGTAGACCGGAAATCTGCGAATCACACGTTTTCCTTTAATAATTTTTCGTTGCTTCGCTTAATCCTGGAAACTCTCACGATTGCATAACCTGCTAGCGATATTACATTCCGATTCTGATTATAATAAATGTATGACAATGAAAATAGATTTTTATTTGACACTTTGACCTCTTTATTACATACATTATTATAGGTCACAAATACCCATTCGTTATTCATAAATATTTATCTTATTCATCCCTAAATATCATTCAATCATTTATTCGCGCACTTTCTGATAATAACATTAACCATTTGCACTCGAGAGGCGATTCTCAGTTGCCACTTAGTTTATTGCAGATACCGACAAGCGACATTAAGATTGACTCCAGATATTTTTTTCATTAAATTTTAACTTATCGCCAAGAATGTAGTAAATCTTAATGTCGCCTCTCATTCGCCACCCGAGTTGCTGCGATAAGTCTAAATAATAAATAATCTCGAGTGCAAAGGATTAATATTCCTGAATGATTCATTTTTCATACTATTATATTAACAAGATCTATGACAATAGAACGTTTTCTAGTTCGCCGTAATTTGTTTTCGTTGTGTGAAACTTTCACGGGAGGGCATCGAAAATATACTGATTCCTTTATCATTCATAATGATCGATACGAAAGAATAAAAGTAAGGCCTTTTTAAGGAAAGAAAGTTTAGTTAAGCACCTTGCCGCAAAGGTAGAGCTCAGGTAATGGTTCTAGATGGCCATTGTGACCATGAGGACTTGGGGTTGGTGGTGAACCCTGAGGCGGCATCCACTGACCACCGAGATAAAGCTGACTAGGACGTTTCAACCTTTTTTCCTGTCTCTTCCTTTCATGGCGTACCGCCACTGCTGGCATAGCACCGATCATCCTATGAAACAATGCCGATAATGTTAGTATGTGTTCGGAAGGGGAAATCAGAGCAAACATAATGTTACGAAAAAATACCGTTTGCGTCTGCAAAATGTCGATAATAATTCTGGGTCAAAGCGGGCGCCGGGTGTTCCTCAATCTCTGAACTTCGAAAGGCATTACATATACTTTTGATGAAATAAGAGTAAGAAACTTTTAGAAACTTGAAATGTTTCATGGAGCACTACGAACTTATTGTTTCAATACCAATGCGATCACTTATTGAAATATTTTCTGGTTTATATTAATAGTATGGATTGATATTGTGCAATAACGATCAATAATGGAGTGTCACTAATTAACGTCAACTAACGCCTCGTTAAATCTGAATTGAATGGCATTAGCTTTGTCCTGATTACGAAGGTTTATCTATAGATTGGAATGGAACCCCAAGAGGCAAGGAGTATTGAACGATCTCTAAAGGGTTAAATGCTTGGTTACATGAATGCAACAAGTGCACAGCATTTACAATATTACGTAGAAATTATTAATCATCTTACCGCAAATCTGTCGGGAGTTAACGAATCCATTTAGAATGATGGATTGCACGATGATTTTTCATTCAATAAAGAATGTATTGCGGTGTGCGTATATTGGATTAATTCAATTGAAACGAATCAATAATAATGATGGAGATATTATACCATCAAATTTGCTCAAACAAGAATTTTACGGCACACGCAGCAATATGGAAATTGATATGAAATACAAGCTGCCCACACACACACACACACGCACACACGATGTTAGTTAGTATGAGTATATATATACATATATGCTTGTGGGTGTGTACTACCCGTACTATCACGCAATTACAATAAACTGTATATGCGAAGCACATAATATGAATCATATCTTGTGCAAAGTTTCAAAACTGATGTAAAATCCATATATATAACATCCATTTTAATATACAGGTAACCCCCGTATAACGCGGGAGTATATTGCGTTATAGAAATCGCGTTATGCGAAACTCGGATTATATACACGCGTTATATCGAAGTCGCATTGTACATGTGCCGCGTTATACCAGGATAGCCACACGTACCACGTTGTACGAAGGTTACCTGCTGTATGTTTGTATGTACATATGTATATAGAATTGTACAATATATGTCATATATACGTTTTTATATACATATATATACACGAACCTTACACACACATATATGTGTATTTATTTATATCTATATACTAATTGCTATATGTATGAATATTTACAAATACATATATGTGAATATGTTTATGCTAATTATTACTCCATATATTCCTGGTTATATGCTGTACATTAAATTTTACATAAATATTACTATCTGCAACTGTATACAAATGATCGACTTCTTTATCAAAAAATATTAATGGCAGCAAACATTGAACAATGGATTTTATATCAGTTTTCAAACTTTGCACAAGGTATCACATGTGTTACGTACTTGGATATACAGTTCATAAAAATTCCATATCATATTTACCAGAATTAAGTGATCGCATGGGACACGCATTTACATTCAATTTCCATATCTGATAAGCGCACAGCCCTTATTTGTATTAGTGCACCTTTTACCATAACAGTTTCAAATGTACTGTTCAATTCCACTTATAGTGCAATTTAATATTTAATGATATAATATTTTCCATTAATAACTGACGCACAGCAATATAATTACTAAAAATCAATATTTGCAAGCTCACCGATATTCCTCCATCGTTGTTGCAAAATAACCCAATTTCCGTAGCATTAATTATCGACCAGGAAAACAATTTTACATTTAAGGCCTAAATACCATATTTTTTAAACTAATCGGCGGTCACTTAAACTAATAAAATATCTTATACTTCAAAATTGATCGGGGATAACATTAGATTATTATCACCAATACTCAGCATTCCTTCGGTAAACAGATCATTTATTTTTGGTTCGGAATTTCATTATTGATATTCAATTCTACGCAACCATCCTCTACTGAAAACCCGAGTTATTTTATCAGGCAAACTAGAAGAATATATAATAAAGTAGAAAGTATGTTCAACGTATGAAAATTATTGATGAAGTAGATGGAATATCATGTAAAATGTGCAATATGTTCGTTTGAAAATATTAAATGGCGGATGCCGTTTCGGTAGGTTCGTGAACCAGGAGAAGCTATGAACTTTGGTGACCTGAGGTGACCTCGTCGGTCGATACGTCACTACTTCCACTTTCCCCCTCCCCAGTGGAATCCCCTGGGAGCTGAAATGCACCCTGGTTCCATGGGGTTGCGCGAACCCAGGCTAAAAGTGAGCCTGCTATGTTTTAATCGTCTTCCTTCTCGTATGTTCTCATATTTTCCCAAATAGTTCTAATTGGAAAGAAAACACTATAAGTCGCTAACAAACGAATCGTTCACAGCGACGAAACTAAGGCAAATACACAAAGTTGGGTTTGTTTTTCTTCTAAGCGTTAAAGAGATTTTCCTTGGCGAATTTGTCGCAATTACCGTAAGTTTTAATTAGATTTTTGGGAAGAAATACTTGGAAATCTTATTCATATTTCAGTATCAAAATTAGATAATTGATTGGATTCGAATCATATTCATTAAAGAATTATAAATAAATTCATGTTGTAAGCTTTATTCGCTCGTGTATTTACTTCCATGCTATCGAGTCCGAAATTTTGAAATACGGATTGATAAATGTGGAGTGGAAAATTTCGAAACAAAATGGATTCCGTGTTTCCTTTAATACCCATAACGAACAGTTTGGATTCGTAATCGCACGGTTTTTATCATTGTTAATAAAATTGATATAATGTTAACTACCCATGATGATATATTACAATAAGCGGATATTGAGACTGTTACTGTGTTAGAATTCCAAATATATTAGTTTCAGTTCAATGGAAAATTAAAATATATGTTTTAACTATATGCATTTTCCTGTTTCCAAGCATCTCTGATGTGTTTTCTATATAACAGAAACAGAACGCTTCTAAAAGATTTTATAGTTTCTGATCCTACTTGGACAATTTTGATTAAAAAGCAAACGTTAAATACTGATTATGAAAATTAATCAGCCTTTTACGGATGTAGATATGTATACTCCGGTGCAATTCAATGTTAAACAAATTATTTTGTTTAATTTTAATTTGATTGATTATATTATGCAAATATTATGTCACATTGGAGCTGACTCAAGAGAGCAAATGGTTAATTAAGCAATTCTATTGTTAATAATTTGTCCATCGACTATAATCGTTTGGAACACATTTAAATGAGCAAACATTGATTATCTTTAACAATAGAACTACCGAACATATCGTTGTCAAAAACGTAACATTCATTAACTAAGATTTTCATGTAAGCGAGTTAGAGAGGTTTTTAAATTTCAAATATTTTACAGTCAAATTGCACATACTGAATAAAAAATTTGTTCCTCTGTAAGTAATCAATTTAAAGAAATCACAGCTCTTCGAAAAGATGGATAACAAAAAGTTACAACAATAAATACAGAAAAATGTTTTTAATAAATATAGTTAATGAATTTTACCTCTATAACATCAATATAATCAGTTATACTTATACATTTATTTATATAGAAATTATGGCTGAAGGATGCAAGCAAATTAATGGATTTAATTATGTGTATTATGTTTTAAACTAATCGACGACCCTTTAAACTCAAAAACATGTTATATCAAAATTGATATGGCACAGCATTAGATTATTATTAATAATATTAAAAACAGTCCCTTTATAAAGTAATGGCTTATAAACAATGCGTCGTGTATCTGCATAATTTCATTAAACATTGGAGACTAGTCATTTTCACTACTTTGGTCATTCTAGTGTTAAGGAATATGGTTTCAGAGAAACATGTTGCTGAATTTTTTAGTAATACATATGATGGTAGTATATCTTTTTTGACAGTATTCGGAATATGAAATGCTTTTGTAAATTTATCTTTCTGACGGAGTTATAAATGAACCAATGTACGCCAGCGCATATACGGCGATCCTTCAAAAGATTCGATGAATATTTCCCGGAAGTATATCGTATATTAACAGCGGTATAAATCCTCTTACACCTACATGTACGTGGCTTCCATCTATTGAAGAATAATCACGATTATTGCTCTAATGGACAGTAAATATTGTAAAATGGAATGTGCAGTTTGCAGGGTCTAATCTTGCATATTATATCAGAGTTATCGAATTGTTTACGTATGAAGTACCTTTTCAAATAAATATGAAGAATAATATCATCCGTTCAGCGAATTAACACTAGAACTACAGAACATATACACAGTTATACATACACATTTATTTATATAGACATTATGGCTGGAAAATTTAAATTAATTAAAGGATTTAATTATTTGAGTTATGTATATGAAACAAATATATATTAAATGCCAATAAATGCACCGTGTTATATTCAACTAATTTAACTAAAAATGGCAGACAAGTCATTTTTACCCCTTTGGTAGTTCTAGTGTAAAACCGTATTATACTTTAGTATGTCCTTTTTGGTATGAGCTTATAAAATGGGGACAATATGTGACTTAAATTCTAGATTTTATCCAATATAATTAAATATAGATTTTGTTTGCTAGACTACCTATACCTTGTTAGAAAAATGAAATTACTTTAGTAATTAATAGTATAAATGTCAAATTATGACCATTAAGATAATTTGCCAATTAAAGGATAGCATACCTTTCAAACTAATCAATAAGCTATTAAATTAATAAAATATGCTATATTTCATAATTAATCTGATGTAACATTTTATTATCACCAATGACATTCAACCACCCTCCATCACGTAAATCATATATTTAACGGTGGAAATTACATAATTGGTATTAAGCTCTATAAAAGTTATCAAAATGCCAATTATCTTATAAGGAAGATAAAGCAATATAATATAGTGACATTATCTCATAATTTATTGAAATCAATTCAATAATGAAGGTGATGAAGGTAATGTCATTATATTATATTGTTTCATTTTCCTGATAAGATAATTGATAGTTTTGAGAAATGAATCATTTTTATGGAATTCAATATCAGTTGTACAATTTCCAACTTCGTTAAATATATGATTTATGACTTATTGAATTGATATCAATAAGAGATAAAGTACATGACAAGTCTTAAGATACATACATGTATCTGTAAAATGTTCCACAGTGAAAAACGTGGAATAGCGAATTAGAATATTAAATTTCACTAATGAATAATAATACTAATAATAAAATAGCGAGAAGGTGAAAGTAATCCGACCTCGAAAACACCTCGTTTAAGGTAGATTTAGATCGTTTTCTCGGAGGCACATGTCAGGGTTATACTACTTTCTAATAATTACCACTTTGCCCTTAGAGACGTGTCAAGAAGTTGTCAAGAGGGATGAAGAGGGATGAAGAGGGATGAAGAGGAATGAAGAGAGAATAGGGTGGCCGGTATCGAATTCAAGGCTTCTCCTCGTAAACAACAATTATCTCACTATTAAGTCTCCGGATAATTTAAGGTATGAAATTGTATCCCGGAGGCGTTAAAGTAATTGCAAAATGGCTCAAACGGTTGATGGACACTCACCGTACATTCTCCTCTCTTTACGTAAATTGAACGTGAACACATATTTAAAAAAAGTCACAATCTTCATTAGAATAACGAGATTATTAAATATTGCCCATAAAATAGCACAGATTAGTACAATTAGTATGATCTAGTAACAAGAATTACTCGCAATTACACAAATCAACTGTAGTTCAACATCTTGGAAGAACGAGTGGCTTCATCAGTGTAACAGTCATCACGTAATTCCCCATCACTCAGGTTTTTATTAAGGAGGAAAAGATTAAAGACATTACAGCAGTCTATGGTGGTATCAAGTATAAAATATAATAGTACCTCCGAGACCGTAATCACGAAGACGCGGAGAATTAGTATCGCGTGGGGAATAAGAAACGTCGAATTATCAAAATGACGATAGTTAATCAAGCGTTGGATTCAGGTCACGCATTCACAATATGTAACCGGAATGTCCTAACTTCTAATAATGCTTGCCTCGCAGAAATTCTAGTTACATAATTAGAGATAACCATAACTTACCTCCCTTACAAGGAAATAAATGTTTCCCAGTAAACGAAGCGAAACAGAAACCACCCTTTCACTAAGATTCCTCGCTGAATTGAATTACTACTTTCAATCACTGTTATTCCTTGGATATAAATGTTGACTCTGTTAAGTTTCCTTCACGTCTACGAATTAATTTTTCATTCGCGCTGAATGAAACAAAATTTCTTCTTCTTAAGATACCGATGATAATAAACAATAAGGTTGTTTGCTTCGATAATACGATTCACAATGTTATGGAGACGCAATTCTATTATAATAATATAATATTTTAATTAATTGTAATAGCAGTAACTTAAAAATGATGGTTAGTATTTTATATTACATGGCTTGAATTTTGCATGAATTATTCGGTAGTTTGTATTATTTATTCATTAGTAATTGGAATAGAAAATATACTTTGGCTAGAAAAGTGACATACGAAAACATAACTGACAGGGTAGCCTTAAACACCCCTTAAACCGAAGTGCTCTGATTGATAGTCTTTAGCGTGGCGATACTTTGGTGTGATTACACCCTTCACGCCCTTATACTTTTCGCTTGAATCGACAAGACATCCACTCGAGAACGCTTAAACGAGCTTCCACGGTTATCGGCCAATATTCTGCATACACTTATATATCAAATGTGAGTGTGTTTGGTTAGTCAACTTAAAAATGTTCTATTATTCCTGTAAATAAAAACAAGTAAGTAACAAGTAATGCATCTAATGAAGAGGGTTTGTCAGTTGTCATGCATTCTGCTAACGTCGCGTTGTGCAGTGTAAGATGCATAAATATTAGTTATGTGCACAAGTGCATAAGTTAACGGCCTCGTATAAAGGAAATCTAGTTAAATGCGATTCTAACGAAGGTACTTTACGGGGAAATAGTAACGAAATTATTACTTAAACGCACCGAAAAAGGTGGCAATCGTTGCGCGTTCTTTTATAATTATTATTACAACGAAAAAATCAAATAGAATGAAAGATACGGATAGACAAGTATGTGGCTTCAAAGTTACCTGGAACTATAAAGGGTTAAAGTTCATTCCATATAACATCAAGCGATACGTTCATACGTTAATAACATTAATCTCCAATTTGATGGTATTGCAATTAATTAAAATATAATTACAATCGAATTGTAATGCTCCTTCCTGTATATAATTACAACGTTGAAAGGTAGCTGAAATGATTAATGGCAATTACAACAATCAATTAACGCAAATAAGTTTAGTAATATTTCGTTCAAATTAATGTGGATTAACTCAGTCTTGTCGTAAAAAATATCATACGACATTCCTTTGTTTTTGATTTCGCTAATAAATTCCAATAAATATATCGATTCTGGTAAATATATAATTATTTTGGTAAATACATAAGATTATCCTAATATTATAACAGAGCGCTTCTTACTGTTGAATTATCTGAAATATATACAGTGAGGTAAAAAGTATTTGTACAGCAACGAATTTTAAAAGAACATCGCAGAACTCTGTTGATTTTATAAAAAACATTTGAACAAACAAGTGGTATGTACATATTCTTAGAGATCTTCGCAATGAATTTCATCAAAGAAATATTGTTTATCCATATTTTTTACGAAAATATTTACAATTTGTTTCATGCGGAGATAAAGTCATACGAGATTATTGAATACTTTTTATACTCACTGTAAATCGAAAGAAAGATATGGGGATGACGATCAAATAGTTTGCCCAAAACAATATTGAATTTTTCATTGGGGATTGTAAACGATTTAAAGAGAACAACCAAGTTACAAAGAGACTGGAGCGTTTCATAAAGATTTATTCTCGAAAAGTCGTGCATCAGGTGTATACGTATAAGTGGTACAATAGAGAAATGGCAATAAGAAAGCTTATTTAATATCTAGTCATATGATAATTCCAATAGTAATAAGTTTCTGCAATAGTAGTTATGTAGTAGCCGTAAGTATAATAATGATAAGGATCGTCATTACCGCTCGTTACCATAAACGTTTCGATAAACGTTTCATATTCTTACTCCTCATACTTTAAACCTTACATCATGTAACTAGAATAAGATTCTTAAATTACTGTGAAAGCATTTTCGCTTCACTAGCCTGTTCCTCGTCCCGTGCTTCGTTATAATGCCGACATTGTTTTGCTTCCAATATCTGCCATCAAAGAATACTCTTTGAACTTTCATTAACTTTATATTTAGCTCATATTTTTCTCGAACGAAGAAAAATCTGATTTTTCTTGTTGCTTTACTGACATCAAACATTACTTGGAGAATTCACTGTGCTTCACTTGGATATCGCGTTTCCCATCGAAAGACAAATATTTTATAGATTTATCTCCCGGAATTGATATTTCTTTTAGTGTTCGCGGAAGGGAAGTTGTCTTTGAATTAAGGAAATATGTTTCATAGGAAAACCTGGAATATTCCTCCATTTCTAGGAACGAAAAGAGTGTATTTCCTTGGAAGTATTGTATTTCAAATGTGGACGAGAGAATTGGTTTTCTCGCGGGTCTTCTTTTTTTCACTGAGAACTTTTCTTTCCTACTCGAGTTTTGTATCAATCAACGAGGAGACAACAGATTCTAGATACCTTTACGATAGTGGTATTCTCGATCTGGACGAGCGTGAAATTTCCTATTTCATCGAATTCGCTCGAATTGGATCGCACGGAACGAGGAAACGTTTTAATGCGCCGGAAAATCGTCTGGTTTCGTTTCAAGTGAACTTCACACGTGCGTAATTTGCGCTTATGGATATTGGTTTACACGCTAATTGGCCCTCGAGTCTTTTCTTTACGACCCCTGAACCTCGTAATCGCAGAAAAAGAATCGAGCATACGATCGGATCCCTCGCGAGTCTTAATCAAACTTACAATATAACTTGCAATTGATTATCTCTGTGAAGTGAAGCCATTATGTTTAATTCTATAAAGGAATCCAACGTTAGTTACAATCAAACACTAATATTTCTAAAATGTTAAAAGAAATTTGATTTAAGTAGTTAAAAATTGGATTAATATGTAATCTACTATTTTCCAATTTTCGAATTAGAAATATATCGAATTGAAAGTACTTAATTATTGAAAAATATTTATTTTATGTATAACATTATATGTTCTACAGATCAAAGAACATTAAATTATAAGGCTGATGGCACATCAGAAAAGAAGGGTAATAGGATCAATCTGATTATATAAAATATTTATGTTCTAATGAACTTTGTTCACCGAGATCCTCAACTTCAATGTCGGGTTCGTTTAAAGCTTAAAGCTTCACACCCTAAAAGTGTGCGCAAGATACTACGTTAGAGTAATTGTACCACTTATTTTATGATATCTCTGTACCTGAAATGCAATGTACCCATTTAACGCGCCCTTTCTCATTGGTTCGCATCGATTAGCAGGTACAGACATATTCTTAACAGGAAAATCGTCGTGCATTAAAAATCCATTATAATATACAGCAATAAAAAAGTTTCAACTAGTATAATATAGAGTAAGTGTGTATTCTCGAAGATGATAGATCAATCTTTGAATAAACGCAAGAAAAGTACTGAAGTACAAGTATGTGTGTTTAAATCTTAGTTCGCAATTTCAGCCTTTCAGTCGAAGGTATCGATTCATTAATCTTGACACGTGGAAATCAAAAATAAACCAGTTGGAAATTGAATGCTTTAAATGCCATATCGTGAAATCATTCTCTCATTTTATGCTCGACAATTGTATTATTTTTTATACAGTGTTTAGACAAAATCTATTTACAAACCATACGTGATGAATATTGATCATAACAAAAATTAGACATGAGGATTTTGATTGCCACGCATCTGCGTTCAAACATTAAATATATCAATAAAAGAAGTTTGATAATCTAATGAAATAACATAAGGGAACATTTCCAATATAAATAATAAATGTTCTGAGATCAACTATGTACTCTAAATTGCAGAAAATGGAATGCATAATAAACACATTTTTACAAATCACAGATGCATATAAAAGAATAGAGTCTCTTGATCTTCGTTATCTAAATCATGCAGTGATCAAATAAATTGGAAGATGTAAATGGAATTCAAACGTAAACTAAAAATGTTTCCTTCGCCCCGAAAAGCCACACAGAATACGAAACACATCGCAAAAGGCACTTTCACTCAACATTCAATCTAAACAAATTTTCTCGTTTTCGTAAATAGTCTCACTATTTCCTGCAGCATAATCCGATTTCACGTACCGAGAAACCCATTTTTTCCTACACATTTTCTCTTTCTTTCTCTTGCTCTTCCACTCTCTTTCTCTCCCCCCCCTCTCTCTCTCTTTCCATCATCTTTCTCACCTCGTCTCCGAAATCTTTTGCAAGAGCGTACAAAAATTTGGAATTGCGCGGAATGCAAAATGTGGGGACACATATCCTTCTAATAAATACACGTCTCCTGTGTCCCAATTAAAAAAGGTAGAGATGTATAATAATTATATATATGTACAGAGTAAGATTCTTCGAAAGAACGTTATTCGCGTTTTTCTCGGTATGAGTTTAAGTAAGTTTTCATTGGATCACAGAATGGTAGCGCCCGAGCGTGGCAATTTTTTTTTGAAGATCTTCGAAAACGACCAAGAAAATAACATACTGCCGATACATTGTTTCTAACAATTTATAAGAAGAATCGTGTTATTCTTCCGATTTAACCACTTTGTTACTTTATTACTTGAATTCTTTTCACGATACGAATCAGTGATAAACTTTTTCTCTCATTATACGGAGTGCCCCGAATAAAACAAGTCACCTGATTATCTCCTTGAATCGCGATAATACAGAAAATGTTTAATGCATTGTACGAATGACTTCGAATGGCAAATATCCCGAAAGAGAATTTTCTCAGTTCTCTTTTTATAGAATATTCCAGAATATTCCAGATCACCTATGTTTTTGATACAGAAACAAATATCGTTGTATAATTAGGTGGCCTATTTCACTTGCGATACCCTGTGTAATTGGAAATAATAAGGAGAAGAGAATTAATCGGATCGTTTTCAAAAATCTTGCCTTTCATTAAAGCTAGCATATATAATTAAATACCCAAGGTATTATAAAATGGAATATAGCATATTAAAATTACGGACTACCTTAAACTGTACTGCGATATCAGTCACTGGACGTTGAGGTGTTCTAATGAAAACGACATAGAACACCGTATAAGAAAAGGTTATTTCATCTAACGACTTATCTCGGATAGTATATAAGTTTAAATGCACACCTGTACACTCGATAAGATCACACAAATTTGAAACACATAAATGCACCAGAACGAACTTTTTATAGCGTTGGTATGTTATCGATTACATATTACACCATATAAAATTGCTACTTTCGTAATCAAACTTCGTTGGAAATTTAACACGAGTGTGCTACACACATCGTGTTGTTTTCACGTTCGACAAACAAACGCTTAATTAAATCTGGAATATTTGTAAACGATTGTAAGAGTGAAATTAATGTAACTCTTGATGCAGTACAATTTGATTTGATTTATGTATACTTCATTCCTGGAACAAATGAACTTCGGTAGTTATGTCCTAAGTAATTAACTTGAAAAATGTAATTCAATCGATATATCTGTAGTAGAGTGCCGTAAAGTAATTCCTTATTTTCGATCAAATTTGAACGTGATTGTGTAGCTACTGATTAGTTTTGATAAATCGAAGATAAAGAGAAGTACAATGACTGATATTAACCTCGCGGTATGGGGATCGCGTTACTAAACGTTAAGGGACGTTTATTTCAATAAATTGTGCTTTTAAAGACGCGCAATCCCGACGCCGGGCTACTTACTTATATCAAGTATTAAATGTAATGAGTATGTTGGCGTTCAATAGATATCTTTCTTTCTTGTCTCCTTAATGTTTACGAATTCAACTCGAGATACGGATGCTTTAATCGATAAACTAATTGATATTCCGCGGTCATGTTGATAAACACTATCTGCGTGCTAATTTTCTTCTCGCTCCAGAAATCGGTATCTTCGGTCAGCTTTAAAAATTTCTTTCTTCTCCCTCAAACTAATTAATCTTGGTCCTTGGGTACTATTTTTTCTCCTTTGCCAAAGTCGATTCTGATAAACATCCCGGAACCTTTTCCTTGATTTTCTCCAATACACGAGATTCACGTAGAATTATTATACATTCTCAGTGATGCTCCTCTTTTTCCACTTAATGTATTCTATCCGTGAATTTCTCTACGTGAGCAGAATCTCTATTATGGCGTACTTAGCTTCAGTAATATTTGGAAATATGTTCACTGGTCGATATATCGTCGTAAAATTTCATGGACTATTAAATGTAACTCTGATATCTCGTATCGCGATCAATTCCTTAACAGGTATTTGATAAACAGTCACGTTAACGAGGCTCGATTTCAACATCAAGACTTTTTTCTTTCGTTTGACGCTTCTAAGACTGCCTTAATTAAGGCGTCACCTTGCGAAAGCTTCAATGGACGAAAAGTTTCTTCGTTTGTATAAGCGATCAACGCTACGATGTCGATGTAACTGTAAGTTCTATTTCCATTAGAGACAATCGTATTACTCTTCGTTTCCAACCGTTAATTATAACTGATAAGGGATGGGATCGATTTATGATATAGTGATATTTCTTCATCTACGGTATTATAAATAATTTCGGATATCCGTTCGAAGGTATCAAAAGAATTGTACACCGTTTTGTTACTACGATATATACGATAGTTGAGAAGTCGATGCAAATTCGAATCCTGACACTCGGGTTAGACAATTATATTGTCATTGTATCAGCAAGTAAATTCGGACCACAAAAGGTAGCTAATAGAAGATACGATTGATTCATGTTGCGATTAGAATTCTTTCTTCTGTTCGACTAAAAATCACGTCTTTATTTCCGATATCAAAAGACTGTGTATGCGTGTATCGTTGCATTATCTTAACATTGATCGTCCTTCAAACATCTTCGGGGTTCGTGTTGCCGGCAGTACTTCGCGATAGAAATTCTCAAGATCTTAATAGACCGGGAAATGATGAAAATCGAAAGTTTTTACGAACGTCCTTCTCAGCGGTGTTTTTTCCAGGAAACTGACATTATTGAACATCATGTTGATTGTATTGACAGAACTCTTACTATCCGGTTACTTTTCTTCCATGCCGTCTCTATAATCGATTTGCACGAAAATGATATCTTACAGGAAATTACTCGGAAGTGAAATTGCATCCAATGCGAGCAACGTGCCTAGGAGTTCCATTTCGTGTACTACCACCTTCAACAGGGTTCTTCCTCTACGGCTTAAAGTCGAAATCAATTTTTACGGAAGTGATTACTACTTCGATAAAATAGCACGAACCGTAGACTATTCTCGTTTATCTTTGTTATCGTTGCCTTATATTCTATTCTCTGGTTTGTGTCGTATTCTCCCGGTACTTTCACGGTAAGTATTTGATATTTTTATGTATGTTATATTGGAATGTTATTAATTGTTATTAATAAGAGAATGGTAATTTCTTCACTTTGCCTCGTCGACTCTCGAAAATTTCTCGTTCCGTAATTGTTGAAATTTTTGAATGCTGAAATACAATTCGAATACGTCCCGCGTCATTTATAAGGACGCTGTATTGATCGAGTTGAATGCTTAGAAGCACGCCACTCCATTTCTCCCTCGAGCCTTTATCGAAATTCTTTAATTGTATAAATTAATTTTCTGATCGCAGTGATGTTATTCATTACAATCACTTTCATTTCCGTACCGCATTTCTATCTTCTCTTCTATATAACGTTCATTTCAAAATCAAGTTTCTTTGATATTCCTTTCGCATATTCTTGAGAATGTCTTGAGTAATCTATGATATTCAATAATTCAAAAAGTAATACAACTTTTCCAGTCCTCAAAGTATGGGAACATCCTCTTTGTTTCCAAACATTCCTCGAATATTCCATAACGCACCGGCAAGCGTTACTCTTTAATTTCGACATAAAAGAATTCAACAATATCCAATGTCTTCAGTGTTCAAAAGAAACTTTGGAATGCATTCGTCAGACATTTGATGCATTCTTTTTATCATCCACAAACTCACCAACTAATAACTGCCCGCGGGCTTCTAACCAATTATTTTATCTACCTTCTGACAAAATTCCTTTTGAAAGGATTACATGGATCACCAGAAAACCACCCTACCTGAAACCAGCAAGCTCCCGACACGAGATCCCGACGATCATTTAAGATTATTCAGAAGAGATTGCCATTCTCTATGGCATTTAAATCCTTGAAACATACAGCGGTCGATGAGCTTGCTGAGGATTTCCATTCTGTTTGGAATACCGTGGATTCTGCAACAATTCTCTGGTTTCACTAGGAGAACCAGGACTTAAACTGTTGGTCGTAGAAGTCTCAACCCGGTCGCTAATAATTTCCTCCTCAGTAATTTGCTCGAGGTACAGTGCCGACTGCACCGCTTGCTGGTCGTCATTAATCGCTGGCGGTGGTGAATAAGCTGGCGGAGGACTTCTAGGTGGCGATCCTGAACCCTTCTCGTCTTGCGTTTCGATGGAAGCAGTAGATGCTGCCTGCTGCATTTGTCTCGCTCTTCTAGCGTGTCTAGTAGTCAATCCACCCGTTTCTACGTCTCTCTCTAATCTATGTCCTGACCTGGATCTAGTTAACTGTCTCTGTACGTATTCCTCCAAATCACTTTCCTCCTTCTTCGCGATTATTCGATTGAGGATAATCAAGAATATACCAACGATTATTGCGAACAGTCCAATGGCGACCAATTCGTTCCACCAACCACCTGAGGCCTTGGTACCCCACTGCGCTAAGTCGCCGGGTAATAAACCACTCATCAGAAGAAAAGCACCCAGGACTAGGAAGACTACTCCAATATGGAGCATTCCAATGGACGTGACGACCTTCGTATCCAACATGCCCTGGCCGGCAGCACGGTTCGGGTGTCCAGATTTATGGTGTCTCGGATGATGGTCCAGGGAACCGGTCGATGCCCTTGGCGATGTCAGGCCGCTTTCACCCGATTGGGCACTATAACGACGCTCGCGGGCGCGACGCTGCTCGTCCCGACGCTTTCTCTGACGCTTGATGGCCAGCGCCGAGTGCAATCCAACCGCGTGCATCCTGCAACACCGGAAAGACAACCCTTGCTCAGTCAATTTCCTCTACAGATCTCTTTCTACGTCTATTTTAATTACTCTTTTTTGCTTTTATTTAACTTTCCTGTTAATTATCGTTCTTGATAAAGATAGGAAATATCTCTGAGACGGACACTGTATAATTATCATTTCCTTGGATGTGATTATATAATTTGAATATATACATTGTTCGAAGAAAATGATTAAGGTTCGTGTTGAATCCAGTAAATGGACGTGGTTATTGATATTCAGCATTCTTAATTGGATCTAGTGAATTGATACTAATTTCTAGGGTACTTCTATGTAAGTAATCAGTTATTGGGATTATTACTTTACTGCATGCATTATGCTTCAGAGAAAATATGATGCACTCTTTTTTTTTCAATGAAATGTGGTCTTGGCTTCTCGAAAATGAAGGTTGAATATTTATCATGGTAATTACTGTAACACTTTGTCACATATTCTATTAAAATTATAAACCTCTAGTAAGGTTGATTAACAGTGCTCGTCTCAGCGGAGATTTATCGCCAATATCGTTCACTTCTTTGCGAACTTTTTAGTCGTCCACTTTGGGCTCTATCGATTAACAGACTGATCACGGTTGATTGGAAAATTTGTAATTCTAAGGGCTATACAGGGTTCGTTCACGGGGTTTACAGGATGCACTCCGATGGAATCACGCATTAATTGATTAATACTTAATTGATTACCAACAAATCTCTCCATTGGTGTCCTCAGGCCTGTGAAAATTTCTTCTTACGCTCTAAATTCCCGAATTATTCCGGAACTTGTTTTGTGAGAAAAAGATTCACAGATGGAAGATCACTGTTTTTTATATTTTCTCACATATACAAGATTCCCTGGTCGTACCATTGTCGAGAGATGGAGTTTCGTAGACCGGAAAGGCTAGGTCGAAAACTCCATTGTGTTCATCGTTAATTGTACGACCACATCTCACTCCTTTTTCTCAGTTCTTTAATGCATATTATTATTCTGCATGTATTCCGCACATTGTTCTATTAAAGTAGTTAAATGAGCCGTGCAACGTGTTATTTATATTCTCCACGCTTTCAATCCCATTGCATCAACATCCCATAATTATGTATTCCTAATTACTGGTACATATTTGTCACAGTTTATATCGATAAACGAAAAAGAATGGAAATTTTACATTCTTGCCAAGCTCGATCCCTTGTTTTCATATTCTACTATATCCTGGTATAAAACGACTACGAGATTCTTTAGATTCTCATTAAATTATTATCCACATCATAAACTATTATCCCATCTCATTATTACACTAACCAATCTTATAATAAAGTAAATCCGCGCTAGACATATGATTTCTGGTTTTCGTTTATACGGTTGGTTGTTCGTGACGGAAGCGAGGTAATTTGTAAGGTGATGCTCGTGTGACTGTTACAAATGGAGCAAAACTTTGCACGAAGGGACCCCCGGTAATTGATACGACTATCGCGAATTATGGCAAAGAATTATTACCAGCACGAAAGAAGTTATATAACATATGCAAAATATAAAGAAAAATATCAACACTATTCGACGACAATCTCAAAGTCCGAAGAATTGCAGCTACTTCAAGATACTATTTTCAAAGAAACGTAAAATACCTCAGCATTTCGTGCGCAAATACATTGTAACGATGTAGTATAACTTTCATAACTTCCAAAACTCATACTACATATATAGCATACAGAAATAGTTGCATATTTAATTTTCACAGACGAACGTACATTTCTATACACATATCGACATTCATATTCTTTTGGTTACTAGATATTACTAGATATTCATACATGGTTTACTGGATATTAATACACTAGATCAAAGGCGCATAATTATTTTAAACGCATGGGAAAGTGTTTTAATCGAAAGTATATGACTAATTCTTTTCACCGTTACGTTTTATCATTGGTACACGATTTACACCATTTTTTGAAAACTGATTACTGGTAATTTTGTGAAGAACATTATCAGCATATGCTTAGCGCAAATATTAACAAGTATTATAATTTGTCGAGCTCTAATATTATTACTTTATGCAGGACATTGCGTGGAATAACAAAGGGACGCGTATTCGTTGATAGACTGGCTTCTATGTAGCGGTAGTATAAATTCGAAGCGAAAGTTTACTCTCGTCGAAGGTTGAGAAGCCAAAGTCCAATGGCGTTATTTACAATCTCGAGACTCACAATCAGAGCATGATAATACCGTTACTAAGAAGATAAGCAATGCACCGAGTGTACTGTACATAACAATATAATATGCCACGATTACGACTGTTCATTGACAGTATATATTTTATCTTAATATTTATTTGCATGAGTTTTTTGTACGAGTAGTATACGATGAAAAGAAAAAAGCATAGAAATACATATATTGAAAATCTCTGTGATATTATCCTCGTGAAGCAGTCTTTTTAGTTCGAACCTGATTACAGCTATTTTCCCGATGAAATGGGAAATCTCCACAAGGAACTCTTGCAAAATGTTCCGGTCAATAAATACGAATCCTTCGAAATGGATAATATTTATCGCCTTTGAATTTAATCCCATTGAACGCTTGTGACTTTTATGCAAGCAGCCAGCGATGTAATTTTAATACTATAAGTTTGTTTGCATTCCGTATAATTCTGAGTTATTGGAAAGCAGGAATTTCAGACAAAATTATAAACTGATATTTGCAAATAGTTCTAAAGATATTCATAAGTTAATATGTTGTTACTAGTCATTTATTCTTAATGATTATTAATGTACTCGTTGTTTTCGAATAAATAATTGTCAGTTATAAGAATTGTAAACGTGTCTTCATTTTTTATTCACCGTGTTAGGTATTATAATAATTACGATTACTGTTTTATATGCCAGGATTTTATAAGCGGTTTCAGAAGCCGACACATTTCCGGATGATTTTACGGCAGTATAAAAAATGTTCTAATTCCCTCCCAGTAAATCTTTACGCCGTAACTCGTCTTTTACTGCAGCCCTATAAAGTGTCCTGCTTTTATTCGACTTTGGTTACTTCATCCTTTAACTTCATAAATTCTGCGCTATTTCCACTTCCGCAGAAGTTGATAAGAATACGAGTGCTATTTCAACATGTTTTGCGTTATAACTGATGCACCGGTAAATGGAAGGAAATTTTAATTCAAATTATTTCGATGAATATTTCCGACTTCCATTTCGTATAAGTGTTACCCAGAAATTAGTTTGCATTTTACCGAGCTACAAACTTTTTAATAGAGCCGTGCATACAACCTTTTCCAGAATTTACGTCCAACGTCACGTAATTTTCTGCCTACATAGAAATTGTTAGAGAAAATCACGTAAAATTATTAGAAAGAACATGTTGAACAGTGGCGGCCCTGTAACTGACCATGAGTTAAGGAAGCTTGCAAGTTTTAATGTCGTTTGTTACTGATCGTAGTCAATGGTAGACTTTATTTAATCACTAATATCCACATGTTTATGATACCAATTGTCAACATAAACCCGCGTAATCTTCAATCGCTAAACATACTTTGCAATCAACGAAAAGCTTTTGTTACACATATCATTGTTATAGATACAAAATTCTTTAACTACATGTTTTCAAAAATTCTATTTAGGATTTGTTGCCACAACTTTTTCTGATCTATCTACTGAAAAGGCCGTGGTTTTTAAATGGAAATGTTAACTAATGAATTTTACCTCTATAGCAGCGATATTATATTATATTTCTATTATCACGAGCCAAATTTGGGAAGATATACTTTTATGAAATTGTATTGTATGATATTCTACTGTATTCAAAATTTCAACTGAATCTACTGAAATGAATATAATTAGGTAGCTCGTCTCACAAGGGACACTATAACGAGTCAACGACTTCACTGAATCGTATCGTGAAAAGAAGTCAAGCAATAAAGTAACAAAGTGGTCGAATCCGAAGAATAACACGCCTTTTTCTAAAAATTGCTAGAAACAATGTATCGACGGTAACTTTGTTTCTTGATTGTTTTTAAGGATTTTAAAATTCTGTCAAAAACGACAAAGAACAAAATTCTCTTGCAGAGTATTGGCCATTTGAAGCCATTCATATAATGCATAAAATACTTTTTGCATTATCGTAATTAAAGGAGATAATCCTGCAAGGAGATAATAAAGTGGTTTATTTCACACGGCACACGCAGTATATACTTTATTATGATTTATATTTAAATATAATATTAGGATAAGATTACAAAAATCGGCCATAACGATCTCGAGCGCCTTTCTATTACCTTACTAATATTATAATTGATTGTTTTATGCTGCCAAATTAATTCCAAATACAATACTATTATTCTTTCATTGTGTACAAGTGTTAGCAAAATTAATGAACTTGTTTGACCAGTTTTACTGAAATACTAATATTTGAATAAGTTGGTATTATTTTTATCCTCCCACACGCAGCGAACAGAGAATGTCCATTATGCTACGCTACGTGACGAGCAATGTAAATATTGAAACTGATTTATTGCCGGGAAAATAAAAATTTCAGGAAATTACTAGCGTAGTACGAAGTAGAGTATAAATTTGTAACATGAATCAGAAAGCGATTTACCTAACTATTAACTATTAAAAATATCGCGTTAAAAAAATCGTGTTGTATGAAATTTGAATGACCAACAAAGTGGATTTACGTTTCAATAAACCTTATGTATTGAGTCAAGAAAAATAGTTCTGTTTAATACGAAAAATTTCATTTTTAACAAAACCAAAACACAATCATTAAAATTAATAGAATTAAAAATTAAACATGACATGCTCTGTAAGCACCGCGTAACTGCATTTGCAGAAAATAAAAGTATGTTGTAGTACCAAAAAAACGATACTAGTCTAAGTTAAACAAACAATATCAAATGAACGTAATATATCCAAGTCACATTGTGTAAGTACCGCGTTGTACGAGATTTACCTGTATGAACTATTACAAATATTATAATGATATTATATTTGTTCTTATTGTCGCATCTTCTTATATTCCTTCTTTTTTTAAAATAACCCGTCAAGAATTACTTTACAATAGTGATGAGATGTAACTCTAGATTAATACAGACAAGATTGTTTTACTTTCTAAGTTAATTCTACGATATTATAGCTGTAACGAATAGACACCAGGTTTCGATAAGGAGATTACTAGTTTACGCGTTCATCATTCTTTGTAAGCTGCTAGCGATATTCCTTCATCTAGCGGAAAGCTTCTCCGATGTAGATATCTAAAAGTTTCGTTTCAAAGCAAGCAATTTCGTCTTCTCGAGGCCAGGGAACTTTCGAGTAGAATACAAGCAAAAGAGTTCCGAGATTTTCCTTTTAACTCGACGCGCCTTTGAAACTTTCACGCTTCGCAGTTATTAGTGGTAATTTTAGGAAACTTCATTTCAAGTAATATCGAGTACTATTTAATGATTTCTTAAAGCCCGTAAAAACTTCACTTTATGCAGAACATGAAGTTGCACGTATTAAGAAATATTATGTATGCGGAAAATGTTTCGAGTGGACAATTACTGCAGATATTAATTGTAAAATTATTAACCGTTATTCATATCACGTCAAATATTTAATTGTGTCGGTGATTGTGAAAGTAGCTTATGCCAGTTTATTTATGCCTCTTTTGAAATAAGTATATTTGCAATTCCGGTTAATATATGGGCCGTTCATTTTGAAAATGGCCCAAGTCTCTTTCACAAAACCAAACAAGTTGACTTTTAAAACGTCACAAAGTAACTATGTTTAACTATTATAAACGTTCACCTGATTTTGTTGAAAAATGGACTTAAATCACTTTCCAAATAAGCGGCTCATATATATGGTAATGTATACATATATATACTTCTGTTGACCGAATAACAAAGACGATCGTTGGCAGAAATGCAGGAAGAAACATAAAATGACTGCAAGTCTGCCAAACTTAATACGCGCTGTCATCGGAAAATAAAGAGCGTATATTAAAGTGAAAATTTAAAACTTTGTATACATATTTTGCACATTTCTGAACCTAGAAATTGTAATTAGTGTAAGTAATGAGTAGATAATCCTTTGGTTTAATATTTCGAATGATTAATATCGCTAATTTGAACATAAAACTAACCCTAGTATTTGTCCCATGATTTATGGACAGGGGTGTAAGTAGACACCCCGAAGTATATCACAAAAATAGCTTTAACTTATTCTTTCGAAAAGTTTTATAGACATTAGCACGGAGATTATTATTATGAGACGATATATTTTATTATTACTGATCCTGTTTAAAATTCTTCTGAAAGAAGAATACATTTTTAGCAGTTTAAAAAAGTAAGTCTTTCTGGTACTTCGAGAAACTGTCTTAACTTTTTATCTTCTCTAATGGAATCTTGACAATGGATGCCTGAACCTGTAACTCTGTGAAATCCAAATAAATTCATTTTGGATCTGACACATGGCTTCGTAGCTTTCGTTACGGATATACTTTCCTTGAAGATTGAATAGTGTTCATTACCAGTAATTTCTTCTAAAGTTCAGAGATTTCCGTCGAGATAAACTTTGTGTTGCGTTTCTATGAATTCAGTAGTGATCCAAGAATGACCTTTCCTTCAAAGGATCTAATGGTATCACTGCTTGAAGTTCAAACTCGATAGCTGATAAGGTAAGTGAAAGATTTTATCAAATCCACTTCTAACGTTCCACTGTTATTATTTTTTATTTCAGTATATTATTACCTTTTCAAAAAACAATGCCACTTAACAATGAACCTACACTTTAATTATATTGAACGTAATTATTTTTCATCTCACTGTGTACTATTTCACTTTGAAACCAAATTATGCAAATAATAAGATCTATACCCCTTCATTTTTACATAGAAAATTCAACGTGGCCAGCGTTAATATTGTTACGATTTTTAATACAAAGTATATACATTGTTTGATTGAGTGGAATTAATATAAATGCAGTTTTGCAAGTACGCAAGGTGTTTTTATCGCTTTTCTTGACTGAAGTATATTTATGAAGAATAAAAAGCAGGAAGAACGGCGAAAATGCTGTTCCATTTAAAAGCAAGTTCCACGAAGACGTAAACGCAAGTTGGCAAGTTTACTTCCGGTTCCAGTCACGCCTCCCGGCGGTGTTGTTCCAGGCTGATTGTGACAACAAACTCAGTGACGAGGAAGAGAAAAAGAAGGGGGGAAAGGTGATCAAACGTGCATCGAGGGTTTATATTTACTACGGTAACCGGTGTACCCAAATGTAGGTCAAGTAACCTTCCGATACGAAGGGGTAGGCTTACCCTATCGGAAAGCTAATGGCCCACTCTAGATAAGATTTCTATCGTGGATCCTTTGTTGTCGATGGTAAACAACGATAGCTCTTTTTTCCACGGCAATGTAACGTATCTGTAGGAAGGATTACTCGAATCAAAACCCGCGATATTTGCTTTCTCTGCTTTCCTGTCTCCGCCACGTCATCCCTCCACTGATTCTCGCTTTTCGCCTGTTTTTATTGCAAGACTTTCTGTATCGCCGAGTATTTAATAACTGACAATGATTGGACGTTATTTGACTCTTCTGGAACCAATCTCCGACAAAGATTTAATATCAAGTCATGGCTGCTATGTTGACTTTATAAGAGCGTTGATAAGTTGTAACAAAATTTTCTAAAAGTTTAAAACATTCGTATATTTAGATAAGAATATATTAAATTTCATAGTCTGCTATTGGTGCCGCTTTTTGTAGTGCGAATAAAGCAGGCACTATTAAAACTAATCCTCGACAGGATAATAATAATATTTAATACGAATTACACTGTCCAACACAAAAAAAAAGTTCTAACAACGAATATACAATTCTTATAGATTTCGACGTGCTGAAAACGAATCCGCAAACCATTTGTGGCCAGTAACTACCATTTTCGAAAAAATCAATTTTGAAAAAAAAGGTACTTTTTTGTCCTTTGAACAAGATTTGTGACGTAAGTATATAAGTTAGACAATTTTTATTTATTGCAAACAATTCTGTGGATCATCACGAAGAAAATGATATAAATTACTTTTGCAATATGAATTTGCAAATATGTTTAAACATTAGTTAAAGTTGGCGAGACATGCTCCGCGCGCTCATTTTTCGAGATTCGTTTCAAATTTTCGGAAAAAATAGACCTCTGACGGGGATTCCAATTACTCTACGCGATAGAGCAGATATTCCTCTTTAGAAAGCACTGCCAAAATATGTAAAGCAGACTTTGGTGTCGTAAATAAAAGCCAAAAAGTCGAGGAAGTCATGGATTGTCAGCAGGGATTCTCAGACGTGACATTTATGCCCGCACGTGAGCGTTTGGGGGACACATGCCGGAGTGGAGCGCGTCATAAATGTCGCGTCTGAGAACCCCTGCTGACAATCCGTGATTTCCTCGACTTTTTGGCTTTTATTTACGACACCAAAGTCTGCTTTGCATATTTTGGCAGTGCTTTTCAAAGAGGAAGGTCTGCTCTATCGCGTAGAGCAAATGGAATCCCCGTCGGAGGTCTAATTTTTCCGTAAATTTGAAACGAATCTCGAAAAATGAGCGCGCGGAGCGTGTCTCGCCAACTTTAACTAATGTTTAAACATATTTGCAAATTCATATTGCAAAAGTAATTCATATCATTTTCTTCGTGATGATCCACAGCATTTTTTGCAATAAATAAAAACTGTCTAACTTATATACTTACGTCACAAATCTTGTTCAAAGGACAAAAAAGTACCTTTTTTTTCAAAATTGATTTTTTCGAAAATGGTAGTTACTGGCCACAAAAGGTTTGCGGATTCGTTTTCAGCACGTCGAAATCTATAAGAATTGTATATTCGTTGTTAGAACTCAGAAAAAAAGTCAAAATTTGTTGGACAGTGTTATTAACAATTAGAATAATATAGTAATTCTTATCATTTTCGTGAGAGTTTTCCTAAATTGAAACAAGTTATATCAATACTTTCATACGTTTCTATATTTAAGTAGAGAACTAATTCAATTTAATATTAAATTATTAGTGTTAATTAGTAGTAGTGATCATAAAGGTAGCACAATTATCAGGGAATTTCAGGGAATATTAATTTAAACGAATGGCGATTGGATTGCCGTGAAACCATTTAGTAATTCAAGTGATACAGTTAATTACTAGAGCAGTGAAATGTTTATTGTACATCGAATATGTGCAACGTGAATAACCCTTTTTAATCCAAATCTGTTTTTAATTAAAAGACTTATTTACAAAATTCAATTATTAAACAATAAAGAACAGTGGATGAATGAATATAAAATATTGAAAATATTGAAGTTATTTTTGGCGATGATAAAGTAAAAAAATAATCGAATTCAATCAATAAGTGATATCAAGGGTCTGTTTCTTTTCAAACTTACATGTACTATACTTTCATAATTTTCTTATTCCACTAAAAATTATTTTTTAATGTAGAACAGTTCCAAGAATTAGCAAAGAAATTAATGTAATTATTTAGAGTATGAAATATGCAAGATTATTCATATTTAAGCTTTTCACGGAATTTGGAAGGGGTGCTTTTCTCGTGGATGATGAAGATGTAGCTTTCACATTGCCCCAATTACCTTTTAAGAGTCTCCACGAGTAACGCGTGTCAACTGCACATTTTTACGAGTATATTTAAGGGTTTATATACATAATCACATGAAAGAAGAAAGTTGGATAATCTTGGGTGTGAATTTATGCTGATACATTCTGTAAAGAGACATCTGTAAGTTACAAGAGTACAATCTTTCTCGGCACATTAGGACTCGTCAATTTTTTCAGGTATTGAATATTTTTTTTCATCTCAGACTCAAAAGAAAATGCAGAAAAAAGGCAATATTATTCTGCACCGTTACCAGTCATATCTCAATGTCGACATTTTTCAAAAAGAGCTATTCATTTCGTTGAATAGCTAGCCTCTACTTTATCATTCAAGAACGAAACCCTCCATCCAGATTTAGAATGGAGCAGTAATGAAACATACGTTAATTAAGTTGTTTCAAAGAGAGTGTGTGCAATTTTATGAAACTCCGTAGAAAATTACAACACCTTGGAATTTGGACTTATATGTATTTTTCAAAATGAACTTTCGCAAAGCAATTCCGTAAACCTAAGCCGTTTTTTCATTTACTTCCTGATTTTATAACTTTCATAAATATTCAAAGTTCTTGCTTCGTAATACTTTTATGTCTATATATTAGATTTGTGCAATTAATATAATATTTCAAGAAACGTTTTATTGCGCTAAGAAATATTCAATTCCTTATTATCTATGTCCCCTTCTTTAACCGTCCCAACGCCTTGTTCGTATACTTCTCTCCTGTATTTTTTAATAAAGTGTGTGCTCCCTCGTCTCAAGAAATGGCCGACTCGAGGGTAATAATAATACGAGGTAAAAGAGAAGTCTCCGAACAATTTCATTTTCGTACTATTTCCCTGCGAGAGGAACCTTGTGAACATTATAGAACTGATATATTCATCCATTTAAATGATTGAGTTTTTACAATTACCCTTTTGATAATACTCTCTTCTACTTCCCCATATACATCACTGCATTCATGCGTTTCCAATTCAACAACAAAGCAGTGGTTTTTCATTCTTGTTCCAACAAAATTACTGCCGAAAGGATACTAATACTAATTTGCAGTTTTGAAATAATTGTGTTCTTTGTTCCTTCTCAACTTTACAAAGTACTTTCACTCTACCTTCGTTTCCGCCTTTATACAAAAGACAATCTGTACCAAACTACTCGTTTTGTTTTTGTCTTTTAGAAGGAAACTGCCTAGTCAATTAGGTGATTAGTATTGAATTTAACGATATCATTTCGTTACCTTTTTTTCTAATTCCAAAATGGAATTCCAAAATGGTATTCCAAAATGGAATGAGTGTGTTCCACTCTCACACAACAAAGAAATTACATAATGATAATAACAAAAGAAACATCTACGGCAAAGTGGTCCCCGCACGCTGCTTTCGTTGTTTCAAAATTAGTGTGCTACTCAGATCTTCTATTTCCACTTCAACTTCTCGAAGTTATCTTTTGCCCTTTACCGAACTAAGGGTCTTTAGAGAAGTGAGTAATATGGCTCGGGGGCGAGATTTTGATTAAATCGATCGGTACTCCACATTTCATCACCGCTATATTATTTATCTTTTGTGTATGAAAAGAATTGAAACCAAATTCTTAGCGGCATCGTAAAGCAAAATCTTTGATTCAAATGACAATTGTGCCGGTAATTACGAATGTGGCCTAAGTCATTTTTCCGGAAGGAACGATTAAAAGCATTTTAGGTTATAAATAGATTCAATCTTCTCTTATAAACTAATATAAACTATTTACTGTCAACATCCATATCAAAGAATCAATAGAAAATTTATATATTAATCGGAATTCTAAACATATTAATTTTAAGGGACGTAGGTGAAAAGTGTCAGACCACTTTCATAACCAGCGACACAATTATTCCTTGGTTGTCCGATTTACTGATTACTATGCTATCCACATGATTCCAAGTTTGCATTGAAGTAACGTACTTCTGCATCCACTCTTATCAGAGATGCCGGTCTTATCTATGATAATATGTCTTAAGGGAAAAATCTCTGGTCAAGTTAACGGTGACTCCCTGATTTCACGATCACAATGCGCGAGACGCAGAATCGTTTCCTCGTAGGCGATCAATAAACCATCCTCATCCCCCTTTGCGGAACGCAAACGCAAAGTAGATGGGGGGTGCAGATAGTGCAATACGTGCAATGAGCAGACACATGAACGTGTGAACCTAATGCGTAAGGTTGTGTAGGACACGAGGCGCCAAGACGCTCGGTAACGTCGCCGATGGCAAAGAAAATCAAGAATCAACGGCTGAGTTCCCTTAAGATGACCTTAATCGTAGGAAAGAATGTCAGGTCGGGGGTGTTTCGACAAACAGTCGGGCGTCGCCGATCACTTATACCGGCGCATAAAGCATTTCTGCCGCATTCAATCCAGTTATTACTCCATGGATATACATATATATGTAGAAATTCTGGACGTTCTCTCACGCCGCTTTTAAAACGCCTTTAAAATAAACCTTATACGAACCTCTCATAAACTGAATCAACTGATTAAGTTCATTCTTCCGGAAGTTTTCCATTTCATTGCGTATCATTGCTTACAATTTTATTACTTATTTTCACTTTCAATGTTATTATACAGAGCATTTCACGCGAAATGGGTCCTAATTATACAACAATATTTATTTTCGTGTAAAACTTATCAGTGATACGGAAAATTCTGTTAAAAGGCGACAACGGAATAATGCTCGAAGCCATTCATATATATATGTATATAATGCATACAATATTTTCTGTATTATCGCAATCAAAGGAGAGAATTATGTGGCTTGTATCATAAGTGCACCCTGTATAACTGATACTTTTTTAGTTTCACTATAGCGTGGAGACACTACTCAATTATACTTACAATTAGTATATAGTAAATATCAAATATTTAGATACTGGTAATTTTGATATTTATAGGTACAAAGACAACGTTTTTCAAGTTAATATAATGTATCAAATGTTTTCTGTATTATATCAATTAAAGGAGATAAGATAGCTTATTTCATAGAGGACACCTTGTATGCTATTATAATATAATTCTGTTAAGTTTAGTATCCAATCAGATTATTAGTGCTGAACACTTCAAACTAGAACAATTTATGTAAAATAGAGTTAAATGTTACTGCTTTTTAAAGGCTGGAATTACATTTTTAGGTAAAGGAAGGATTCGAACATACGATAATTTTAATTCTAATAATTCGTGGTTACTTGGCATTTGCCAAGTAATTCTTGAATTTGTTCAAAGTATTCAAGGAAATCAGTATCATAAATATACTGTCCTAAAAAACGATAATAAAAATGTCCTGAATAACAAAAGACCTATTCTGAAGAAAACGACGATGTTCTACGTCAAAGATATTTGAATTGCATATTACACAGAATTATTACTTTTAATCGCATTGTGCTCATTCCGATATTATATTTTCTAACTTATTTATGTGAATTTAATAATCTAACTGTGTGTTAAATACAAAACTTTTTGCGGCATAATAATTATTCACTTTTACATTTTATAACAGGTAAAACTGGCAAAACTGGCCGCTGTCGATTACGGATGGATTTCAGATATATCAAATAAAATATTTGTATGGATAAATATTATACATCATACAAAGAGATGTAATTTATATTAATGGATTCATTTAAAGAAAAAAGTAGAGTTAATTTGAATTGATGGTAACCTTTATTCTATGGGGTATACAAAACCTTTCATTCAGAAAGATACTTATCTTTTGCGTCCACATATGTTAACCGACAAAACATATTTAATATAATTAAATTCATTTTATATACTGGTTTATTTTCATTATAATCTGATATGATTAATTCAACTTCATTATCTATATTTCTTGGTGCATTAGTTGTTTTATGGATCTATTTAATTAACGTATTATGTTTCGTGTAACTGATATTCAATATAAGCTTGAATTCCCAAACCATAACGTACTTCAGAAGCACACACACAACAACCAACCACAAGCGACCAGCAATAAATCAATAATTTTCCGACGAAACAACTTTTTATACCATTTTTTATTCTTACCTTGTTCTATAGATTACTTGTTCAGCTTGTATTTATACTTGCAGCAAAAGCAAAAAGGATTTAAATGTACGAAGACTTTAACTCTTGTCTTGGTAACTAAATCTGTTTAGCTTGGAAATTTTAATTCCTACGTGTTATCCACTTTTACATTTGAGTTCCATTTAATTATCTACTTCCTACGTCCATGAAAAACAACCTTTAAAAAATCATTCTGCTTGTCATAATCCCACGGAAAGCAAGAGATTTTTCATACGTATCGTGGAATGTAACAAACGTATGTTTTACATTATTATTACACACGTTATTCTACTGAACCGAGGTGTTCCATTTGTTACTTTCAATCATTCTTCTGCGACCTTTATTATTTTTTACCTGTTATGGCTTTTATAATTCTGACCCAATTTTTTCACTGTACGTTACTTTTTATGGGTATCTTTTCTTCTCCATCTTTTTTATTGCTATCCTAGACCTTGAATAAATTTTATTTTCCTCGTGTTATGAACCGTACGTGTTACTCGGAATATCACGCTTATAACCTCGCTTTATATTGTATTATTACAAATGCGCAGCGACATCGGTTTATTGATATCGGTATGAAACAATACACCTTCTGAGCTGTGTTAGAGAAAGTTAACTAAATGTGTGGCCGTAATAATGGCGGTATTTTTACAAAAGAAACAGTATTATTTATGTACTTCTTGAATAGAATTAAAATATTTCATGAACAGAAATATGGTGTTAAAATTACTCTATGCGCTTCATAATGAAAATTCTCTTTGGAACTTATTTTGATCAAATATGCTTTTTGGAACATGGTTTTGGTCATAATAAAGAAACGTCAAAACATTTATAATTCAAGTGTTTATTATAATAGTATTAAATATTACCTTTGATACTTTCTGGATTGTTATAATACTTTACTCGACACAATTTCTAAAAATGGTTCAAAATTTGGATTTTGTGAAAAGAAAGTTTTTTTATATTTTATAAAATCATGCTGATTGTGAGATACTATTATTTGGAAGATATAGTTTATTAGAAATATGGATGCCAATATTTTAAGGTTCTGAAGCCTCTTACGTTAGCAACAGCGTAGTTGCCTAGGTAGCGCATTTTCTAAAGCACATGAATTTAAAGCTTGTTGCAACATCTTCCATTAAATCCGAAAAATATCCGGGTAATCAAATTGTCTTTTCTACGAAGGCGGTTTACGAAGGACGGAAGTTTGATCGACTCCAATGGAGTTCATGTCTTTTGAAATTGTTTTTAGTATCGTAAGCGTCTATTCTTCTTCCTGATTAACACTAGAACTCCGAACAGATCCTCAGTTATGCTTACACATTTATTTATATATAAATGATGGCTAGAGGATTTAAGTTCATTACTGGATTGAATTATTTGCGTTATGTAAATAAAATAATAATATATAAAATCTCACACAATGTACCGTGGTATACTCGAATAATTTAACTAAAAATGACAGACAGGTCATTTTGACTCCTTTGGTAGTTTTAGTGTTAAACACACAAAGTGAACAGAATCGCGGAAAATAATAAAATCTGAATGTCACGGGTCCATATAATTTAAAGCGATTATAGAAAGCTTGCAAACCTCTACATAAAGTATTAAAAGTACTTAAACAGTACTATGAGTTAATCAGTTTTGAAGACCTCAAAATTATACATACATTTCTTGAAAAAGGTGAATTAAATCTGTCAAAGAAAGTTTACAAAAATATGTACAAACTATAAAAACGCATTAGAAATAAATAAAATATATGAACATAATCTATGCACGTTATAACAGAGTTTTTCACACCCACGTTATTTCTTCTAACAATTACATTATTTTATAAATAATATTTACATATTTGGTGCTTCATGTACTTATTTTGTGCAAAGAAAATAATGTAATCAATTGGAAGAATGTCAGCCATTAAACTCGTCATAAATTGTCAAAAGGATTGATCTCTTCGGAAAATTGCTTACAAAAAACGGTGGAAAATCAGGCAAAGCTGATTTGTCGGCATGTCCAGGATTATAAGAGGAAAAGTGAGCGACAAACACTAGTCGATTGGAAAATTCGGATAGAGATTCTCGGAGGGTTACCTCAAAAGTCCTCTACCGCTTTCAATTTATTCATATCCAATTTCTGATTGTACACGCGGACAACTACTTATATTATATATATGTAATATACATATATTAAAATGTATCCAACTGTTAAGAGCCTTCTATAAGCAAAAATATAATACAAACATTTTTTCTCATTGGTATAAAATACGAATAACAATCCTAGCAAAAGTGGAACACAATTTTGATGTACACTCCTGCTCAAAAGTATTCGAATGACAACAGAGTTTAACCGATTGTTTAACCGAAAAAACTTGCGTTGTTTTTAAACTAGGATCCAAAATGAGTGTAGAATTAAATGATCTAAAACTGCATACTTGGGCCGGGAACTTTTCATCCTTAGTACGTAACATGTTAACGCTGTAAGAAAGCAAACTGTTTACGTATTTTATATTATAATTATGATGTTATGATAGCAGCATACAGATTCATTTTGTTAAGAGTATAGTGTCAATGTCGTTGATGATCGATTTTTAGAAGACAGGATCGATTTTGTCACCTTTAGAACGAATTCTATTCTGGATGATAGAATGATAATGAAAAATTGGAATAACAGTGTATAGTCAAGTCCTTGGCACATTTATCATCGCACAACCTAAACTGATCGATAAGTATACATTATTAAAAGTCTGGTCGTGTACTAACATAAATTCAGAGTGAAATACATATATTGAGGGCAATTAATATAGCCTGAAAAATACTTAATATTAATAATGCTTGTGTAATTAGTCCCCATAAAATATCTAATATGTACAAACATCACTATGTGAATTAATATTGTAATAATTTTAAACTCCTCTTGTTTTATCTTTCAATGCGACTAATCGTAAGAAGTACATACAAATGATGCTATAATGTTTTTCTGAGAATAAAATAAAGAAGTGAACGTGGAGCAGAATTTAAGAACCATAATTTTATCTAAATTAATAATTTCAGAACTGCATCTAATATTACTTGAAATATATCCAATATGTTAAGAGCTTTTTCTCTCATAAAAATTTGAATTTATCTTCCTTAAATTATACTTCCTTAAAACGACGAACGGTACAAGAATTCCTTTCTAATTTTCTCGGATTCAACAATTTATTGTGAACATCACACAATTCTGAATAAATGGTTAATTTATAAAAAATATCTTAACGATTCATAAGTTTCATAAAATGTTATAATTTTGTAGTATAATTTCTGGTTAGATAGATATAAAATCAAACCGTTACCCGAGTTCTTAATATATATTATCTCTTTATCCGAATGATTTCTGATAAAAGTATACAGAGTTGAATAAAGTGTCCGGAAATAATTGAAGCGATCAATTGAAGGAATAAGAACGAACTCCTAGGTTCGTTCAGAGATGAAACTCGATTTAAGGTCAAGCACCACTCGCGAGAGCTCAATTAACGTGGTTTTAATATTCTATGAGATAGAACCGTTCTCGCATTTAACGATACAACCCCCTATTCTCTTCCGGTCTTATTATTTAATTCATCAAGTGTTCGATTTTCATTTGACGTATGTTAAAGGTACTTAAAGCAACCCGATGGTTCTTCACAGCAAACATAAAGCACCCCGCAATAAATGCACGGTTAAATATAATACAATCAATGATTCTGATTCGAGAAGTAATCCAACTTACGTAGAGAACTGTATTCCAATGCAAACACCAATTCGCTAATAGTAATTCGTTGAAACCGAGAAAAAGCGGTTAATTAAATTTATCAGTAATTAGTTACGGTGTAATTAATACTCTGGAATGGCAGCTCTGATTTTACCGCGAATTAATGACTTCATTATGAATGATTGTATATCTCTGATATCACAAGGTGATTAGCATGTAATTATCGATCTTAATTATATCGGATTTAGTCAAATCAATGATTGTAAATCATACATATATAATATAATATGTGTAAACAAAGGTGACCGACAAATTTTATACACACTTTAATATAATAGATGTTATCTACCAACTTTTTCGAAGTTGAACTAAATTACGGTTACAATATTTAGTATGATGTTCTCTCAAGAGAAAAGTGTACTCATTCGGATTACGAATTATCATTATTTATTTTAGTTCTCCCTAAGAACAAATTTAGTATTACTTTTAAACAGGTTTTCTATGAATACACACTTTCGGATACAGAAATATTATGCATTATTAAAAAAAGACCGAGAAAAGCATCGGGCCTCGTAGCGTAATACATATTAGTGTAACATGGTTTTGGTCCCATTCAAGGCACTTTTAATAATCCACTGCTCGGAGTGAGAAGATCGTACATTAATTATACAAAAATGATTATAATACTCAATCAAATTTTTGGATCCTATATTAATTACGTGAGAATGAATATAAGACTCGACAAAATCTTTAGAAATATATGAAATGCTTTGTTAAGTATCTCAAGAAGGAATCTGTTCCACGAAGTTTAAAATTATTTATATTCTAAACAGATTTAAGCATAGTATACCGTTATCCACGTTTACTGTTATTCCTCAGATAGCGGTCAATTGACTCATTAATGTAATTACGGATTAAACCAAACTTACAGAGTGAGGATTACCGACCTCGTTCAGCCATGAAACTAGCTTTGTGGTTGGAAGTGAACCTATTCAATGTGAATCACGGTCGGAAATAAACAGATATCATATAGGCTGCCGGGTATACAGTATACAGGCTTTACTATTCAGACTAAAATTAACTCCTAATTCTTCAGTAACATTCGACCTTTGTAAATCACTGAATACATGGATTTCTAGTTCACCAACTGCGAAAATATACAATGAAATTCTTTAGAGTACTGTGCTTACTCTCTTTGAGCAATCCGCCAGAATATCTTAGTTCTTCGAGGATATTGTATATCCTTCTGAATTATTAATCATAAGATTGTCTTTATTGTTATCATTTTATTATTATGATTGACTTCTTTCCAGCACATAAATATATTTCCAAAGATGTTCCATATATATGTATTATTATATATTATATTATTTGTTTATTTACTTCTATGATATCGTGACGACTTCTATATATATCCATTTCCTCAAATTTTATTCTAAGGGTCCAATTCCGCAGTAGATAGTGCCTAAACATATGCTAGGACTATTTTGGGCCGAAATAAGTAGATTCAAATATAATATATTTGTGGCAAAGCAATGTGCTGATCCAAAATAACAAACATACGTGTATATATCTTTTATAATAATAATAATGTATAGATACTTTTGCATCATAAAAGTAAATAAGCAAAATATATTAGTATAATTTGCCTTCATAAAACAGTGTCTTCATTTTGGTTACTTAATTAAATAAATCATCAAAGACTTATTAAAAAAAATATTTATAAGCAATATGAAATTAGTGCGTTACTCAGAAAAATGTTTAATACTTTGTGTTACTTAAAAGGTGTCGTTCTAATTCTAATCCACAGCTAATTGAATTAATGGTTCAAATGAAACTAGACTGCAGGGATTACTGGTATAACCGTGCTTCGTGACGAAAAGGGAAGCCATTCATTGCAGAGCATACTGTGGGATAAGCAGCGATTACAAAGGATTCTGAAATTCTGAATATGACATCGCACAGTAGCGTACACTTGAAAAAAACGGCAGATTAGTTCTGTGATATTCTTTCTTTAAACCTTTTCAGAGTAACAATAGTTGTAATTATTCTTGCCATCATAGAAACGCACCGTGCAAAAGTTTCAAATATGAATGTTACGTTGCTGATCATTTTTAACCTATTTTCTGGAGCCTAAATTCAAATGACGAGTTATCTCGTTGTTCTCTTTAACAGGTTAAATATATGATTTTTATATCCCAGTCTTTCAGTAGAAAATGGTGGTACGGTAGTACCAAGGACAATGATGAGCAATTCAGGAAGGTATGAATCGCAACTTATTTTTTCAGAAAAATAATGCAGTTGCCTGCAAAACAATGTAATGGCTGTCTCAATATACGAAACATTTATATTTAAACTGAAATGTATATACGTACATTCAGTATATATTTTCCACAAGTTAAACAAGAAAGGTTTTCTAATATTTGTTCTGAAAATGTACAGGAACCTAAATTATGAACATATATTCAATTATAACTAAACACGGTATGATTCTAAGATTATCGATTTGATTGTTCATTGTAAACCGAATTTAGCTGTAGGCGCAACAAGCAATTGCATTGATTAGAATTGTCTGGCGGCTAACAAATCACATTACTAAAACCCTTCCGGTTTACGAGCGAACTACATAAATATCGTGCAAACTGGCAGCACGTAAGACGATTAAACCTCCGCTTTCAGGCTTTACTGGTGGACACTTATTTAATAGTACTCTATGCAATTAGTATGTGCTTGTATCATACAACAACAGTTTAACCAATTTTGCCACTTAAGAGTGATCTTCAAATACTGTATTACAATCTAGCCACACATTACACTTCAACCCTTAAAAGCTATTTTTCAAAAGAAATCACGTTACTGGAAGTAAACCTACATTTATAACAAACTTATGTGAACTAATCCGATGTTTTATGATAACGTTGTTACTACTGATAGTCAGAATGGTTATCCAAAAATTAGTGTTACAAGTCGCTACATTCTTTAAAATTAATAAAACAAAACTCGAAGGAGTGGAATTTTCACCCACGATAGCCATTAATGGTTAAGTACTGTTATACAAATTTTGATAAAATTGATCGAAGTGCTTAAACCTTTAAAGCATCCTGTGGATAAAATTATGCTACTGTAATTTTCTACTTCCACTGCAGTGATAAAATTATATATAATTTATATTCTATATATATCATTAATGTTTTGCTACATTAGACACTAAATAGAGGAGTAAGAATATCGTTTCAGTTTAAATTCATTTTCAGTGGTGATAAATAGAATCTAAAACTTTTAAGTAAAGTAACATTGTGAAACCAGGTCTCCCAGTGCCTCGTACTTGATTGAACAACGAATTCAATTATTCAAGAAGGTATTAGTTTATTAAAGCGAAGTTTCTTCTTAATTAAATTTCGACTGCTTTGCGAAGGAGATCTTACAATTAGAAATGGCGAGGGCTGCGCGTAAACTTCACAGCGCATTCGTTTCTATTATACCGTTCGAAATGTTTGTTTATTTTAACACATCTGCCTAACGGAATTAGAGTTGAAAATCTGAGAAACTTCTCTATTTTCGTATGAACCTATTTGAGTTCTTGGTATCCCAGCCAAATGGACACATTTTTATATCCCTTACACCAATAAATATTAATGATTTTTATCTATTAAGTCGATTTATTAGAATATTAAGTTATATTGAATTTTAAATAGATATAACATGACTCTAAATTTATTAATTTGTGGAAGTCGACGAAGTTTACGTCTGACCCAATATATAAAACATTTTTACTGAAACTAAAAAAATGTGAATATATGAGGTGTATGTTCATCACAAGCTAAACAAGTAAAGGTTTTAATTATTAGTTCCGAGTGTTGGAAACAAGCTACGTGTTAATCAGTTCCACAAGTTTGCATCGAAAACTTGCAAATTCGTGGAAAGCGCAACAAGTATTGTTGACTGGTGTTGATCCTCGTTCGTTCAATTTGGCAAGGAAGTCGTATCCGTAGGTGGTTTCTTGTAAACCGCTAAACGTGTGAGAGAGACAAAGAGGTAGGAGTGAAAAGGCTGGAAGAGACTAAAGGAAAAAGTTTTCAGTTGCATCGCGTATGCTACAAAAGAAGGAGGCCGAAGAAAAATGGGAAAATCATTTGAAAGAAATGAAAACTGTTGCTTCAATTTTGCTGAAGATCGCTAAGCTGGTGATAGATTCCAGAGACGTTATGTTTTGTTCTTTGCAAAGGAATCGTACTTCAAGTGCCCTTATCCGGCCAACATTAATTGCTCCTTCATTATCGGATTTCGTCATTTACCATCGATAATTAGCCTAGTTTGCGAAATGCGCCTGTGCTTGGTAGGAGCTTCGCTCGTCAGATAATAAAATATCTTCTCTATGAATTATTCATACCAGTGAACAGCAAGTTCTTTAATGGCATCATTTATTTTAGGCAATAATTATGACTTGTAATTGGAATTATGTTTATGAATAATAATTTGGAATTATTTCTGAATATAAAGCACCTTATATACTTGTTTATGTACGTTTTTGTACATTATTGTTATAATATAAGTTATTGTTCGAAAGGGTACCAACAATTTTAACGAAAAATATAATTCTACATGATAAGCCAAAATACGTTGGACTTTGACTTTCGATGTAATTTCACATCCTCCTTACTCTACTGACATTGCGCCTTCGGATTACTATCTTTTATTCTCATTAAAAAATTCCTTCCACGACAAAAAGTTTAATACACAAGACGACGAAAAACGACACTTGGATAACTTTGTCGCAACAATCAACTATTTTATATAGAGCGTATAATGAGGCTTCCAGACCATTGGACGAAGGTCATAGAACAACATGGAATATATACTACGACATAAATAAAGCGTGTTTTAAAAAATCAAGGTGATTTCTTTCTTGTCAGAAGTGTGACCTAACACTTTTCCCATTTTAATGCTCTTTGAACAGTTAAACTATTCGTATGAAGATATGTTATAAGGACAATAAATAATATAATATTAACTGTAAGTATAATACTATAATAATACTGTAAGGTATCATTCAGAGATCTTAAATACGAGAAAAACTAATGAAGATTGAGTTTCGATATTTTTATAGGTGTATATACTTTAAATGTTAATAGCATTTTGAAGTGAAAACTTCCTTATATCTTTCGCCGATAAGTATTACAATAAACTTGAGAAAGAAATGTTAATAATATATGTATTTTTACTACCCTAAAACGAAAATGAGATGGTAAACCTTGGCTCTCTAAAGCCACCGCTTTAGAGCTTTCAAACTTTCAATAAAATCGAAGTCCCTCCTTCGAAGGGCTTCCTTCGTGAATGTCATGTTGAGAATGGAATTTGTAAAATGTACAAAGTATCCACATCGACATAACTCACCGAGTCAAGTGCTCTGAAGATATCATTTAAAGTACTTGTAACTACAAATGGATTTTGAGTTTGCATCCTACATCGATATATCAAGCTCCTTCAAAGGGGAGAGTGAAGTTTCGCGGAACTCGAAATTCTCTTAAGAAAGTAGGTATTTGTCGGAGAATCGTCTAACTTTCGTTACTGGAGTTAAAATACGTTTTGATTCTTTCAAGCACGAATCATTATTCGGCTATTCTTCATCCTCCCTGTTTCCTTTTATTTCTATTATATCCGCGTTTATCGTTTAGAAGCAAAGCACTCACTTTCACGTGACAACGTCAAACTAAGGTTTCGTTCTGATACGCGGAAAGAAATGATTTTTGGTCGAAATGCTTGGTCTATATTCGACTATTGATGCGTGAGCAGGTTTTTTATATTTTTATTTCGAGATTACAAACGGACCTAATGTCCCACTGTATCTTCCTGAATATATTTCGAATCAACTTCATAGAACACATAGTATACTACAATTTATTTATTTCTAATAGTAAAGTTAATTGAAAGATATTATATGTTTTATAGACTTATAATTGCTGAAGAATAAATTATAATAAATAATTTTTCGGTTTTAATTAGTTAGATGAAGGATGTTTAGACAGATAACATTTCAGTAATTATCCTAGTTAAGGAAACTTTTTTTATAAGTTCTATATTAATAATTCCATGTCATTGAGAACAAGATAATATTTATGAGAGCCAATTGAGATTTACTAATTGCAATTATTTCAATATGTTTAGTGAAAGATGGTGTACTATATCAATAGGATATCGTATTATAATAGAAATTAGAATGGTTTTGGGACGTTTTTACTGCACATTAACGTCCGGTTCGCTTTATTGGAGAAGGAAAAACGATAATGAGAATCTGATCGCGGGAGCGTAAAATCCTATGGATAATCGCCGTGCACTAATCCCGGGAGGCTGAACGGCTCCAAGTATTCCTGTTAAAAAGTTACTCTCTCAAGAATTCGACTGGTTACTTTTAAAGAAAGTGCAACTACTCTTTAGAATCAAGCGTTTCCTTTGAGAAAATCTATCGAATCCTTTACGATGCATTCTTCAACTTTGATTTCATTCCATTTCCGTTGAATTCCTTTTGCAGTTTGAAAGCAGTTGAGTTTGAATAATTTTAAATTCCCGTCCCCGAAAATTATTTAATTACAAAGTAAAACGTTGTAGCTTGATATTGAATGGTAAATAGATATGTTGTGATTGTTGGATTTTGGAATAATTTATTGGTAAAGGTGTAATAATTGGCGGAAATTAAATAACATATTTCGTTGCCATAAATCAAAACAATCAAATACGGACAATCACTGGAATGTGACAAATGATATTGTAATTAGTGTGTAAAATATGTATCAATGTCACATTCCATTAATATAGAGGGTGTACGAATTGTTCTAGAAATCAACATCTGCAATTTCGAACGCTTTTTCTATGCACTAAGTTTTCATTTTCAAATTAATACAGATTACTCGAACTTGTGATTTTTTAAAAGTAGTGATTCCCTTGATAAACGAACCTTTCTTTACTGCAACATAAAACGCTTTGAATAAATTGAATTAACGAAACCATAAAAGTGTATAATTACATCCTGAATAATACAAACAACTATCTCCATATTTCGACTTGCTCTTGACACCAATTCAAGCTGCTAACATTTAAAAATATCTTTTCATTAAGAATATAATTGTATAGTAGAATTATATTGCGTTAATAAACTCCTTAATTATTTTATTAATAAAATGAGTGAAGGAGAGCTTCCATAATGATAATGCATATGAGTAAGGATTTAATTTGGGGAATATATGTATAATAATTCTCAGCAATAAATTCCACTTAATGTAATTACCTCGGAAATGATTATTTTTGATATATTTGTAACGATATTTTTCATTATTAAGCTTGTAATTATTTAATCCTGCCGTGCTTCATAAATGATAATAAATTGCAGACATAAATTACAAGTAAAATTGCAATATAAAATAAGTAAACTGCCTCTGTGAATCAAAGTTAACTTGATCTTTTAAGATCGCCTTATCTTTAACTACGTAAAAACATTTTCAAAGAAAAATTGGTGGTAAAAGATGACAAAGAGAAAAAGTTTTATTGTTCTGCTCGAGTTTACTTTAAACCTAGACACAGTGTTCCGATTTGTCACCCTTTCTAGGTAAAGACAAATTCCCACGACAGAACATACCTGATATAACATACCGGCAATAACGCTAGTTTTTTAGTTGTTTCGAAAGAAGAATCGAAAGCATTAAAGGCCTCGCCGGTGGCTTCCAGTAAGTTCTCAAGGATAGAAAATCAGATAGAAATTTGTAGTTATGTTAATTGGCATGCGACAGAACCATGATTATATCTAATCATTCAATAATTTTATTTCGAGCTTAATTGTTATGAAATTCTTACAAATTGAAGTAATACATAGTAACAATTCCAACTATCGGAATTATTGGAATATTAATGATGAGGTTGGAGGCCTTGCCATCAGGTTTATTAGAATATTTATTACATTTATTTATGAGCTAGTCGCTACGAGTAAATCAATGCTCATCAATTAATGCTCATTTTTCAGTTGTTCAAGTTGTAATATAAATTTTTTGACTGGAAGACAATTTATTGTAAACATACGCGGGTCAACCATAAAATAATATAATAAGAAGAGAATAAGAAAAGTACTATAAATCACATTTAAATATTATGTATTAACTTGTTGCATACAGGGAAATATATAAACAAAGTTATCGCAATAAGCAAAATATAAATATATAAATATAATAATAAATATTACACGATGAAGTTATAAGGATTATTTAATCGTTTCAAGAATTGCATACTTGATTTTGACAATAAATATTCAAAGTAAAGGTTTAGTAGTAAATTTCAGTTTATATCCAACATTCTAGTTCTTCTTTTAATTAATAATTGAGGCATTCGGTGGTAAAACATGGTAACTAACAAAAACTAAACTTTCAGGAAATCGATTGTAAAGTTTTGAGTTAAATCATCTGTCATTTACTGTAATTTAATACCAACCTTTATCTTTTCAAAAGTGAAAATTCTTCAAAGATACCATAAAAAATCAATGAAATCAGCTGTAAGGAATCCATTGATGCTAATGACTCAATTTCGTAAACTATGTCAGATCACATGTTTTACGACCGAATGCCTCAATTACACTATGACACTACTTTGTGAATTGGATTTATTATTATTAGCTGAACCAACGTGTCCAGAGATTGATTTATAGTGAAAATGTAATACAACACCATCACCGCAAACCATAAGAGTTAATTTTCCTGAAATTGTGCTACACAACAATGATGAGGTTTCCTTTGAAACTGAATATTGATGGTATGACCTTTTTATTAGAGAACCAATTAATTTGTCTGTACAGATATACGATAAGTTCAATAGTTCGCGATGATTCTCATGCTGGCCTGGAATTTGCGGATATCCAATATTTTCGTGAACATTATGGCTGTTGTTAACACATGATCGCCCGTAAAAAGAAATCGAAACTATGCAGGAGGCCTTATATTTACGGGACTTCGAGCTCCGTTTTTAGTACGAGATAATAAACTAATACGTTTCACGTGAAATCTTCTCTTCTTTCCAAGGGAGCATATTTTTTTTCACCCAAAAGTTTCGTTTGTTTCCCATCATTTGTCTAATATCATGTACACCTGGAAACCATTATATGGCAAAGTATTTCGAACTATACTTTGGATAATTACACTGTCCAACAAATTTTGACTTTTTTTCTGAGTTCTAACAACGAATATACAATTCTTATAGATTTCGACGTGCTGAAAACGAATCCGCAAACCTTTTGTGGCCAGTAACTACCATTTTCGAAAAAATCAATTTTGAAAAAAAAGGTACTTTTTTGTCCTTTGAACAAGATTTGTGACGTAAGTATATAAGTTAGACAGTTTTTATTTATTGCAAAAAATGCTGTGGATCATCACGAAGAAAATGATATGAATTACTTTTGCAATATGAATTTGCAAATATGTTTAAACATTAGTTAAAGTTGGCGAGACACGCTCCGCGCGCTCATTTTTCGAGATTCGTTTCAAATTTACGGAAAAATTAGACCTCCGACGGGGATTCCATTTACTCTACGCGATAGAGCAGACCTTCCTCTTTGAAAAGCACTGCCAAAATATGCAAAGCAGACTTTGGTGTCGTAAATAAAAGCCAAAAAGTCGAGGAAATCACGGATTGTCAGCAGGGGTTCTCAGACGCGACATTTATGACGCGCTCCACTCCGGCATGTGTCCCCCAAACGCTCACGTGCGGGCATAAATGTCACGTCTGAGAATCCCTGCTGACAATCCATGACTTCCTCGACTTTTTGGCTTTTATTTACGACACCAAAGTCTGCTTTACATATTTTGGCAGTGCTTTTTAAAGAGGAATATCTGCTCTATCGCGTAGAGTAATTGGAATCCCCGTCAGAGGTCTATTTTTTCCGAAAATTTGAAACGAATCTCGAAAAATGAGCGCGCGGAGCATGTCTCGCCAACTTTAACTAATGTTTAAACATATTTGCAAATTCATATTGCAAAAGTAATTCATATCATTTTCTTCGTGATGATCCACAGAATTGTTTGCAATAAATAAAAATTGTCTAACTTATATACTTACGTCACAAATCTTGTTCAAAGGACAAAAAAGTACCTTTTTTTTCAAAATTGATTTTTTCGAAAATGGTAGTTACTGGCCACAAATGGTTTGCGGATTCGTTTTCAGCACGTCGAAATCTATAAGAATTGTATATTCGTTGTTAGAACTTTTTTTTTGTGTTGGACAGTGTTATTAGATAACTATCTCATACTCGAGCCATAAAGAAAATTTACTTTATATGACTTGATAAAGTGTACGAGATCATAACAATATTTCTAACATGAAGCATATTAGGTATACACTCCCGCTTAAAAGTTTGGAACATGTTAGAAATTCCAAAGAAATTCTCTTCTTACGGGGAAACACTTTTTTACAATAGCCATTCTTTCCAAATGATATAAAGTGATATACTTCCAATTCTAATTGTAGAACATATTAATGTAATGCTAGTTTCATATAATAAATACAATATTTTTAATAACACGTTCGCATTGTAGGAAAAATTTGTTTCATCCAAAAAGGCGGAATGCTCAAAAATTTTGAACAAGGGTATACATATAATTTTTTAGATCGATGGAATATTTTTTCAAAATTCTCTAATGCATGCGAATTTACGAGACGAAGTATGATGATTTCGAACAAATTATTAATTATTATGCGTAATAAGCAAGGAATATCATGAATACATGTATACTCCTGTATAATTGGGCTTGTTATGTTATGCAATTTAACAAATAATAGAACGAAGGGCACGTGTTTCGACATTAATGAATTTTATTATAAAATAAGATGTATCTAGCTATGTTAATAGAATTGTGGTGATGGTATTCGGTATGATTTATCCATGCATATGCAATATGCATGCAGAGTCGGTTGTTTTTTGTTATTTTCAGTTTGGCAAATTGCCAGACCTTTCCTCTTGCTATTTGACTATGCGACAGACGCAGTACATAATCCTTCCTCTTCCTGACGTGTATTGGGGATCCTACATTTCGTCTTGAAATTTAATGTCAAAGTTCATAAACCAAGAAACCAGGCACGAAAAGACTATAAAACGTTGAATTGCTATCCTCTAATTCCGGTTACTCGTCTAATGATACTAAAAGTCCAGCTACAATAAAAATCATTTTCGACAATTCGTATCGACGATTCCAAATTGTTATTGGAGTTATTGCGATATATAGGGAATCCACTTATATAAAAATGATAATTTATGGATTTCCTACTCCTTTATATACTAAAGAATTAATCAATTTTACACATGCTTGTTGTTAATGTCGATATATAGCGTATCCGTAATGTATAATAATATATGATAATATATAATAATATATAATAATATATAATCCGATATACGTAAAACAGGAGACCTAATTAAGACACCTATACAACAACATTAGTTTCTGTGTGAAAAATATGTATAGGTGATCTGGAAAATTCTGTAAATGCGTGGTAACGGAATAAATTTTGTTTTCTTCTGGATATTGCTTGTTCGAAGCCAGTCGTGTAATGCATAAAATATGTTCTGTATTAGCGCAATCAAAAGAAAGAATCAGGTGGCTTATTTCATACGAGAGACCTTGTATAATTGGCACTTTTCTAACTTCACTATAATGTGAAGTTACAATAATTAATTATACTCGTCATATAGTATTTTATATTTAATATTATTTTAGATTTTATATTTTATATTTACTACATGACGAATACTACAGAATATTTAGATGCTACTAGTATGGGTAAAAAGATAACGTTTTTCACGTAGAACAAGGTTCTTATTTTTGTTGAAAATATTTCTGGTTGATCAATTACGAGTATTACGGTTATTGGTCCATGCTCGTCATATAAATAAATTTCAAACATTTAGATTCTAATAATGTTGCGATGTATAGTTACAAGGATACTGTTTTTCAAGTAGAGCAAGGTTTCTATTTATTGAAAATATTTCTGGTTGAACAATTGTAGATATTGCGATCATTGGTCTAGAGTCGAGTCTAATGGTGGAAGAACGGTCAATTATTGACGAACCATTAACCTACTTGTAATCATGCGTGAATGTGCGGTTCATATACTTTCCTTCCTGTATGAATATTGTGTGAAATAGGAATTGAATATGGGTCACGCAAGTGACCTTTTTAAGCATCAGGTCATTGTGGACCTCGAAAATCGATTGGAGTTAACGACAACTCATCGTCGGTTCAAAATTAAAAATCTGCACCTCTCCGTTTCATAATAAGCGTTCCTGAATCGCATGCACTTTTAAGATATTCCTTATAAACCTTTTTTCATCTTCAACAACCTTTATCAATCATGCAGTATGAAATGTCACGATAGTATTGTAGAACAAGTTAAAATACGCGTTTATCAAAGATCATTACACTGTGGACTTTGCTATCAGAGAACAATAACTGAAAGTGTAATTTTTCATGAATCTTAAGCACGCATTATTTTTTGATTACTAAACTTTTTTATATGATTAATTAACTGTATGAATACTTTATGATTATTCTTCCCAATAATGATATAGCAATATAGCGTATTAAATATCTAATTTATATATGTTGATATCTATTATATAATTAAATCTTAAATATTATATATGTAATTTCTCTATCCAGGAAATTTATTTAAGAAAGGAAACATTTTTCTTTTTAGCATTAAAACTACGAAATGGGTAAAAATGATTTGTCGGCTGTATTTAGTTAAATTACTCAAATATACCCCGACGCAATGTTTGAGATTTGATATAGGTACTTTTATTTTATGTACATAACGCAAATAACTGAAACCATTAACTAACATAAATCCTGCATGCATTATTTATATATAAATTAATATGCGAGCATAACTGTGTTTATGTTTGGTAGTTCCAGTATTAATGATCTAATGATTATTAATCCTTTTGTATTAGATTAATGAATTAATCAGTGTGCACAGGTGGGCTTCAAAGGTAGTCAGAAATATAATTTGCGTATCAGTTTAAACACTTTTGATATTGCCGTCCTACATGTTATAATTATAATATATGTATACTAACATGAATATGAAATAATTCAAATTTGCAAACGTTGAAATGTTGCAAATATAAAATGCATCAAAGCAATGATGTGGTGACATGGTTTAGGAAATATATAAATGACATATGTTTGTATAAGAATAATAATCATAAAAGTGAATGCGATATGATATCGTATTCAGGATACATTGAAATACTTTCTACCCTATTTGTCCTAAAATCATGTCCCCATTGTACACGTACAAGCTGTTTTGAAGAATGATATAACAGTAGCCCGGCATACAAAGAACGCAGACCAAAATCAAGCGCGACCGACAGCCAAATATCCTCTTTCCTTAAAAGCACCCGAGCACTACGTAAATGGAAAAGCTTCAGAAGCGAAATCCCGATATGTATATGTACACTAAACTGCTTTCGGCGTGACGAAGCTCCCCGTTTCTAGAAGCAATCAATGTTTGATTTACCCAACCCTCTATTAATCTTTCGATTCACGGCGGATTCAATTAATTCCAGAGCAATTAATTCGTATTTCAAAGAGTCTCGCCGTCTTATGCATTATTATTAGTATAATTAACCCTCTATAGTTCCATTTTTTTCTTGTCCAAAGAAAATCGTATAACATAAATCTAGTTAAAAGCGAATCTAACGAAGGTACATTACGCGACAATTGTACAAATTTACAATTTTAACGAAATTATTATTTAAACGCACAGACAAAAGTGACTATCGTTGCGCGTAATTTTATTATTATTATTACAATGAAAAAATAAAATGGAATGAAAGATACAGCTAGACGAGTATGTGTGGTCTAAATTACATGGATCTATAGAGTGTTAACGTATAGATTATAAAAGTTCTACTGATTAATTAATAAACACCTGATGCTTTTGAAACAGTTCAATCTGGTACCACATCATGTATAATATAAACGGAAGTATACATTGCAAATATTTCATTAATTATATGTATATTCGTAAATATACCTGACCAATTAAATAATAGTAAAATAATTATTCCAGAAGATGCTTTTATTTATTTAATTGGATTAAAGTCGTAAGGATAAAGTCGCAGGTGTTTCTTTCTTCGTTGTTTCTATAAAAGGTCAACGTTATTTTAATCGAATGTAATTTATAATCGGTTCAAGAATAATACGACCAATTAGTGATGTATATGTCGTGCAATAAACATATAATTATCCTGTTAAATTTAGCAATGTTGACATTATTAATAAAATATTCCGTGCATGGAATGCAAGTTAAAATTCTTGGAGGTGAGTTTTCTGCGACACGCAAACCAGTTTGATCAACTAGCTTGAGATTTTTATCTACGAGCTACGGTTGAGCTTGAAATGCGAGCTTTCATATAATTATTAAGGAAAATATAAGAAATACTGCAAACAAAGCTACTACCCGCCAACTACAGAAAAGGTAATTGTATACCGAAAGTTTGCCCAGGATTATCGATTAATTGGATACGACCCGAATAAACAATAATAAGTTTTATCACTTTCAACACTCTTATATTTCCACCTAAAAAATTGATTCGGTTGGAACTATTTATGATAGAATTAAATTCACTTGGTCTACATATAGCCGATACCCATCAAACACATAGAATTAAATTCCTTACTAATAAATGGAAACGATTCATGATGCATATTTGATTAAAGACATAGTTGTATATAATCAACAGTAATTAAAAACGCACAATATTATAAATATATTCACATCAATAAACTATAAACATTACATATTCAAATACAAATTTCAATCGTACTTCTTGGAAATGTATATAAATAATTAATATATGATAGAGATTAAGTAATCAATTTAAAAAGATTTTACTTATAATTGTTTTGTTAAAGTGCACGTTTAATGATGTGTATGTAAATAACGTGTAACGAGCGAAAAAATGGATATTATCTTGAAAGCCATTTGAATGGGTGTCACTACTCACATTATTGTCAATTACATTAATACACACCCTTACTCAAACTTAATAAATGTCATGCAACGCAATTGCTATATTAGAAGTATTCGTAGTTCATTATCAGAAAAATTGTTAAACTCAAAACCAAAACGTTTCTTAAATAATGAAAGTAAGAATGAAATTATAAAATAAAATTTGTGTGTATTGCTTAAAAAGATAAAAAATACAATTTCGTTCGGCATTTTAAGTAGTATTCTTGTAAAACGAGTAGTGAATTAACTAGATACAGATATAATTAAAAGGGACATTTGTTGGCACAGAAAGCAAGAGTATGAGAAAGAAAACGAGAAACAGAGAGAGGCTTTCAAGTGTGGCATTAGCTAATTAATTCCAAGCGAGACTTTCAGTTGCAAACCTTAGGTATGTTTATTATTTGAAGGTTCCAAATAAGCTGACGTACATACGTCTGTATATATGTATTTCGCACAGTCAGCGACTGATCCAGTGTTTACGTTCGCGCAAAGAAACCCCTGTGTCGTCGCGCATCGGTGGATCGACCGGGCTTTTAACCTGCCTATTATGTTTCCTTTGACCTTAAAAACTGTATCGGAGGAGAACACCGAGAGAATAAAAACGTACGACACCCTTGCTCGATGAAATGCAATTTCTCGTTCGCATTATATCGGGGTCGCTGACGCAACGCGGCCATTAAGTGACGACAAATATCAAAGCTTTTTTCCTTGCTTTTCGATAAGGTGACAACAAATGCCAAGTATTACTTAGTGTTGATGGTTTCGTGGAAATGCTATTCTAAATAATCAAGCTAATGTAATATAGTAATGTTATTCCCAAGAATATCCTGGTTTCTATAACGCGTACTAGTAGGCAATTAATAAAAAATTCGGTTAGGGATTACTAACATGCGTACTTTACGGAAGGAGGTCGGCTATATTATGGAAGAGGAGCTTTTGTTTTCATCGTGTCATATATCTTCAATTGTAACCTGTTGCGAAATATGGTAGGCATAGAGCGAAGAACAAATATCGTTAGATATACAAACTCATAGTCGTAGATTTGGCCTCCAACGGAATATATATAAGAAAGCTAAAGAACGGCGTATGGGATCAAAGTACAGGCCAAAAATCAATTGTTAAGGCAAATACTAAAAGTTAGTAAATAACCCTGCACTAAATAAGAAAGATTACATATTTAGAGTACTAATTTTATTGAATATTGATAATTGAAATTTCTTGTCAAGAAGTGGTCGAAGATCAACAATAGACGACGTACTACGTCGTCATAAGATAACTCTGCTGATCACGTATTAGGGCCAATTTTAAAAGTACGACATTTTGTCATGTTTTTAGTATTGTATGTAAACACTTAAAGCTTCATTTAGTATTTATAGATCTTATTTAGACACGATCTAAGAATTACGTATATTACTTGATAGCAAACATGAAATACACCGGCGTCAATGTATTCTGCACCCCCCAGTAAATGACAATTCTTATTACTTCTAAAAAATGCAAAAGCTCACGGAATGATACTCCGTAGACTTACACGCCCTTCATGTTTAAGACTACGAATACTTCGTAGAACATGGGCCGAGTAGGCTCAACTAAAATTCTAGCTCTGCGAGGAAATAAACCGAAGACAAAAATAAAAGGAAACACTATTGCAAATACCTGGCTTATTTCGAAGTTCAACTGTTCCACGAAGAAAACTGGTGATTCCTTCGGTCGATCCGCCGACTCTTCACGCCATAGAGCTTCTTCGGGGGTGTTTCACACGCGATTTACAACCCAAGAACCTTCTTAGCTCTGTTTTTAATCGTATTTACGGGATAACACAAGTGCGGCACGAATCGTTACATTTTCGTAAGTGACAGGATCTAATATATTTTTCGATAATTGTAAATTCTCACTAATTATAAATCCTATGCGGTTTGAGAGTACGAAACGAACATAAACGAAGTTGCTTTGTCTTTTCCTCTTATTATTTCTATAATACGAGACGCTCACATTAGTAGGAATGCCCGACGACGAGTGAGAGGTTCGGCGCCGACACGGCAGAGGTAGGACGCGCCTTTCCAGAGCTTTGCGCAAGCTCAGACTGTTCGTGATACTATTCTCTACGGAGTTAAGGGTCGTACTCGTTCGGTTGGATTCGGTTCGCAATGGAAAAACGGAATACTCAATACATACACACCTAAGTGGGCCACATATGCTCCTGGCAACATATTCTTGCTTGATCTTTTCGCTACTGATGGAAAGAACTTCTCTTCTTTGATTTAATCCTTTCGTATCACACCTACAATTTTCTTTCAAAGAAACCCTTCATTCATATTTAACATGTACTACATAAAAGAAGGACATTTTACATTAGCCTTTCAAAAACTTGCACCAATGATTATGCTCCTTCAAGATAAAATGTAGACAATAAACCGTTGTAATAATAACGAACTTGCATACGTGTATATAACAAAATGATACGTTCAGTCTTCCATGGTTAGTTTTCTATTTAATCGTCCATGGGGTGAGGTAAATAACGTAAATATATTATCTAAGGGTTCAGGGTTGCAGAGAATATCCTGTTGCTATGTGTTGCTCAGATATATCTGGAAAAATATACTAAACGGTTACTATGAGAAACGCTTTTATGTCAATTTGGAAAGTTTTACACACAACTCTGTTCCACTAACAATAAGTAGGAATATTATTTCGAGGAACTGTGTTTAAAAAAATATATATGTTGATAACTGACAAGAATGTACCTAAACTTCTCTTAAACCTTCACTTCTATTTATGTACAGTATATGTATGTTATACTCTTGGTCTTTTAAAATTAAAACACATGGAAACCTTAGTTTGTATGATATAAATCAGTTCTCAGTAGAAAAATACACTTCGAACATGGGGTATAGCAATGTGGTTACTAATGCGATTAGGATTAAGGAAATCAATTAAGTCCTTTTCCTCTACCCAGGAAATTCATTTAAGAAAGGAAATGCAATTTTCTTTGTAATGATCTAAGGTAATCCTTTCATATTAGATTAACGAATTCGACAGTGTGGACAGTTTTTCTTCTAAGGTAGTTAGAGATATAATCTGTATCATTATAAACACTTGAGAAAATGCCCTCCTATACTTTATAATTATATAATATCGCAATGAATTTTAAACATCTAAAATTTATAAGTAATATATGAAAAGCGATTTTATTTTAATAATTTCAGTTCAATTTTATAATACTTTCGATGAAATGTTTCATTTATTTTCTTTCATTTTCTATACTTTTATTCAGCCGTATACACGCGTGCGAATATTAACACTTATCATATCAAAAAATAAATAATTATTATCTTTTAGTAAGAAATACGGTGGAATATATTCAAACTGTAATATGTAGTGTGCAAATGTACATGACGAATGTGTATCCCGTTAGATCTAATTTTCCAGCCAAAAATTAAACAAAGAACTATTCTTGAATTAGAAAATGCTGGTAATCAATACATTCATTCCCTATGCATACACAAAAATCATTCAAAATGTATGTCACTCTACAAGGCTTGCTAGCTCACATTGATGCAGTTATCGCGACGTCACCAAGAATCAAAATTTAAATATGTATTTCGAGAAATCGACTTTCGATATCTTGGCGGTATAAGCACAGACGAGATATAAGTAGACCAAGCATGCAATGCAATCTGAAATTTCAGAGTCACCGAGTCCTAGAGCCCGGTAACGATTTTTGTGTCACTGGTGACGTTACCCACGAAACACATAAAATAGCTGTTTTGTTTTTTATATTTTTAGTCCTAAAAACACAACCGGTAACCTGCACGTGGTGAGACCCAGAAATTAGTAATAATGGTAAGTAGCGAATTAGAAATTAGAATTCTTCTACAACTTCAAGTGAGGTAGTATCTGCTTTATACGCGTACTTTAATTAGTAGTTGGACACCTCCTTTAATAAATAAGTTAGGAATCTCGTATCCGATATCGCCAGACTATCTTTCTTTAATCTTTCCCTAAACTGTAGTTCGTCCATCCCGTCACGTTTTCGGAATACACTTTTAAGTGCGTATAGTCCAGAGACTTTGTTTTCATTTCTGAAGGTAGCACCTTTTGTTGCATTGAATTTCACCGCGTGAGTAATTTCTGACTGGAATCTCGAAAATAAATTTAGGGGTTGGTCTATATTTCGTCTGTGTCCGAATGCATTTATCTTCATTATGCTTGTCCATCTACATTTGTCTATAATTATACATCAGTGTAAGTACTCTATGGTAACGATGGACTTAATAAAGCGCTGGTTCTTTATTTTTGCAGTGCCAAGGATGCAATGGACTGGGACCATTATAAAACTTGGCCATCCGTTCTGGAAGAAATATGCGAATCACCAGTGAATTAGACCTCACATGCGGTCAAGTGGATGTGCTAATTGATGTGCACATACATGACATACTTGTACATTTACATATCACATACTTATATATTTATATATATTTATCTTTATACTCTTATACATTATATAAATATTATACAACATATAAATATATTAGAATATACGCAAATACACTCTCTCTATAAATGTATAATATTATAATGTAATAGAATTTTAGATGTAAGATAAGTTACAGAAAATGTTTAAGTTACAGTAAATAGAAAGAAACGAAACAAATTGACTTTTCAATACAAAACATTTATTTCCATTCGTTTGACTGTGTCCGAGAAATTCTAGGAATCGGCAAACAAATTCCAGGAACTGTGTGAAATCGAATCCCTCCTCGCATATCGTATTCTCCTGATACCAATTCTCGATTTTACGGCAAAAGAAAAGAAATTCTCGGACATTCTTAAAATGCAGGGTGTTCGGGACGTTTTTCATAAGTCGTAATTGTTAACTAACAACTGCAACAACTCCCGCATCCAATGGCTGTAAAAATGTAATAATTAAAGTATAATTAAAGTATAATTAACGGATTTATTTGACAAACGGAATGGCTTGTCATCGTACCACAACAAACCACAGAAAAAGCGACCGTTGGAAAAATTAGAACGATATCATAACTCTATTATTAGTAATTGTTTAAAGAAATTATTCATCGTTGCAACAACCGTTGCACTCATCGCGCACGAGCCCGTAATATGCAGTATGCAAAGTGCAACCTTTGGTGCATCTAGAAGCTGCAGTGCAATCAAATGATGAATGCATAATATCTTTGAATTGTAATATTCCCTCGTTTCAAGAAGTGCCAGGATGCGGTAAACTTTATTCTACTTCGATAATTTAATAAATTTACTAAATTACAACTTAGTTATTGCAATATTACTTATATTAATCAATTATTTAACGAAACATCAGATTCAATAAAAAACAAATTAATAAAATCTCTGGCGAATCCTCTGAAGTTTCTTTATTAATGAACAACTTGTTCAGGGCTGAAGGGGAATCGTTTCAGTGGCTTGGTTGAACGCTTTCCCTGCAAAGAATCTTTTGTCTGATTCATATCGTACGATTGACTTGCCACTTTAATTCTGGTAGTATTTTAGAATTAGTATAATTTACACAGTTGCAGAGAAAGTGTTGTTCTAGAAATTAAGCGTAGACCTATGTAAATCACTGACAAACTTATTTACGAAGAGTGAACATTTGCAAATTCTTAAATTTTTAATTACTGCTTTCCTTTGTCTTGTTTCGCGACATGAAGCAGTTTTTTGCAGTGACGAGCGACAAGTTTCTCGCTCTATTGTTACTCTCTTCCAGAGCATCAAAATGAACACCTTGGATAGCATAGTTTGTGTCCGATCCTGAGAGTGTTCCTTGTGGACCTCAGTCGGGTCTGTTCATTCTGGTTCTCGTAATTGGGCCATGGTGGCAGATTTCATGCTAAATGTCCAGTGCTTGCGAGGAAGGGCCATAGCACATGTGGCGGTCGTGTGGTTGCGACCCACTCGTTGTCCATGTGCCATGGTTTCGAACGAGTACGGCTCGGCGGACTTCAGGTTGAGGTTCAAACTTTGAATCGCGATTTAGAATTAGAGTCATTTACTTTCTTAACACGTTGAGTGCTACGCTGATCTTGCTATACTTTCCGTTCAGGCGGCAGCGCGTGAGCCACTTGATGCCGAGCGCTAGACTAGGCCGCGCGACGCGGAGAATCGACACTTCACTAGACTGAAGAGTATAAACAGAGGATTACTTTGTTTCACTGTTTCGTTTGACGTTTGGACTGTAAGAATGGTGCAGCCAATGCAAATGTATACAATTTATAAACATAAGATAATGGGGCGGGGAATGCCAGAAAGGCAAAAGAGCGAACACCAAGAGACGATCAGTCGGAAAAAGCCACGGGAGTATAAAGATTCACTGCAGCAGAGAGAATTTAGTTTTACAGTGACTATTTTGAAAAAGTTTTATTACCCATCAACTAAAAATGTTGAGAGGACAAAGAGATAGTGACTCATCGATTGAGGTATCTGTACCACGCAAACGTCGGCGTGTAATACCATTGCCTTCTTCAGGTAGTGACACTTCATCCGATAGTTCACTAAGGAATGTCGAAACTAGTGATCCAAATGCGTGGTTTGAACCGCGAGGCAACCAACCAAATATTATATCTTTCACAAGTCCCCATGGTGCCAAACTCTCTAATGAAAAAGTGCAAAATTGTAGAAAAATGGAAGATTTTTATGGCCTTTATGTGACGGATAAAATATTTGAACATATAAGCGAACAGACAAATATTTATGCCACACAAAGAAGAATCGCTTCCAAACGTATCGAAAAATGGGTGCCAAGAGATAAAGACGAAATAAAACGGTTTTTTGGACTGATTTTGTGGATGGGATTGGTAAAACTCCCATCTTTGCATTTGTATTGGTCCCATGATCCCGTGAAAACTCAGTTTTCCGGAGAAAAAATCTTGAAAAACTCATGAAAACTCTGTTTCTCAAGGAAAAACACTTGAAAAACTAAGAAAACTGAGTTGTGAACCGATGGAACTCTTGAAAAACTAAAAAAACTGAGTTTTTCACCGATAAAACTCTCGAAAAAACTAAGAAAACTGAGTTTTTCACCGATAAAACTCTTGAAAATCACACGAAAACTCGGTTTTTCAACGAAAAACTCTTGAAAAACTAACGAAAACTAAGTTTTTCAACAAAAAAACTTCAGAAAACTTAGTTTTTCACCGACGAAACTCTTGAAAATCTCATGAAAACTCAGTTTTTCGACGAAAAACTATTGAAAAAACTAAGAAAACTGAGTTTTTCAACGAAAAAACTCCTGTAAACTCAGTTTTTCACCGATGAAACTCTTGAAAATCTCATGAAAACTCAGTTTGTCGACGTAAAACTCTTGAAAAAACTAAGAAAACTGAGTTTTTCAACGAAAAAACTCCTGAAAACTCAGTTTTTCACCGATAAAACTCATGAAAATCTAATGAAAACTCAGTTTTTCGACGAAAAACTCTTGAAAAAACTAAGAAAACTGAGTTTTTCAACGATGAAACTCTTGAAAAAACTAAGAAAAGTAAGTTTTTCACCGATGAAACTCATGAAAACTGAGTTTTCCAACGAAAAAACTCCTTAAAACTCAGTTTTCACCGATGAAACTCTTGAAAAAAATAAGAAAAGTGAGTTTTTCAACGAAAAAACTCCTGAAAACTCAGTTTTTCACCGATAAAACTCTTGAAAATCTCATGAAAACTCAGTTTTTCGACGAAAAACTCTTGAAAAAACTAAGATAACTGAGTTTTTCACCGATGAAACTCTTGAAAATCTCATGAAAACCCAGTTTTTCGACGAAAAACTCTTGAAAAAAACTAAGAACACTGAGTTTTTCAACGAAAAAACTCCTGAAAACTCAGTTTTTCACCGATAAAACTCTTGAAAATCTCCTGAAAACTCAGTTTTTCGACGAAAAACTCTTGAAAAAACTAAGAAAACTGAGTTTTTCAACGAAAATCTCCTGAAAACTCAGTTTTTCACGGATGAAACTCTTGAAAATCTCATGGAAACTCAGTTTTTCGACGAAAAACTCTTGAAAAAACTAAGAAAACTGAGTTTTTCAACGAAAAAACTCCTGAAAACTCAGTTTCTCACCGATGAAACTCTTGAAAATCTCATGAAAACTCAGTTTTTCGACGAAAAACTCTTGAAAAAACTAAGAACACTGAGTTTTTCAACGAAAAAACTCCTTAAAACTCAGTTTTTCACCGATGAAACTCTTGAAAAAACTAAGAAAAGTGAGTTTTTCAATGAAAAAACTCCTGAAAACTGAGTTTTTCACCGATAAAACTCTTGAAAATCTCATGAAAACTCAGTTTTTTCGACGAAAAACTCTTGAAAAAACTAAGAAAACTGAGTTTTTCAACGAAAAAACTCCTGAAAACTCAGTTTTTCACCGATGAAACTCTTGAAAATCACATGGAAACTCAGTTTGTCGGCGTAAAACTCTTGAAAAAACTAAGAAAACTAAGTGTTTCAACGAAAAAACTCCTGAAAACTGAGTTTTTCACCGATAAAACTCTTGAAAATCTCATGAAAACTCAGTTTTTCACGGA